>WFKH01006014.1:50913585-50978079 GCA_016163765.1 Magallana hongkongensis
ATATATATATATATATATATATATATATATATATATATATATATATAAACTAAAAGTTAGTTATAAATGCAGCTGATTATATTTTAAATGTACTTCACAATAGATGTATTTAAAAATGGTTAGATTGGCTAAGATATAGTCTGCCAGAGAATAGCAGTAATTGGTAGTTAATGTTAAAGCCATAAAATTCCTTTTGCTTTTCAGTATACATGTATGAAAATTCTTAAGTACTTTGGATTTGTATTTTTTTTTATGTATTTGGTATTTAAAAATATTATTAAAATATGCAAATTTTGCTGATCCAGCATTTATAGTAAGATAGTATTCTTACCATAACCTATACAGTGAAATCCTGCTAAGCAGACACCTGTTTTATCAGATTTACATTCCATTCTGACAGCTGTTACACAGTCCTAAAATTACCTTAACAGCCCTTCCATTTTGACATTATTTTTCTTTTTCAAAATACGTGTAAGTTTAGATAGTTTCAAAACAAAAAATGCAGCAAACATATGCTTTGATCTTGAATGTTGTTAATGGTACCTTGTGTACTTGTTTAGGGCTGGGCTGAATTTTGACGTTGCTGTGGAAGGCTTGTCAGTCACTGGGAATCTACAGCTGATATGTCACATGTCCATGGATGTCCCATTCCCTCACGTGTCCAAAGTCACGGTCTCATTCACAGAAAAGTAGGTCACATTGATTTTTGTTGTTGTCGTTTAATTATTTTGGATCCAAAGATATTTCAATGAGCTAGCATGTTTGTTTTTGATTAATGCAACTTTGAATTTAAAGACTGGTTTGTTTTGAAGAATAAAACTTTGAATTTCAATTCAATACTATAATACAGCTAGGTACTGTAAAAGCAGAGCATTTATTGTTCAACTTGTCAGTAAAAAGGTGTACCTTCTCAATTCCTTTTTAATGTACAATCTTGCAGGAGTTTGCTTATTATTTTGTAGGCCAGATGTTTGGTTTAACGTCAAAGTTTTGAAATCATTACAAATCATGGAGGTCCCATTACTAAAATCATGGATTCAAGCAAACATTGATGATGGCATCACTAAAGGTTTGTGTCTGAGTGTTAATAAAAGAAATATGGTTGATATATATGTATCAAACATACTTCTTACTTATTTTTCAAAATTTTAATTGTGCAGCACTGGTGGATCCAGGAAAAATTGATATTCCAATTGTAAGATATGCTGGTCCTTTGAAACAAAGGGTATCATCAAAGTCCAAACCAAACAAGCTTGGTGAGAACATTAATATGTTATTACGATATCTTTTTTTTTTCAACAAATGTCTTAGTTTTTTCAGTGAGTTGATATCTGTATGTTGTTAGATCATATGCCAGTAATAAAGAGACATGTCTGATTATTTTCAGCACAAGGAGTTTTGACCATTTCTATAAAAGGCAAAGCATTCCAAAGTGAAGGTAGGTTGACATATGACATTCTCAATTTCCCTTGTATATTACGGTATTTAAAAAATTATGTAAATGATAAATACCATGTAAATACATTACTGTAAAGATAGATTTACACTGTATACCATCATAGGTAACTCACAGCCAATCTTGCATGCTCTAACTGATTTTGATGAGTTTGCCCATGGTCAGTAAGCCTATGCAAGACTGGTCATGGGTTTCTCACAAAGACTGTATCTGTAATATACATGTATTATGAACAGGAGACAAAATCCTTGGTGAGTAGTGAAGCATAGTATACAGCTAGAAGTTGAACAGATTTTTTTGAAACTGTGTTGCTTCATAGTAATATACACATACAATCAAGTGCTGCTTTTCATTTTATGTAATCACACACTCTCCCAGAAATCTCCCAGAGAGTTCCTTCATTAATGTATGCTGGTACATGAAATTTCTATACATGTATTGTAAATGATACATTTTTCTATCAGATATTTTCTTTTATTAAGAACTTTAAATGTTTTTAATCTATGAAAGTTACACTTGTTTACCTGGTATAGTTTTGCTCCTTTTTCCAACATAGATTACCGGTATACCCCTGTACTAGTAAAACAATAGATGTATGGAAAAATAAACAGAATTTTCAATTTTTTTTGTCATGAATGTCTGTGCAGAACTTTTGAAAACTTTTATTTTTAAATAGTTGGCTTTTCTGACCACAATGGTGTAAGCATGCACTACTCATACTCTAAGTGTATTATATTATTCCCTGTAGACAAGAGTGCTGTACTGTACACCATGCTCCGGGTCGGGGACAGGAAGAGACAGACCCCCGATCATCTGTGTACAGAGGACTGGGCAGACACCAGCTCTTTCTTTGTCTACAACCTAACCAAGGACAAAGTAAGACATCTGCTTATAATGTAGAGTGCTGTGAACACAAAGCTTAAAGTTGTTAGCTTCTTCTACAATAATACAGTTTGAAATAATTAAAAAAAACAAACACTTTTTTTGATACATTGAGCATGCAATTTATTATTTAATGTAGTCTTACATGATTAAAACTACCTGGTATAGAGATATATTTTATCAATAACTCTATTTTGTGTCCGAAATTGGGAAAACTTTTTTAAAATATTGGCTTGTGCCTATTCAGTTTCAGTGTTATTAACGAAAGTAAAATTTTGCAACAAAAATTACTTCTTTGATTTGTAGTTAGTGATCAAACATAAGTGCAGACGCCTGCTCTCCAATGTCACTCTGGATCAACATGACCTTGAACTGTCTTCTTTCCCTCTGGAAGTCAAACCTGTGTAAGTAATGTGTACAGATAAGTTATACATGTATCTATCAATTACTGCAGAAAAAACCATGTGCTTTCATAATTCTTGTTCTCCATTGTATTGCCCCAGTATGTTCTATTTTGATCTGTTTGACTTCACACAGAGCCACTACGACCTTAGAGAATAAGGATGGGAGTCAGATGGAGGTCAAGATGCGGTACACCAAGCTACCACGGGTCTGTCTCGACCCGGGGGTGGATACAGAGTCTGTGGACAACCCAGAAGGTACTGTCCTTGAGAAAGGAGGATGTGGGGAGGGAGGGCATAGATCATGTTTTGGCGTTGGCTAATTTACATAATAATACAATACGTAATACAATATTATTTAGATGGATTTTCATTAATTTTGTTTACATTTGCACTTTTAATGTTTTATCTGCAGCATTTAGCAAAGAAAACATGTGATTTTATGTTTTATGGATATGATCATGTTTAAAGCGCTAAGCATAGCTGCAGCGCTTTTTTGTCGCCAGATTTCTAAACCTACTTCCACTTTCATTTTCGCGTTTCCTATATACCGCCACCTACTGGCGGATACTGGAGAAGTCGTACCCTGGAGAAGTCGCACTCTGGAAAACTCATAACTATGCATTAAGGAGAACTTGATATCTTCAAGTTATCCCGCATACAGATACATTTGTTCTAGCAGTATTAAGTTGGCAATAAGTTTCATTTTAATGTCATTGTTATATATCGGATGCGGGTGCTCCAAAACATACCATGATGATTTCTTTCGAATTGGAATTTTGAATAAAAAGTAGATGTTATATGCATTAAGGTTTGTTTTAGCTGTTAGGTAATAGGTGAAATAATTCTACGATATGAATAGGTTTTGGGTGTTTTTAAACTGTATAGTCTTGAAATTTCTGGCCCGCCGTACCAAAAGTTTCAAATATTTAAACTACGATTATTGTTAATTCTATCCGGACGAAAAAAATATAGTAGACACTAAATTGCTTTCGGTATTTTATTAAAAGTGTTAATTATTGTAAAAAAAAAAAAGTCGCCTAAGCCCTTTCAAACAATGCAATCATCTGTTATTTGGTACTGGTGATTTGAATAAAATTCACTATCGGCATTGGGCACAATACCCACGTTTACCCATAATATTTTGAGCTATATGTAATACGTTACAGTTATGAACACCATGTTTTATATAAAAATGCAGAATTTTTCATATTAAATTTTTCGATTAACACTTTTTTTATGATAATTTATGCTGCTTTTAATTAACATTATTTTAGGCTTCGTTTTCTGTATGCAATATTTCAGGAATATTTTTCTATCAATTTGCATCAATCTGTAATTCGATAATTACCCAAATCCAATGATTTGAATATAATTTATGAAAAGTATAACTGTCGAGTTACTTGAAATACTACAGTAAATATATGTAATAAATCCCTAATCAAATATCATTCTTTACATGTATTTTCATATCAATCGATACATTTTTAACACTTTCTTCCAGGCTTAGCGCTTTTCAGTAATTTCAGTACTTTGATTTAAGAGAATAAATGCATTCATGTGTGTATTTGCAGTGGCTGGTGTGATCTATGTGTGTATACACAGTGCTACTAAAGTGATTGCCTCAGACTATGGAGGCCTCTCTGATCCGTATTGTGTGGTCTTCTCAGACAGAAGAAGGGTAAGAGTTATTTCCCTTTTCATTCCAATCAAGCTTCGATAAGACTTTTCAGTGACTGTGACATCTTGTTTAACCCAACTTTTATATTGAAGTTTAAAGTTTATTATAAGTGCCAGAGAGGTTTCATGTAGATAAATTTGCTTGAAGCTTTTTTTTTATATATGTTTTTCAAAATTTAATAGCTTGTGGTTGATGCACTTACATGAGACATTGTATTTATGCTTTGATAGATACATTTGTAATCAAAGTATTTATTAAAACAATAATCATTTACAGGTTTTGACAACACCCTACATTATGAAAACTTTGAACCCAGTATGGGAGTCCTCTGTGGAATTCTTTGTACAAGATTATACCAAGGTAAACAAAGTTAATCTGTATCATGCACAAAGTAGCTTTTGAAAAGAATACGTGTCTATGACTTAATTTTAATTGAATTTCAGTCACCATTATCGTTCTATGTGTATGATTGGGATGGGTCCAATGTTATTGACGACGACTTTCTGGGATCAGCTCATTTTTGTTTCAAAGAGGTAAGAAATTTACATAATATTTTCATGTAAAGGTATAAATGATACATGTACCTTAATTAAGCTTATACATGTACGTGTTTTGTTTTTTGGAAAACTTTTCATACCTATTTATAATAGAAATGTTTTCTACTGCCCACCCTTTTTTGACATCACAGGACCAGCATCTGATGATCAAAGAGAACCTTTTGCTGGGTCACCATGACTCCACCAAGGGCTTTGTTCAGAGCGCGGACTATGGCTATCTGACTGTGTCTGTCACTTTTAGACCAGTGTCGTCTGTCCGAAAGTCAGGTCAGCTAGGGACAACAATAACATCATATTTAAACAATTTTTTGTTCAATGAGAGATTAATTTTTTTCATTTTAAAACTATTGATAACAGTAAATAATGTCTTCAGAATCTATGCAATTTTTTAAAGCTTTTCATAGCAATCATGTCAGAATAAGTTTTAGCTCTACCTAAAAAATACATGTAGAACAAAAATTTTTCCTTAAGAAAAAATGATTAAAATAAAAATAATATATCCCCACTATAATGATAATACAAATTGTGTGATATGGAAAAGACACTAAGCATTTATTGCCTATCACAAATGAGTTGAAAAAACAATGTTGGAATGATATCTCTTTCCTTTGTTTTTTAGAGAAGTTGCGCATTGCTAGTATTGGGGGTGGACCATCGGAGTATCTGTACCAAGAAGATCTTGTTTCACCCTCAACAAAGGTAAAGAAACATTTTAAAATTTTGTTTCATCAATCCAGTTTCAAGTTTTACCTCTCCATGTTTGATATAACATTGTTTCTAATTTAGTTTGCAACTCCCTTTTTTTTCTTGATTGAAAAAAAAAAATCACATTTCATGTTTTAATGGCAGTATTGGTACGATTTAAATCAGATGGTGTCTAAAGAATTGTAAAAATTTTCAAAACTTATTCTTGATGACATTTTTTTGTACCAAAGTCTTCCAATCTTTTCCATTTGTAATTTGTCATGACATTTGAATGAATTATTAGATGAATCCTCCAAAGGTAATCATTTTAAGAATAACCCTAACCATGTAGCTTTGTAGATGAAAATATTAAACATATAACACATTTATGAATGTCAATAACAATAACAAGTGTAAATATATTTTTCCAGAATATGAAAAGCAATTGAATATTCAAATCTGACCATATTAGTTTAATATTTATGACTGGATGTACAGTATACATTAATTTAGTCAAATATTCATGACAGCACTGTACATACCAGTTAAATATCAAAATCTGTATGCATCATTGAAATATTCAATCTTTATATATCAGTTAAAAATGAAGGACTGTGCATTTTGGTTGAATATTCAAATCTTTTATAATATCAGTTGAATATTCAACTCTGTGCATACAAGAGTGTGTCATCACGCATCCTCATAAACATATAATCATGCTTATATACTCTGAAGCCTCTTCTTCCTTTCTTCTGTGTGGGATCATACTAAAAGAGGTAAAAGCAATATCAACAGCATGGTCAGAATGTAAAGTTTATTAATCGCATGCAGTATAAAACCTAAAAGAAATGTATCATGATTTCTTTGAAGAAGTGATGTTGTTTGTTTTTTCCTTTTCTTTACAATATCATGTTTGTTGTCATTTTCCTCATCTGTTAAGATGTTTCAGATGTCTATTGATAAATAAAATTTTAAAAGTTCTTCCAAAAATAATGTAACAAAAAGTGGTAGTACAAGATGTGCCAAATTATTTATAAAACTTTTGCTGTTGTAAACAGTTTTGCAAAGTTTTGTATGTGTTAATATGAATTGCCAGGTAAATCTTAGTACTAAAAAAGCAAAGCATTGTCAAATAAGGTATTGATAACATTTTGAAAACCACGTTGAAAACTGCCTAGCTGTTGTTTCTTTGCTGTATGTACTTGGTTGTGGGAATTTCTGTATCTAATTCATTACATTAACTTATTGTTTAATCACCCTTATCAGCATTAATTGACGATGATAATGAATTTTCATTTAATTTCATTAAATTCTTCATGAAGATCAGAAATACAGTACAGTAAAGCCATGGTAATCCAGACCCTGTCATTCCCAGCCAAAATTGTCTTCATTAATGAAGCATATGGATATGTAAGAGTAATTTAAAAATCAGTTCTCTGTAAAAAAAATTTGGAAACATGAAGCATCTGAATTAATGGCAACTGTATTACTGAAGCTTCACTGTATACCCATTAATTAATCCAACTCGAAAAAGAAATGTCATTTCTAATGTTGCCTTTTTATTTTTGAAAAAGAAATGTCATTTCGAATGTTGCCTTTTCATTTTTGTATCATCATGTTCTTTTCATAACCATAAGTTATCATTTTTAAAAATCTCATTAAAAATGGTGTTGCAGGTTTAACCCTCTTTACTTTTCATGACCTTTGTAAACCATCGTTTGACCTCATTTTAACATTTCAGTCACCAACTCGCCTTTCTGTGAGTGAATTCACTAGTGATCTTGAGCAGGTAAAAACTCACTTCAACTCGCACTGATCGTCATCTCTTTCAGCTTTGTGTTTGTGCTTTTGAATCTATAGAATAGACATATATTCTGAATGATTTTGTTCTGCAGAAACTTACATCTGGGTACAGTTGAAGTAGTGCCATTTCTTGCTACTTCATTTGTTTCAGGTTTAAAAAAATTAAATCTTATGTACCAATACTTTGAATGTAAAAAGAAAATTGTGTATGATAAACAAAGGCAATTTTATAGTGGTTTACTGTTATATAATACAATAAATAATTTACAGTACTGGTAGTGATTACTAAACATGAATAAAACTTACATGATGAAACAGAATCAGAATAAAATAAAATGGAGATTTTTAAACCAGATTTTTTACTGCCCTTGGCAATTTGAGGAGAGGGAAGGAACCTCTATTCTTGTAAAATATAAGGCCTGCAGTTTTACAAAATAATGCAGTGCTAACAGATTGCTTGACATGTGACTTGACAAAATTTTTAAGCTTCATTTCTATATCACTATATGTTTCTGTAAAACATACACTATATTACAAAATGCTTGAACATTATAATCAGAATATTCATGGTGCATGCATTTTAGCCAGTTGCTGATTGTTTGGTATTTAATAGTACTGTACTGTGTTTTCTTAAAATTACTTTGATATTGTAATTCGTGTACAAGTATTTAGGAAATCTTTTGTTTTATCAGTTTTATTTTCGTGCAGAAATGGCACGACATCTTCTACTTTTACGGTTAATAAAGAACATGCATTTCGATAATCCAATCTTTGTCAAGAAGCTTCTAAAAGAAGTGTTCATTGTACATACCAGTATACACTGTATATAAAAGAAAAGATTAACATTAAAGTAGTTCATCAATCTGTGTTTCATATAACCAAAGGCTCTGCACTAAGATTGCTCCCTGTGACACTGCTGTTCTACTTACAGGGTGGTGGTGGTTCCCGCGGTGACTCTGCCTTGAATTCAGCCTCTGTCACTGGCGGAATTATTGAAGGTAAAAATTTGACCTAATGGATGACTACTGTTTGGACATAGACATATAATTTTATATGTCTATGGTTTGGATAAACAGAATCATTCTAAACAATACATTGTATTCAGGTAACGCATGTATTTTCCTAGTAAGATAGTTTCTTTTATTTTGAAAAAATGCATTTTAGGTACATTTTTTTTTTGCAACTGTTAGATTTGAAGTCAAAATAAATTTTCAGATAAGACATTAGTGGACCTGACCATTCTACAAGCAAAAGACCTGATGGCGGCAGATCGCAACGGTATGGATACAAGTGTTATGACTGAGTTTGGTTTGTTAGTTTAATTTTCATTTTTTTTTAATAATCATTAAAATGAAGAACAAGGTAAGCTTTAACATCATTGAAATTTTTTCAATTGATCTTAGGACTGAGTGACCCCTATTGTGTTGTTCTGATGGGAAGTAAAAAGGTTTTTAAAACTGCTGTCAAGAAAAACACTTTGTTTCCAAAGTGGAACGAAAGTACATCCTTCTTAGTTCATGAAGACAGTCATCTAATGGAAATTGTGAGTCTTTCTTTCACTTTCTCTCTCATAACCAGCTCATTCTCATTATGCGCTGAATAGCAATACTCTAGAATTTACTAATTTGTGTTTTCTAATACATGTAGGTTTAAACAGTTAAATTAATGTTGAATTAAAGTTTGAAAGTGATCATTTTTGAAACACACATTTTGTAAATACTCTAAACAATGATATTTATATGTTGGATGAATCCATGGAGAAATCAATATGCATCAAGATATCTGATCATTTCAAGAATATACTGTATATCCTATTATTTTTGCTATGGTCCAATTTTCACTTTTTTCACAATCACCTTCACATCCCCAAAAATACAATATACAGAAATAATGTGCGATATTGTATGCTATTAAAAACTTTTTAAATCACAAAAGATATGACTTGTGCATAGAAAAAAGGTTACAGATAATCAAAATTTTGCAAAAATTTGTGACAGACAGACAAAAAGGATGTACAGTACATATTTTGTTTCTAAAACATTTCTTTTTACATTTACAGTTTGTGTATGACAAAGACATGATTTCCAAAGACTTTCTGGGCAAAGTCATCTTAACTCTGGATAAATTAAAAGAAATTTCTCATAAGGTAGGGAAATAAACTCCCAGTTATGCATATCATGATTTGACATGTTTAGTTTATGTATATACATGCATGTTGTGTAATAGATAAGCAGTGATAAATGCATAGAGTGTGTATATCATACCCTGAGCAATTATTTGTGATGGATTAAAAACAGGATGTTTTTGACATGTCAGTCATTCAATCATTCTTGGCTACATTTTTTGTCAGCACAACTCTCCTGAAACCACTGATTAGAATTTCATAAATCTTTTTAGTTAATCAGGACAAATTAAAGGTTTAAATTCAAAGAAAATTCTGATCTGATGACTGTTCTGGAAGTTATGCCCATTTTGAACTAACAAGTTTTAAATAGCCAAATTTGAATATCAAAATTGAGTATATATGAACTTTTTTTATGAACCAAAATTAATATACACTGTACTACTATTAATTAATAACAGTTTGCCAGCACAACTCCTCACAGCTAAACAGAGTGCTTGGAATTCAACATAAATGTATAAGAGCAAAAGCAGAAGTGTTGCATATCTGATATTTATTTATCATAAATATCAGATATGCAATGCTACATCTTTTGCTCCTATACATTTATGCTGAATTCTCTACGTAAGGTAAAAACACTGTTTATTGTGGAATGTTTACTTTTTCCATCAGGACACAGCAGAATGGATTCCTCTACAGAGAGCAAAATCTGGACAGATCCAAATTAAATGCACTGTCACATGTACCAGTTCTGAAGTAAGGCAAACAGTTAATGTTATTCTCCAATGTAGTTCAATTTCATTTTACATTTATGTTTCATCATTACTATCTTTGGTTAAATGTGCATGCTATTTATATTGATAAAAGTTATCATCATGAAAAGATTCTACTCTTGCAGGAACAAGGAAAGAAATCTCGCTCTATAAGACGGAACAGCCATCGGAGTTCTGTAAAGAACAATGACGTCTTTTTGCCGGTGGTAGATGCTGTTCATGTATGAATGTTTGAAATGCACAGTGTATCAGTTCCTTTAAAACCATGTAAAAAATAAGAAATATGAATTAAGTTCAACTGACTTAGCCTTGTAGCAATGTTTTACAAATGAACTTAAATCTCATGAAGTACTTTATATTCTTTTCAAAAACTTTTATCAAACATTTGATATACATCAAAAATTTTATTGAGAATTCTGAGTGTCATGTTGTACTAAGTTTTCCTTTTGAAAAACAAAGATTTGATAATATGTAGGCATTGTTACAGGAATCTGAGGAAGGTGAACAGGAGCCCAACCCCCTACCCCCGGATAGTGTGAACGGGAACTCACCCAAATCTTCAGAGGATGGACAGATCTCCCCCATAAAGGAGGAAACGCCTCTCAATACCTCCAACAAAGAAATAATACCAGAAAAGGTTCAGCCAGTGACCTTGACCCCGCCAATAAGCCAGCTCCCTCTGGTGTCAGAGGTCAGGTTAAGGAGGTCGGTCTCGGATGTTAATGTCAATAAGAAGCCAGATAAACAGACCAAAAGCTATGCAGGCCTGCCCCCAGCTGGAACTTTAAAACACACAAACTCGTAGGTTTTCACTATTTCAAATATTTTTGTCTGTAGTATGACATAAACTCATATGTTTTAACCATTTCAGATCTTTTTGTCTGTAGTATGACTGATTTGTATTGTTTATTATAAATTGTACCTAAATGTCAAGATTAAAAATATATATATATCATAGAACAGCAAATGTGTGTAAGATTGATTTAGAAATTTTAAATGGCTTTATTTACATTCCTTTCAGAAGCAACTCCATATCAGCTCTACACCAGGGAGACACAGATTCAATTGGTAAATGAGTAATCTTTGATTTCAAACCACAATTTTTTTTCATTACATATGTTTCATAATTTCAACAACCAAGAAATAATTACAGTGATACATAATGTCTGCACATACATGATAATAAACCTGTGTGTGAAATTTTTAAAAAGTAAAGGATACATTTTTGCATTGCGCTACATACCATTACATGTATGATGCCTGCAAATGTCTCTTACGGTATTCCATGAATTTAAATTGATGATGAAAGGCATATAAGATGGTATAAGTTACTCAAAAGTAATAAGGTCATAAAACCGTTGAAACATACCTTCCATCAATTAATATGAATTGTCAACTGCTGGATGCTGCTTTTAAATCATAATGCAAAGAACACATGGTACATCATAAATAAACTGTTTAAATTGGATGACATCCAACTGATCATCAGATCAAATTCTATAGGCTAAAGGGCATTAAGGTGGAATAACACATCATCACAAAATGGCTGACCTCTTATCGAAACAACATTTTGTTTTATTAAAAGGATTTTATCGACCACAATATGTAACTTACTCCGTAGCTGAGTGGATAAAGTGTCGGGCTTTTGATCCGTACATCCCGAGTTCGAATCCCGCAGGGGCTTTTGTTGCTACTTACTGAATTGAATTTTTTAGATATTCATTTTTTATCCCCAAACTGCAAATTTTTCGCTTATTTGACATATGTACAGTTTATTTATCATTATATCTTTCATAATCAAATAATTTACTGTTAATTTGAGTGACTTTTTCTAGGTGTGTTATTCCACCTTAAAATAAAATGTATGGCAGTATAAGGATAGAGTTGCTTTTCTCATTTTTTAACAGTTACACATTTATATTCATTTTTTTAATACTAAAAACTTCCCTCTATTAAAAATTATATCATCTCTGATATGATGTGTATGTGTGTGTGAGAGAGAGAGAGAGAGAGAGAGAGAGAGAGAGAGAGAGAGAGAGAATTACATGTATCATTGGTTATTCAAAAGAAGTCAAGAAGTCATTTGTGAAAATGGAAAAGAGAAAAATAACTAAAATTTACATGTATTCTAACAGTTCTATGTGAAACTTCACCAGAAATGGATGAGAAGAGTAAGATACACAATGGATGGTTTTATCTACTGTCTGCACATGTCTTGTGTCCAAAAATTTATTTTTAAAGTAAATTATGTTTTATACATGTAAATATTTTTTTTGATTTAGTCCATGGTTTCTTTCTTTTTATTTTAAATAATTATATATCTAACATGTTTACTACTGTGACAGAAACTGATGCCCAACGCAAGGTATAAAATTAATGGCATGATTGAATATTTCTAATTTGACTTGTATAAATTTGCAATGATTTCAAAATTATGACTCCTTTAGCATGATAGACATTGAATATATATTTATGCAAGAAATGTTTCCTTCTGTATGAGTTTATACTTTTGGAATTGGTTTTCAAACCTTGAACTCCTCTCCCTAACTAATACCTCTCATCACTTCATAACTTTCAAGTGCATGAATAGCTACAGTATTTGACATGTGTATACATACATAAGTATAAATTAGATTTTTAACCAAAACAACTTAAACAATTGTACAACTTTAATGCATTCATTAAACTTTGTAGTGTATAACAGTGATAAAATTTGTTCACCATTGTATAAGGAATTTTACACATGAAATCAACATAATTGAATAATTTGATATTGAATATATATTATCTACAATATAAATATTCTTTTAACTGAAAATGGTATAAGCATGTTTTATCCTTCAGAAATTGGAAATATATGGTCGAAATTTTTTTTTTATGGTTGATCTGATTTTGATTACAATGTGTCTCTTTGCTTAAGAAAGGTCACATTGAGATTTTGGTGTAATTTCTAGCTGTCTTTTGCTTTTGCTTACTTTACTCCATTGAGTCTTCAAGTTTTAGCTGTTTGTTGAGTCTATCAGTATTTTAGAAACAAAAATAAAAATTATTGAACTCTTCAGTCTTCAATTCTAGCCTAGAGATTACTATACATGTAGAATCAGGCAACCCTTGAATGTAAAATAAATATGAAAAACTGGCAAGGATTCTTGAGAATGAATTCCTGATTGTACTTAAACTTGATCTGACATTTTGTTACCTGTCCTATTTAACAGACTCGAGCGTCCTGGGTCACGAGAAACTGTACAGTGTCTCCGGTAAGATCATGGAAGTGAGCGGACTCAAGCAAAGCTCTGGAAACATCTACATCAAAGTCCGCCTAGAAAAGTGAGTATATCTCTTGCACTATATAGACTCCATATTGAGGGGAATTAATTTCACTGTTCATCTTTTGGGGGGTTAAGATAGAAATAAAACTCTGCACCTGAACAAACGTTGTCATAAATTATCCCTTGAAAGAAAATTTTCAGGTCTCTAGTAGAGTTTTGTTAAAATTTGAGGCCAAACTTCATCTTAAACAATGTATCTGTTTAATAGATAAAAAATGGTTTGAATTATCTGCATTGGATTGTCAATTGACCAGCTTTCAATAAACTTGTGACTAAGATTTTGCTTCATGTTAGAATCAAGTTTTTACCCATGTAAATTGTTATCTACTTTTATTAAGTTGATGCAAATTATTTATTCATTTACATTTTTTTTCATCATGTTATGAAAATTAGCATTAAATTGTATTGTCAAAGAAGAATATTGCATAAAACATAATTACAGGCATGATGCCTGCTTTCAGACATGATGTGGTTCATACATGTAACTCTCCCCCACTTCAATCCATCAATCCATATTCCATATTCAATTAACTTACTGACTAGATATCAAATCCTGTCCCCTTCACAGTATTTCACACTTAACATGTTAATGTATGGTTTTCCCTGAAAGAAGATGGTTGTCATATTGCTAGTTTTGTTGAATGATATTTTGAAAATATAGATACATGTATTTGAAGGCTTGCATTGTTAAATCATTAACACGATGTCAAAGTTTGATACATAGACACATACCACATGCCTGTGACACATATGTGTAAACAAGAAAATTACATTTACATGTTTATACTGTGCATGAAAAAAATGTAGACTTAATTTTCACTAGATATGCATGTACATGTATATTTTCAAGGACCCAAAGAGTATATGTGTAGGGTAGGGCTTGATTTCTGTTTAATACATGACAATTATGATTCACCAACTGCATGTTTTTTTGAAATATTAGATCTATTTTTATGAAATGTATTGGGGGGGGGGGGGTGAACTAATATTTGTTTGAAGGGTATGGAATAAATTTATGTGTGTGAGCAGTATTAATATGGTCAGACTTTAGGGTAAAGCAGAGTTGTAGAAATGAAATAACTTGTCTAGTGATATCAATAATATTTATGTCATATAACAGTATTTCATTGCCTGATTTTATAACTGCAATTAATTATGTAACATGTTTGAACAGTGTACTATCCCAACAATTGTGCAATACATATAACATTGAGAACCGAGTTTTTGTTTTCATGTTTGATACAGCCACAATGAAAGACACAGGTAGTGTGAACCTCAATGACAGTAACTGTGTGTAGATCTCACTAATGAATAGCATGGTTTATTAAGGAGGCATGGGACACCTACATTTTGTAATGTACTCTTTTTCAAAAGTAAAAAATGAAATTATTTACTGGATATAACTTCATATTTTACTCATCTAAAAAGGTAGCCCATATTGGTGAAACATCAAATATTTATATTTATATTCCTAAGTTATGAGTTCAAATCTGGATTTTCATTTTATAATTTTTTACCCTAATATACAACTTATTAGATTGTACAATATTAACATTTTGAAATGATAATAATATTTTTAACATGATGTACATGCATTTATCTGCATTGATTTATAAAAGTGTCCCATACCACCAGAGAAGTCTTCATTTAGTTCAGTCAATATTGTAGATAACCATGTCACTTTTCATTGTGTTGTGTATTAATGGTTTATGTGTATCATCCTCACACAAGTTCAGAGACCATCTCATGTTCATTGTTGCACTAGTTTGTAAAACACATTTTGAGTTTTGTGTCATTTCAGAGCACAGATATTAATATTTCTATTGTATGGTTGTGCATATTAAACTGAAATAACAATGCATGCTAGATTCTCACTATTTATTGATTTGACTAATCTTAAAAGCTTTAATTGTTTTTAACACTATTTTTGAATGTATCTAAAAAATGCAGAGCACTAAAATGATTAAGAGCAAGCACCTGTTCAAAAATTCCCTGAAACTTGATATGCATACATGATAACTTTAAGGTCAAGCTAGCTTGTGTACATGTAACAACAATGTAATAACAAGTAATTTATAGATACATATGCTATACTATACCGGTACATGCATTTTATATTCCACTTATTGTCTATTCTTAGCTCTGGACATAAGTTGAGATTTCTTTTTCATGGCCGTGTGATCGCCAAGTCGTATTTGTTTCCCATTAGTGCTTCTGCACTTAATCAGCCATTTGAGGTAAATATCTCTCTCTCTCTCTCTCTCTCTCTCTCTCTCTCTCTCCAGATGGTGCATTGAAAAAACCTAGAGGCAGGCAGGGACATTTTGCTCTTTTAAGCCCTATTTACACGATGTGATTTTACAGATCTGACTTCATATATGATTTCACATCTGATTTCAGTGTTGCATTTACACGATATGATTTGTCAGACCTGTAGTTCATTAATATTTCCTCCAAATTTTTGTTGTTTACAATATAACATTTGAAGATGGCTATAACTTACTACCCATTAGTATTTCATAAATATAAAATTTTTGTACAATGGTATTATCCATAGATATTATTCTGTTGCAAATTTTTCATATACCTTTTTAGCTCATCTGAACCGAAGGTTCGAGTGAGCTTTTCTGATCACCTGATGTCCGTTGTCTGTCTGTCTGTCTGTCCGTCCATCTGTCTGTAAACTTTTCACATTTTTGACTTCTTCTCTAGAACCACTAGGCTAAATTTAACCAAACTTGGTACAAAGCATCCTTATGAGAAGGAGATTCTAAATTGTTAAAATAAAGAGCATATATCTTTTTAAAAAAGAGATAATTGTAAAAAAGTGAAAATAGGGTGCATGTCTTAAAAAATCTTCTTCTTAAGAACCACTGCACCAGAAATGCCAATATTTACACCAAAGCTTGTATATATAATGAAGATTCTAAATTGTAAAAATCATGACAACCAGACCAATACTGGGGTTCAAAGTTTAACATAGAAATATATAGGGAAAATGTTTAAACATCTTCTTCTCAAGAACTACCATGCTCCAATTTGTGATATTACTATGCAAGCATCCTAAAATGATGTAGATTATAAATTGCTAAAATCGTGTCCCCCAGACCAATACTGGGGCCCCATGAGGGGTTCAAAGTTTAACATAGAAATATATAGGGAAAATATTTAAAAATCTTCTTCTCAAGAACTACAATGCTCCAATTTGTGATATTACTATGCAAGCATTCTCAAATAATGTAGATTATAAATTGTTAAAATCATAACTCCCAGACCAATACTGAGGCCTTAAGAGGGGTTCAAAGTTTAACATAAAAATATATAGGGAAAATATTTAAAAATCTTCTTCTCAAGAACTACAATGCTACAATTTGTGATTTACTATGCAAACATCCTCAAATGATGTAGATACTAAATTGTTAAAATCGTGATGGCCGGACTATTACTGAGGCCCCAAGAGGGTTCAAAGTTTAACAAAGAAATATATAGGGAAAATGTTTAAAAATCTTCTTCTCAAGAACTACAATGCTACAATTTGTGATTTACTATGCAAGCATCCTCAAATGATGTAGATTCTAAATTGTAAGAATCGTGATGGCTGGACTATTACTGAGGCCCCAAGAGGGGTTTAAAGTTTAACATAGAAATATATAGGGAAAATTTTAAAAAATCTTCTTCTCAAGAACTACAAAGCTCCAATTTGTGATATTACTATGCAAGCATCCTCAAATAATGTAGATTATAAATTGTTAAAATTGTGACCCTGGACTAATACTGGGGTCCCAAGAGGTGTTTAAAGTTTTTTACATGGAAATATATTGGTAAAATGTTTAAAAAACTAATATAAAATGATACAAGGAACTGTTGTTCAGGTGAGCGATGTGGCCCATGGGCCTCTTGTTCTGTGTTATTGCATGTTTGAACTCAGTTGTGTAAGATGCACTAGTCCTTATGTAGGTTTAACACTTCCAACTCAAATATAATACAGCAAATTCATCTTAAAATAAAACTCAATTAATTTAAAGTTCAGGAAAAGTCCACGTTTTAATTGCACTATATTTAGATCAACCTTTTTGACCTTGTTAATGATTGGTCAAAACCATCTGACTTGCCAGACAGAATAGAGCATGTCTCTATTCCATCTGACTCCATCTGACTTCATATCTGTCTTATGATTTTCCTATTTACATGGTCTGATTTGTAAGATGTGGCGAGTCAAATCTGAAAAATCACATCGTGTAAATAAGGCTTTAATTGAGATAATCTTTGAAAAAAATAATCTCGCTAAAAATGATAATTATTATGATGATATTTAGATATTATCTTTGTATAAAAAATAAAAATATGGTTTAATATATATATATCCCCCACAAACATAGTTTGGGGAGGGGGGGGGTTATATAGGAATCACCTTGTCCGTCTGTCCGTCCTTCCATCTGTCTGTGCAATCGTGTCAGGTCCATATCTTTCTTATGGAGAAACATTGGAAGTTCTTACTTTACACAAATATTGCTTATGACCTGAGGGTGTGTTATGAATTTGACCTAAGGTCATTAGAGCAAGTTAAAGGTCATTGAAAAGAAAAAGTTCATAATTTGTGTCCAGTCTATACCTTTCTTATGGAGAAACATTGGACGTTTGTACTTCACATAAAGATTGCTTATGACCTGAGGGTGAGTCATGAACTTGACCCAGGTTCAGTTGTGCAAGTTCAAGGTCATTGTTATAAAAAATGCATATTTCCTGTCTAGGCCATATCTTGTAATGTAAAATGATTAGAAGCATAAATTTGACACAAAGATTCTTGTGACTTGTGAATATGTCCTGATCTTGAATTTTTGCAAGTTCAAGGTCACTATAAGAAAACTGGTGCATCCATTACTAATACTTGAGTTATTATACATGTATTTTCTTAGCAGGGCTATCATTTGTGAGCTTGCTCACAATATCTCTAGTTTTAAACAGTGACCGACCTTTTATGAGGTCTACTTGTGATTATATAGACCTTAATTGTTAGATACAGTGATTTAAAATATTGCTATGATTACCTGCATGATTTCCAGTTTTCTGTGATTTCTACAGGTTGATCGCGGTGCTGGAGTCAGCATAAATACACACATTGCCTTCGATATAAAGAGTGAAAACAAGGATCACCTGGCCCACAAATCTTTCAGCTTAAAGGAATTGTTCTCAGGTGAGGCCAAAAATTGATCAGGACAGATTTTCTATGAATTTACACATGCTCATGCATGTACACCTGTTGTAGTGCAAGGAAAACGTAATACAATGTGTATACTCTTTTTGAACAATTCTAATGTAGATTCTCGATATGTTTGTAGATTATGTGGATGGAGGTGTAGAGAAATGGCTGCAACTTTCAGATAATGCAGAAATTAAAGTTTTCCTGACACAAGGAAAACCAAACCCACAACTGCTGAAGAAGAAACATAGGGGGATCGGGAAATCAAGCCCTTTTGGGAAATAATAATTTGATTAGGAATATTTATATACATATAGAAGATTTATGGTGTGCCTGCAGTAGATACCCACTGTCATACGTTGTCTGCACTTTACTAATTACCAGTAGTGCAATTTAATGTTTTCCTTTGTGTGTTCATGACCAACACAGCCACTTTAAAACCTCCTTTGTTGCCAGTACAGAAAAGTTCTAATGTAGAATTAAAGGTTGTCATTGCACTGATTTTTCTTTTTATGTGGGAAGCACACATTTTCAAAATTTATATTCATAAATTTACCGGTATGCATAATCATGTGTAGTCATATTATCTTACGATAATGAAGTCTGATTTAGTGTTCATAATTAATCTTGCTTTCTTTTTTTTTTTTAAGTTTTACCATGGATTACCTTTGATGAAAAGTTTTGTTTTGTTTTGTTTTTTTTGTATTTTTTTTTTTTTTTTAGCATTTTACCATATCATAATAAGTGTCATTGTGCTATTTACAAATATGTGAAAACTAATTTAATTTCAAATGTATTAATATACTGTCCTGTGATTACAGAAATTGTTCTTGTGGATGAAAAGATAACTCCCTTTACTAGGTACCTTCCTTAGACATCAAGTCATGATTTAATTTTTGCACAATGCAGTTATATAGATGTGGCTTAAAGATTAAAGCTTTGTACTTTAGATCTTTCATAGAAAAGGATAATTTCATTTGATGCATTGTTATCTGTGATATATTTGAGAGTCTATTTTTATGATATGACTTACATGATGCAAATATTTTGTTACATGTACTTATTTGGGGTTTTTTTCCACTGAAGCGTTAGGTTTTACAATACTGTTAAAAATGCAAGATGTACATGTGCTGTTAATTATACTGCATGACCAGAAAATGCTTTTTTTTTTTTCATTTTTGGGAGTTGATTTTAATCAACTCTCCTATGCAGTTACTCTGGCAAACTGGAAGTGAAACAGTGTTTGGACCTAAGCACAAATCATCGCCACTGACAAGATTTAGTTCTTGAATATAATAGATAAATTCGGTGTAATTTATGCTGAACCATTGTTTTTCAAGGAAACATATTTATATATACCTTGAAAATAGTCAGATTTTAAATAGTACGAACAATTTAGATATTTTTTGTAGTCGTATGTATTCCTATGCCAGCGTTCAATATAGTCTCGTTCAACCAGACGCTCGACTGTCTCCGTAAATCTCCGACAAGCAGAGAGTCTCTCTTGGTAGTCCGAGATTAACGGAGACAGCCGAGCGTCTAGTTGAACAAGACTAGAGTTCAATATTGCTTGGATCCAGACATGTCTACAATTTTTAGAAATATTTCGATTATACTGATACATAGTTTCAATTGATGGAATTATATCTATCTTTAAATATTACACAACATGATTCATATTGGGTTTTCAAGAAATTCTTGTCGGAAAAGTCCAAGAATTCATATCATAAAAATGTGCGTAATTCAAATACAGATTAGAAAATACTTTCCATGCAAAAAAACATTGTTGATTTTAAACTAAATAATAATCGATAAAATCAACTCCCGTCAGTACTTCAGTACTTTGATTTTTTTTTGGGGGGGGGGGGGTAAATTTATTGTTCACTATGATTTTCCCATGGTCACACTATCATTTGAGATAAGACAGTTATAAGGCAGTTATTTTTCTTATTTTTCAATATATTTCACAAATATTGATATATTATATATAGTTTTCTTAAAGGGACTTGGACACAATTGAGTTCAAAATTTTATTTTTTGTTTTTTATGTATAAACTGGTTTACTTGTGCATTTTGAATGATTGACCAAAATTTGAATGTTTTAAGTCAAGTCATAAGAGAGAGACAGAGGTAAGAATTCATTGTTATGTAAACGAAGCTCGAGTCTTATATTTGTTTACAAATAATGATAATGAATTACTATTTATTTGACAAAATGACTCGTGGCAAACAAGATAAACTGATTCAATGTGTTCATAAATAATATTAACAACAGAAAAAAGCACCATTAGATTTAAACTTATACCAGTACAACACATATGTAAACAATAACAAGACTCGGGCTTTGTTTACAAAACAAAGAATTTCAAACTCTGTATCTTGCTTATAACTCAATATTTGACTTTCAAGTTTTGACAAAGCATTAAATATACCCATATTAACCATTCTAAACAATAAAAATGGAAAAATAAAATTCAAACTTTTAAGCTCAAATCGTGTCAAAGTCCATTTAACCACATGTATTGGGTTGTTATCAGAAGATATGGTACCCTGAAGATCATGCAATTAACCTCATGATAAGCATGAAGACCAGTGTTTACCTGTACATGTAATTAGTTTTTGACAGGACTGGTACTTATTTTTGTTACCTACAGTATACTTTTTGTATGTTTAAGTCTTAAAGTTTGTATGTTTAAATATGTGGTGTTTGTCTTAATAAATACATATAGGTTTTCAACATGTATTATATGCAAATTACCAAGAATATATGTTACAGGTTTTGACTATGTTTATTTAAAACTTTTCCCTTAGAGTGTTTAATGAATTAAAGTTTTACATAAAAATTGAAAATTGTTTTTCTTATAATGAAACATATATATGATCATTTTAATACATAGATCAGGTTCAAGAAGATTGAATGAGGGAATTGAATCTTACAATCTGAATTTTCAATATTTTTTCAATACACTAACAATTAAGTGGAGGGGCCTTCTGAATTTATTTTTCTGTATAAAAGAAAAAGGTAGACTGCCAAAAGAAGTAAGGTAGGGGATATTGCTAGTTGCCCATGTGACCAATCTGGACTTGCAGGGAGTGAAACTATAACCTTGGTTCTGAATCTCACTTTTTTCAGATCTCTCACCTTTTAAGCAATATATTTTTATCACGTACTGCATCATAACAATGCACCGGACAGTATGTCTCCTTGGTTATTATAACGCCCATTTTTCTTCAGCCAACACTAAATCTATATATCATTGGACATAATGGTTTTTCAGGCACCAATTTTTGCGATGTAAAAGTCCACAATGTTTAAAATCGTTAATAAATCAAAACTTCTACAGTGTGAATAGACAGGTTGTCAATAGACAGGTTGTCAATAGACAGGTTGTCAATCAGAAATTTTTTTTTTCAATTACTTGGTTCTAACAAACTTCGCAAAATTTTCTCGCACGCAAATAAAAGTTGGTTGACAGTATGCCTACCTTAGTGGTAGGCAAAGGCCTTGTATGTTGTTTTCAATAGATGAAATAATAAAATTGTATCATTAATAATGCACCATTATAATCACTTAAGAGAAACACTATTAACTAGTACATTTATATTAGAGATGAAAAATGTTTTACACTAGATTTACTTCCGCAAGTTGTAAATAACTTGTTAATCAAAGAATAATTTGCATTTTCATCAGTATATATAGAGAAAGTTTGCTGGTGAAAACCTCGATGTCAAAATGATGGTTTATCAACTTCTTCATTGAAACATCAATGTGTCTACTATGTCAGTTTACCTCATCCACTCCTAAAACACATCATTAACCATTTAATTCACAAATAAATATAATTCAGGAATGAACAGGGCAAGCCTGTTAGTCTTATTTTCTGCACCCATATGCAGAGGAATGAATTGAAATTTTCATATACTGATATACTTTCTAAGTAACTGGAGAAAAAACTGGGTCTTATAAATGCAGACTGCTTTTTAGACCAAAAAGGTGATAAAAATAACTTACAAATATAGAATAGCTATTTAAAACATCCCTTTATAGATAATAGATTCATACATCCTACAGGAAATATTCTACATGTATTCATCTTTGCAGAATTTAAAATCTTCTGCAGTCATGGTATTGGTCAAGTGGTTGTAGTTGAAATGCATCAATTGTCTTGTGCAAAAGATGAAGGTACTGAGAGAACCAACAAATAAACAAGTTTTGACAAATTTATTTTAATCTATGAATAAAGTACACCACATTTTAATCAGTCACAGATGTTTTTTCCACTGATCTTGTTGTAGAAATGTTTTCAAGTATACACTAACGTCTTTCAAATTAAGCGGAGGCTGCTTCTTTAGCTAACTTGTGTTTCCTCAGGTTTTTGGTCACATACCAGGATGGGTACCAGATAATAAAAAGAAATGGTGCAAAGACAAGTCCTTTTTTCTGAAAAGAAAAACAGGAAATAGTTACCTACATGTCATTGAAACTCATCGCAAGACTTTTTTTTAGGGCAAAACCCATATATTTAATTTGATGTAACAGGGTGTTAAACCAGAATACAGGCCATAATGAAAAGATGTAATGCTAATAGAAGCAGCTACACTCATGTTGATACTTAAGTTAATTTACATCTACAAGTTTAGCATTAATATGTGCATCATCTTGAGCTTGACCAGCCAGATGCAAGTATTTACCGTAAGCCATCAGTCTGATGCCAGATGATAATTAAATGGTTCTAGAACTGGTGGTTGAAATTAATATTGATCACATTCACTTAGTATACAGTATATAAACATAAATGAGTTGACATTTTGAAGTCAGGTATTCTAAACAATGTTTAACTTTCAGAGGGTAAATGAAATACATATATACCTCTAGTTCAAAGTTATGTGATATATAATTATTGACTGCAATAGCAGAAGTCTTTGTGCAAAAAACTATTGCACAAGGAATCAATATTTGACCTGAATGTTATATTAAAAAAAAAAACCCTGCAGATTATTGAAATGGAACAAATTTCAGACAAATTTTATCATAAAGACAACTTTTATAACCCCATGAATATCTTTACATATAAATGAACAAAAAAAGTCCACAGAAATATATAAAAAAAATAGCTTTTGTTTGACATTTTTCCCTTGGCCCTTTCTTAAGGTCAAGCCGCTAAATTTTCCTCTGCTTACAACCAATTTCAAACAAGTTTGGCAAAATTATATGGGAGAAAATCATCTTAACACTACCACAATTCAAATGTACATTTGTCAATAAAACAGTGATATCTACATCAAAATGCCATTGAAGTAGGACAATTTAAAATTAGTGAATAATGATCAACACAATGTTTTCTTATTACCTAAAAAGTTTCATGAAAGTTCAGTGGTTTAAGAGGAGTTGGGCCGCCAAAAAGTCAAATTATGCTATAGTGACAAAAGAACATTACAGCTTGGCAATTGATGAATAATCTCTTCAGAGAAGTGGACAGGCATAGTCTTCATTCACTGGATGAAGGCTATGCCTGTTTACTTTTCTAAAGAGAATAAGATACAAGCAGATAAAATTAAAATTACAAAAAATGTAACTATAGATTTCCTAGAATACCAATTCTGTCGGTCATTGTTGATTTTTGTAATAGAGTCTATAGATAACATACCTTTAAGCGAAATACAGTTAAAATTGATATATGGCAAAAATTCTGATATTTCTCCTTTCACACATTCCCTACTTATACCCGAAGAAATTGATTTAAAAAAATACATTTCTTACAGGGATTTATAATAGGAAAATACAATATCTTTTACCCAATCGGAGGTCTCTCAGAACACTTAGCACAATTTTTCAACAATTCCATCCAGGTACTTTCATGTCATTTGCAATGCGAAATCTCCAGAGACATATTTGTGTGTGTATTCAATGCTATAGAGGTGACGTTTCAAAACAGAATTCCTGGGTTTTTCATTCTAGTGATTTAATATAGATTGTACATACAGGTATTGATGTGGACTAAGCTGCTGCTGCTGCTAGCAGTAGCTTGGGACAGACTATTAGGCATTAAATGCTTATATTTTTATTCATATTGATGTTTATTTGTATGAAGTATTTGTGTAATGTTGCTTTACAGCCATTATATATGCTCTTAGTCAGGGATATGAAACATACATAGAACAGCCATATTAGCATGTTCTTTAGTTCACTTCTGCGACTAAAAATACAGTCTTAACGAAAACTTTTAAAACTTACTGGCCAGCAGGACCAGTGATCTGTCTAAAGGTACTGGCCCCCAAACAAATGTACTGGCCCCAAAACCTTTTGTAGGACATTTGACACATAGCATATAAAGTGACCAAACAGCTATTTCTTGAATGAAATAACAAGGGCAAACATTTCTAGTTAACATGATAATTGATTCGTTTGATAGTTATACGAGTTTACAGTACCGATCAGACCCAACCTAACACCAGAGTAAACCCCAACTAAACCCCGGGTTTACTTTTGGGGTTTACTTGGGGTTTACTCTGGGTTTACTTTTTGAAAATTTGGGTCCACTCGGGGTTTACTTGGGGTTTACTCGGGGTTTACTTTTGGTTTACTTGGAAATTGCTTTTGAAGTCAACTGTACGCACTGAAGTGTGAAGTAGTCCCATCTTTTATCTTACCATCCTACTGCCTGTAATTCCTGCCCCTTGTATATTCCGAATACACAGTTAGCGTCTACTTTCAGGGGTATACTTCTGACCGGGTTTACTCTCTGTGTCCACTCTGGGTTTACTTTGGGTTTACTCTGGGTCCACTCTAGTAAACCCGGAGTAAACCCAGAGTAAACCCAGAAAGTAAACCCAGGGTTTAGTTGGGGTTTACTTTCTGTTAGGTTGGGTCTGATCGGTACTGTATGAAGTTTTGATTTCTCCCTTGTATATTTTAAAGCTGCTTGGTCTGATTTTATATCAAATTTTGTGTATGCTTTTCAACGATGGTTATGCTAAGTATGTGTATAATAATAGACATTGCAGTAGTTTCCCCGGTCAATTAAGCCAAATTTCAAAGAAAAAAATTATGAACAAAATTTGTTAACAAAACAAACGACATAAAATGGTATCGCGTTATTTCGCTTCATGTTAAAATTTGCCCCTGACGTCGAGACCGGTATGGTTGTATTACGACTTTGACATCGCTATAAATAAAGGTCATAATGTTCTGGCAAATTAAAAATAACCTGTGTACATTTTTTTCGCTAATATTTCTGAAGTTTGCTTTATTTACAATCGATGCACAACATTCGGGGTGAATAAACCCAATCATTTGGGGGACGAAACCAAACGGTTCCGTTTCTAAACATTCCCATGATGCATTTTGGTTTGTTTTTTCATTTGCCCAAAGAGAAATTATTTTTATTAACTTTGAATATTTCTAACTTTGAAAGGAGATCGATTCTGCTGGTGTAAATAGGAGAAAGTCCATAACTTTCTAAGATGTTTGCTTTGTATAGAAAATTATTTGATACTGTAATAACCAAAAAATCAGACCAAGCAGCTTTAAAGTATAAAGGTGGGCAAAAGGTAAGGAAACAAAACCCCATGTTGATAAAACTCTTTTTGACTGGTTAAAAGTCAAAAGCATTTAAGCAGCCCAAAATGACACAATGATAGCAAGCGCAGCTCGCAGGCCAGCAGCTCCGGCGAGCGAAGCGAGCTCTAAGAACCAGTGTGCACGGGAAAAAGAACGAGCTTAACCTACAGATTCATCAAGAAAATTTTTTTGTCTAGGTCCCATAATGCTCTCTAATGTTTTCTCCCGTGGTGCTATGCCAAAAATGGCTAACATTTAACTCGTAATTTAGGGCGCCTTGAGGTTTGAAGACACGCTTTGAGTACCGCAAAAGCTTCGGTGAGACCCAAGAGATTTTTTACATGCTTCCATTCCTTCGTATTGAATCGAGATACGTAAACAAATGACTATAGATTTGAACATTGACGTCACAGTGATCTCGCGCTAGATTTCCCGCAATAAATTTAGAGGTGGATCAAACATCTGTAATGCGTGTACTATAGCTATTTCAGTATTAACTTTGATACCTGTTTACATGATTTGTGGGTTTTTAAAGTGGTTTTTTTGTTTTTATTTTGATAGAGAGATTATATAATTATATATACAAGCAAGAGTAAAACTAATTTTGCGTGCATGAACAGTAAGTATAAGTAGGGAGGAAATTTAAAAAAAAGTCATTTTGAACTAAATAATAAAGAATAAAGAGAAAAAATAAACAGTTAAAAAATCTATGCAGATATTGCATATTGTCAAACCATTAAATTGGAAAATGGGAAATTACACACCTACAAACAGGGACCGGGGGCACGTATACAACGTATGCCAAAATAAACAAATTTCAGTAAAAAAAATTATGAACCAGGAAAAAAAATATAAAAGCCAGATGACAACAAGGTATAAAAGAAAAGTAATACTGTATTTACACTTTACACTTTTGACCAAACTAAACACAAATTACACTTTACAGACTGATGAATCTTCTCCAAAAGTAAAGAACGGTTTTAGGGGAAGCAAGTCTATGTATTTATTAAGAACTTTTTTAAACTTAGAAATATTATATAATTTTCTCTCTCTCTCTCTCTCTCTCTCTCTCTCTTTGATGTTAGTTGTTAACTGTCAAAATATCACTAAGTTGACAGTGATGCAAGGTATTGCTGAGCTCGCCAAAACGGTAGCACCGTAAAACATATTAGTGATCAGTGGGAAAAAAACTCTATCCTCGTTAATGGATGCGCCCTTCAAGTGGAGATGCTGTAAAACATAAAATTATTATGGTATATCTGTATATAGAGGCATCATCCGTTGAGGAAATTCTAGCGGTACGTACCCACATAGCTTGAGGTCCCCACCGATGAATGGGTCTGCCGACTTGAACATCATCGCCAAAGTTTCTTGTAATCTGTCGGCTCACTGAATTTTTAACAACAGACTGTGTTCTCCACACAGAACTTCTAAGTGCACCAAACATTTTGCTTTACGGTTTACCCTTGTGTGGTGTCGGTCAAGGATAAGTTTGTTAGGTCCCCTGAAAGGAAGTAAATTTATTTGCCGAACTAAACATGACTAAAATGATCCTGATAAATACGGAAAAACATTTTGCTTTATTATTTGTTTGTTACGATTTCACATTGTTTTATGAATAAATGACCATATTAATTTCAACATATTTAAATACAATTAATTTCATGAATTTTAATACGATATAAATAAGAAAATTCTCTATGATCATAATAAAAGTGGCTGATATTGTATCAGATCAGAAAAAAATATTCTTGTATAAAAATTGTTACTTTTATAATTTTCCCATAAATTTTGCATAAGTTGTTTTTTTTTTTTATTTCGCAATTCTCAAACTAAAAGACAAATAATAAAAATGTATACTTATTTTCATTTTTGTAATAATAATTTTCTGCGGGATAGCTACTCGAAAATGTCAAAGTTGTGAGTTATGTGACTAGGGTCATGAGAACGAAATTTTACTCATACAGGTGTGAGTATTCATTTTTGTATATTCTGATTTTATATTTGAATAGATGAAGATATGTTTGCTATGACGGTAATACAATTAATCATGATGTTATTGAATTCCAATATGAAATTGTCTTGGTCTACAAACCAAATTTGAAGATTCAACAATTTATAAATGAAAGTGTTCGAAGTTTTTGTAAGTTATCAAATAAATATTAATGAATGTTGATTCTATATCAGAATATTAGATTTTGAAATCCTGAATAGTCTGTGGATGTTGTTAACTTGGTCCAATAATACTGATTAAAGTATTTCGTATACTATAGGGGTTCACGACAGTGCCTCATGCTAGAGTGGATACAGTAATTGAGTAAATATTTATGTTATGACAATACGAATAAGTCAATATCGTATCCAATTCATATTTAGTTTTTTAATTTGCAAAAAAATGTTGGTGTTATAAGTCTTTTTCCAAGTAATGTGTTCAGGTAATCTTGGTCGAGATTTGGATTGTCTTGATATTTGGGCTGATGCCTTCATTGAATCTCAGTTTTATTGGTTTATATATGTTTCTCAATTGCTTCAGTTCAATTTTGCAGCTTGAACATCTTTCTAAATAATTATCTATAGTAAATCTGGATTTTTTATCCTTTTGTAATAATTCTACTACATTTTATAGGCCTACAGCTTGTATATTTGTTTTGATTTTATTTTGTGTGTAGTGAGTTGTTGGTATCTGGTTATGTTAATATATGAACTGGCAAGTATTAAAAGTGACAGAATCTGTTAAAAAATAATTATTACAGTTGACATTCCTGTTTATTTTTACTGAGATCCAATCAGTAAATTCATTTCATGATGCAAACTCCTTTTGTCAGTTGTCACTGTGATGTTTCATTCAATCATATTTTTCGAATTAAGTGTAACAAGGGTTAAAGTTTGTAAAACATTGATATGGTTCACTTATCAACCTAACAATGATTAATTCAGATAATTAATATAATTAATCTTGGATTTTAAATTATTTTATTAGTTGGACAGAGTCTTCTGCTGCTGTGTAGAGTTACTTTCATTCATTCAAAATATGCTTTAAATCATATTGTTACACAATACATGTACCAGTTTGTGTCATTATGTGTTTTCAGCTTCAGCATGTACATGTATGAAATGATATGTTTATTTGAATCAGAACTTTGAATATATTTATAATTAGGTGATTGTTGATCAGATTGGGTGGTGTTAAAAATCACTCCTTCATTTCCTAAATGTGTGTTGCAAATGTTAGACCTGGCAGGAAATGGGTGGTAAATAAAGTTCTCTCCTCTCTGAAGATGAAGGAGAGGATTATTAATATCCTGAGTAATTTTTAAATTGTATGAATCTATAGTTTCTCTGAAATTATTAATTTTTGTTAAATCTTTCTTTAATCTAGTACATGTAGTAGTTTTGGGGTGTGAATAAATGAAAATAAATGAGCTATCGATTCATCCATAACTAATACATTACAGTACTAATCAAACTAAGTCTAATTTTATATTGGTTAATGTACACAATCATGTTTTTTAAATAATATCATAGCTTTGAATCAGATTGATGTGCAAAACACATTTTATTATATCTTTCAATAGCTATAGGCAAGATATTTGTGTGATATAAGGAACTTCTTTGTCGTCACTTCTTTATCACCCTTCAAAAGCAGGAAAAGGAATGCTTTTTGTGTCTATTGAGAAATTCAGAGAATTTTAAATTTTTTGCCTTAGAGCATTTTTACTCCCTCAGATTTTGACAGTTAGTGCACAAATCTGAAATATCTTAGAACTGAAAGTCATTTTCTTACTCTAGCTGTAACCATCTGTTGAAACCTTGCATTTAGAAGCTAAAAATGCAGGTTCTGTTCTTCTCAAGTCAATGTTGCTTCTGTGTTGTGTGAATGTGAAGAAAGAAAAGAATTTATGTTCATTTTGCAGTTCAGATCACGTTAGATACCCAAATACTGGCCACTAGTAGGAATATTTTGTCTTTAAATAAATATAAAATGCCTGCAAAATCTGTATTGCTATGATATGACTTAAGGAAAAAAGCAAAATTTTATTGAAATGTTTTAGAAGACTCAACAATTAATAAGTAATAAACCTCCTATTCCAAGAGAAAAACGTCTGTGTAATTTTTGCAAATTGTTTATTGAAGATGAGAAACACTTTGTATTGTGTTGTTCAAAATATGATCAATGTAGATTGAATTATAATGATATATTTAATGTGAACACATATACAAATGTCAATCCCATTAAGGAACTTGTCAATCCTAAAAACATTACAGCTGCTAGAAGGATATGTTGTTTTCTAAAAAACTGTTTCAACACTAGAAAGGAAAGTCAACAATGAACACTTAAACAATTTTATGAATACCAATAATAGTCTTCGCACAAGCCTAGTTTTGTTCACCCAATGTTTTGTCCATTGTAGATTTATTAGTTAATGTTTAACTTTTGCATGCTATGTTTAATATTTTGTTTTATGTAACTCATATTCATGACTGTATGCCAACATGGTAATTGTCAATAAATAAATTGAATAATAAACAATAAATAAGATAGATAAGTCAACAAATAAAATAAATGTAAATAAAATATTTGAATTTAAAATACCCTGGTTATTTGCCTTTTTTGACAATGACATGTTCAAGCTATTCCTTGTCATAAGTTTTCAAACCTCCAATTTATAATGGTACAAGAAACAAGAATCTTTTATTACTTGGCTATTATACATGTACCCACCATTATTTTTGACATAAGTCTTTTTCAACAGGTTTTTTTTCAACATAATTGTGTAAATGCAAAGTTTTTACATGAGGTAAGAATCTTAAGAATACTGATGTACCGGTAGGTTTTTATTCAAATGAAATATTTCATTATGTCTTTTATCTTCCTCTATTCAATTCACCAACACAAAATCAAGGTTCATATTTACAAAATCATTGTATGTTGTAGTATATATATGTACATCCCAGTTTAAATGTGCTGAGAGTTTAACTTCTTTTGAGACAGATTATGAATTCAACAAAGCTTCTGCATGTAAACATTTGTTATAGACTTGTAGTAATGCATTGTCTGACGTTTTAAATGACATGAATTTCTTACTATTGACACTGGTAAGTAAACAGCCTTCATATGCAGACATATTTCTCTCACTTTGTTGCTCATGAAAAGGATTTGAGTATCAATGTGCTGGCTCCATACTTGGTGAAATAAAAGCCTTTGAAATGAGGCCAAGTTATGAATTTGATATCACATGTTTCCAAACCTTTACAATTTATGTAGAGACATTGAATTTCAGTACACTTGTTTTGTATTTATACCTTTTAATTTATATGTGAAGGTGAAACGTTGAAGACAGGCAATGTAAAGTAAAACATTTGTGATATCGGATACAGGGAGATTTTAACTGTAGTGTATTGTATTATCTTTGGTGAACTTCAGTAGATACAGTAGGTAATTTTCATACTGAGCAGCAATTCTGATCATTGTAATCTGGTAAGCTCTCATACATTCTATATTTACAAATTTCGATTGAATTATTAAGATTTTTTTTAGTTTTTAAAGGTAATTGAAAAAGAAAATGAAAAAATACATGCTTCTTGGGTAATTTTCTGGTGAAGAAATTACTGAAGGGAAGCAGGTTTCTTAAATGTCAGAATTTTTTGAGTGTAAAAAGATGGTGCGGGCACTTAAAAGAACAATTCAACAAGCGCAAACTTAAATTCATGCATTGTTGAACCCCGATGTAATAGAATCGTTTGATATGATTTAATTAAGAGGCATTTCCCAGACCTTCCCTTCCTGTGGGCCATTATTATAAAGTTCCTGTCTCATATATCCCAAGTTTAATAAAAAGTTCTTGTATGTAAATTAGAAATTTTTACAGTCTAAAGATGAGATAAAACTAGTCTGAGCTGTTACGTACACTGTAGAAATGATTGCTTGTGTAATGTTGTAAGTATTATTGGATTATAGTGGAGATATTAATTCATTGTTTTGTCTGGGGATTAAGTTCTGAGCTTGTGACAGCTTGGAGTTTATTGTTTCCGTCCAGGAATAGTGATGTTTAAAACAAACAGGTGCTTTTAGTGGCGACCAGAGGGTGCTCATGTTTTTCGACATATTGAGTAAATATATAATTTTACTGATGACTAATGAATTTAGATCTCTGGACATGTTGTAGAAGTTTGTATAAAGAGAGAAGAGTGGCACAGGACAATTGGAGAATTTTCAGACTGAATTGTCAATCTTTTCAATTTTATATGGAGGTGGTACAAGGTAATTGAATGGTTATTGAATTGTCATAATGCTAATCTCTGACAGACTTTCTTGTTTTCTGGAACAATGAGTACATAGATGATTAATGCATGTGGAAGTTCATCTGTAATGAATTGCATGTGTTTGGCACTTAAATTCCAGAAATTTGAAGAAAAGTTATCTTCACTAGGCATATATGCTACAAAATCTTCATATGTTCTACACATTCTACAGGCACTGGCCCTTTATTAATGGGCTTCTAGCACTGACCCTCTATGCTTGGAACACTGACTCAGTTGAGTTCAAACAGACCTCATTATGCTTATGGAAAATACCAGTGTGTATATGTGTGTGTGTGTGTGTGTGTGTGTGTGTGTGTGTGTGTGTGTGTGTGTGTGTGTGTGTATATATATATATATATATATATATATATATATGTAACCTTAAGTAACATGGTATACTCTGTATAATCCCCCAAACGCAGACCATATGTTACAGATACTTCCTATTGAGCCATAAGCCTCAACTGGTTTAGCATATTTGAATTCTGTTATCTAAGTTTTATCTGTATGATTTTACATGTGTTTTTATCTTTTTTCCTTAACCCTGTTTATTTATTGAATACTGGTCATGTTAATGAGAACAGATTGTATCAAAAGTGTCTGCAGTCCAACTCCTGACATGATTTTAGCATGTGATCTGATGAGAGAGATTTAACCTACCTGAAAAGATTCATATACAAAATTTAATGTTTTCCTAACAGAAATGATGTTATCTTTTTGATACTTGCATGTAGACATGTTGAAGTCGCAAGGCATTAGATATGCTCTACATTCACTTCTTAGACAGGCTACCTGGTCTGACCTTTTATTGGGGTACCCTGGTATCTGAAACATCACAGCTTGTCATATCAATGTCTGATATCTCGTTCCCAGTTTTTTTTCATGCTCGATTTTATTCTCAAGGAAAGAGATTTGCATTTTGCATAAATTTCCTGCATTGTCATGGCATTTCTATCCACAAAGAAATGATTGATGTGTTGTGATCAATTTTGCATACAGCATTTGATGACAGGCTTGATTGTGGTACATTGTGGAGTAATACTGAACATGCACTGTGTACAATTCACATCCTCATTCAATTCAATCAATGAATTTCTGTGGGTAAATGTCAAAGTGTTCCGCAATGTACAAGAATTCCACATTGAAAAGTTTAAATAATGTCATTAATGTGTTTCTCTCATTGAGTGGGCGTTGTGCTAGTGTGTTAGACTCGGGGATTGCTTTTCATCGGGATTTTATTTATAGACATAGAGAAACATTTCGGTTGTATCAAAATCCTTTTTACTCTATAAAATTAGGATTGTTGATTGATATCAAATATCTATCAATTTCATGGATTGTTAATTATTTCTCTATATTACATTTTCAGAGGAAAAAATGTGTAGAATGACACAAAAGAGTTCCCCATCGTTGTGAGAGCTACTGATAGAAATGGGGACAAACTCCTCATTTCCCGAGGGGTCTCCCCCAGGGGGCAGAATCCCTGCCTTCAACAGACAGACGCACGCCTACAACTTGTCTGACTCGGACCTGAGTGCCCGGGAGAAGAAGAAAAAGGCATCAAAATTAACAACATTGAGAAAAAGACTCATCCGATCCAGGAGACATAGCCGGTCAATGGACTATGGAAAGGCTTTACGGGAAATGATTTCTACGTGGTCCATTCGGGAACTCAAGTCACTCATTCAGGAATACGAAGTGTTGGTCTCGCTTAAAGAGTTGGCTGTGGCAGCCAATATTGCTCGACCACCAGCGAATACATTGAAGCAGGATTTAGCTGTGTTGTTTGATTCCAAATGTTGTACAGACATAAATTTAGTGTATAAGGGAGCTTGTTTCCCTGCTCATCGTGCTATATTATCAGTAAGAAGTCCCTATTTTAGGGATTTGTTAAATCGATACCCAGGAATCGGTTGTCAGATCCCCGTTAAATTGAGAACAATTGGTGTAGATGTAGCATTATTTGCAATGTTGCTGCGATATCTCTATACAGATGAAATAAGTTCTCACGACCTTCGTCCCGATCATCAAGAGACTTTAGCCAAGCTCGCAGATGAATTTGGTGTTCCGAATCCACTGGAGCATGACCTTCGAGTGTTACTGGACTCTGGAAATTACAGTGATGCAGTATTAGTGTTCACTTGTGATGGAAATTGCACGGACTCCTCTGCAGAAAATGATGCTCCGTGTAAATCTGTGCTACATGAACTGAGGTGCCATAAAGCTATTTTGGCAGCAAGGTCCCCATTTTTCAAAAATCTTCTGATCCGCAGGGCTAGATCAGGGGAGGATCAAGGTTTTCATTCACAATCAAAAATAGTGCTAGACGAGACTATAATCCCACGGCGTTACGCTAGAGTATTACTAAACACTATATATCAAGACACAGTGGACTTGTCATTAATATTACGGGGTAGTGCAAGCATGTGTAGCCTGAGTGAGGCACAGGCCATTGTGGCTGGACGGGGACACATGACCCTTATAGAAGAGGCTATGGAAGTCTACCAAATAGGGCAGTTCTTGGACTTCCCTGTTTTATCTCAAGGTGAGTAGCTTGAGTTTAAAAGTTTTATAGTTTTATTAAAGTTGTAATGATCTAGTTAAAAATGTTCAGTGATTGAATTTATTACACATGGATGCTCCACTGAAGGACATTTGTAAATAGTAAGATGATGGCCTGGTGTAAGTGAAGTTATGTATTAAATTTTGGATTTAAGCTTGTTTCAGAGCAATGCATTGTATTGAGTAGATACCTATATGACTTTTGCCAAACTCAACTTTTCAGAGATTATCAATTTTTACTGAGTAGTTGTTGCCTTTATATATTTCTATTTTCTAAGAGATGTGACCTTGGCTTAAACCTATCTTGCTCAACTAGGAACATTTTTTACAAAATGAAACATGATACTTTTATTGTACAGTAGTATGCTTTACATTATCATGATTATAGATTTGATATTTTTATACAGTCCATGGGTAGAAATACATTGTTTGCTCAAATTACCTATAACCACCTGTCTTGCAGTCTAACTTTGTGCTGGTATCTAGCAAATTTGTTTTCATGAAAGGTTTGATACCGTTGTACGTTAGTTAGTTAACAGATGTCCAGAAAGGTCTATACAGCACATCTTTATGAAATTCAACTTAATAGCACTAGCAGATGGGTAATGGAGACAATGACAACCATACTGTATGTAACTTTGCTAAATTTGGTGTTTATGTATTTCTTTACCTTTAAACAGTACATGATCGGTGTATTCATTGACTTATACAGACATGTCAATGTATGTTGTGAGGACATACCGTAATAGCAGAAGGTCTGTCCCTGGATAAAATAGGCCACTGACGTGTATTCTGGGATCACATCCTTTGGTGTTACATTACTCTATATTTAAACAGTTCATGATCAGCATATTTATTAACATTAAAACACATCACTGTAGGTTGTGAAGACATCATAGCAGAAGGACTGTCCCTGGATAACTTGGTCAGTATCCTGTCCTGGAGCTCAGAGCCCCACGGCTCACAATGGGTCCACAACCAGGCCCTCCACTTCATCCGTGAGGAGTTCCTACAGATCCTTCACTCCTCAGTCCTCATGGAGCTGTCCAGGGAGTACCTCAAGGAGGCACTGTCCTCGGATTTCCTTCAGGTAAGGAGCACTCTGTCTTCATATACATGTAATGTAAAGATATAGGCTTAAATTTTTCTTGTGTTACTTTCACATATACCGGTACTATATATTGGGCCTTAAATTTAATGATTTTACTCTTAAAATTTGCCCAAAGTTCATAACTCCAGTCCAATGCGTACAACACTATTTCAGATAAGATCTATGTAAAGATTCCTGAGTATGAAGATTTGGGTGAATGTAGTAAAACTAAAATGAAAACCAATATAAAATTGGGATAAAAGGACACTATTTTTCACTTTTGTTGTAAGTTTTGTGGTACATTGTAGTTTTGAAAAGTCAAACACCATTTGAAAGTGTTTTAGATGGTGAACATGAATAAAAGTGTAGTGAAATAAATTGATTTGATGAAAGTTTTAGTTGTAATTTTGTTGTAAAATGTAATGTTGCTCAGAAATATGTTTCAGACCATGGCATGCATAAAATGAAAGTTGAATGTAACATGAGCTAAAATTTATGCAAAGTGAAATTTAGGGCAGGCCAAATGCACAATTGTATTTCATAGAGTCATAATTGTAATGGGCAATCATAATGGTGTGAATGATAACCAAATGAGTACTGAGTACATGCATTTATATTATTTAATAGATTGAATTACTAGTACTAGTAGAGCACAAACACTCAATAAAAATTTGGTCCAGTCTTTCTACATGTTCAAAGATATACGCATTTTTGATTAGTATATAGGATAAAAACTTGTACATGAAATTTCTTTAAGAGCATTTATTGTAAATCATTTGATTATAAACTATATTTACATGTAAGTGGATGGTGATTTTCTTTAATGAAAGATCTAAAAATCTTCTTGAGGCTATTTTTAATGAAGCTGTTTTAAAATACATGTAAAAATGAATATGATTTCTTGTTCATGAACTGGTGAACAGTAAATATACTGCAGAGCAATGGTTCACACTGTTTTTGATGCTGTTCTGTTTTATTGTTGGAGTTGGAGAAGAAATCTGTTTGTAAATGGCTTCTCTCTTTCCCTTGCCAAGATCTTTTCTTTTCTTTGGCATGTAATGTAGAGGTGGCTGACTGAGATGTATAATCACCTCTCTTTATTATAGAGATTCCTACTGGCTCTGTAACCTTATAGCAACTCTTATTATTAAGCAGTTATATGATGGAAACTGCTCATTATCGCTGTCATTAAATCTGTAATGTAGGGGGTATTTCCATGAATTTGTGAATGTTTATTGATTGGTTGGAACTCCAGTCCATGTGAATTGTTCCTCTTGTGTTTTTAATAACTAGCATCAGATTATATTATTGCATAGCAACATTATAAGGAAATAATATTTGTTAGGATTTTGTTCTCTGCTTGTATGCATTGCATTATGTACCAGAAATATTAAATATTCAGCTCTTCATCATGAGATATCCGACATACAGCTCACAATCAGCATATTATGTTACAATCAAAAAATGTATCATCAAATTTATCCTGATGTAATTGATAATATGAAATTAAAACCTTTTGTTTATGACCTTGTTTTAGGCTGGAGAATTGGACATTTTATCTGCCATTATCAAGTGGGGAGAGACTCAGCTAGTGAAAAGACTTGAAGAGAGAGGTAATCCTACACAAACCACGGGATTCAATCACTTTGGAACATAAACTTATCAAACTTCTATTATTCATTGATACCTTGCAGTATATTGTAATCCAACTTGTATTCACAACATCTTTTTTATTTCACATTTTACTAGTTTAAAACATATTTGCGACTGAGCCTTTGCAGATTATCTTAAACGAATACCAAAAAAATATTTCAAGAATTTTTCATGATGAGAAATATTGCTGACTAGAAGGTTCGTGTAAACCTTGCAAATTTTTCTTGTTGTTTTACAGTAATTCATTTGTGAACTAGTAAGTTGGAAATATGAAAATTTCCCTAAACATGTCACCAGCTATATGTGTAACATTAAAACCCTAAAACTTCCCTTTCATTTTCTATCAATGATAATTTTTTTTTTTAACTGAAAGAGCTTTTAGAGATTAGTTCTTATCTGAATCAGATCAAAGTGATATAATGACCTGGTTACTATTTAAGAAAATTTTATTCAAATCTCTCAATGGTTTTGTATTTTGTAAATTTTTAAATAACTTTTCTAATTGCTCAATTCTCTTGTACATGTGTTTTGTAGAGCCCAACCTACTAAGTCATACAGCACACAGCATCAGTAAGAAGGGAGTCAAAAAACGTGATCTCAATGACGAGGAGTTGAAAGACATTCTGACTGACTTGTTACCCTTAATTAGGACTGATCATATCATACCCTACAACAGTGATGTTCTTAATAGTGCAATAAAACGAGGTCTGATAAGTCGACCACCCAGTCACATGATTGGGGATGAGGGGTTTGTGGTGCAATCATCGTCTTGGATACGTGGCAAAAACAATGGCTTGTTTGTCAGACCCAGACTCTTTGGCCCTTATTATGAGGATGCTAAGGTAGGAAATGTTGATTGTACATGTAATCTATATCAAAGTCAGTGACAATTTTATTTGTATACTGTGGTTTTATCATTATCATGACTGATAGAGCACCCATTTTTGTGGAGATTCTTGTCAAATGTCTATCAGAGAAAGAAACATAAAAACAATTCGCATTGGAAGAGCTATTGTCCAAAAAATTATGTGGTTTTCAAAATCCACAAAAATTAATGCCATAGATTATTTATAAAACCACAGTATTAATTTGTTTTATAACAAGATCTTGTCTAATGATAAATGTGAATTTCTGATAGTCCAATGATACTGAATTTAGATTCAAAACTGACTAGAATCCACCTAGATTGATTCATTTTTAGTAAATTTTCTATCTTGGTTTCACTGATAATTGCTTTGATATCAGAAATTCTATCTTGGTTTTACTGATATATTGTTTTGATAACAGACTGTTCTAGAAGAGAGGCTCTCACAGGGTCAGGAGCTGGAGTGTGGGCGTGTCCGGACCATCCAGATGTCTGCCATTCCAGACACCCTGTACATGGTGGAGAGCAGCCACTACCCCAGCAGTTATGTCAACCCCCCAAGTTGTAACACAGTCGACATAATAGCAGGGACTATACCAGGTATGTCAGAGTGAGAAAAACCTCTGATCACAAAGTTTCTTCATAGCATTGTGGGTTTCTAGGCATAAACCCTTAAAAAGAAATTTGTGTATATACATTTTATTGTCAATAATGATTTTAAATAGTGAAGTATTTTTTGTAGCATTGTAAAAAATACTAAGATCACAAAATATTCCCAAACAAATACAATATTATTATTTCAGAAATATGGTATAATGTACAAGTACTTGGATACTTAATTCACTCTACATTTTGTCTCATCATACAGTGCCTGATAATGCCACACTGCACAGAATGCTACACCGGGAGAGAGAACTACAGAGTAGTAACACTGCCCAGAAAGCCCTTACTCTGCCGCTTAGTGACCGCCGCTCTGTACACCACCAGCTCCGACTGAGGACTGTGCGGGAGTTTGGTCTGCCAGACTCAACGGTCGAGGTGCTTCAGAACACAAACTCCTACTACCCTCCAGACCCCCCTCCCCCAGCTTTACCAACAAAAACCCATTCTTTGAAAAAGTATTTGATTTCACCAAGGAAGAGAAAGCAGAGCCCTCCCTTGAGCAAAAGAAATCCTGTGGGGAGCCCCACTAAACCTGTCCAGTGTGTGCCACCCACGCGATTGTCTCAGGGAGCCTCCAGAGAGGTACGTCAAGTCTCTGTTTATGTGTTTATGACTGCTTACTAGGGCCCTTATTTCAATTAATGTTGTATTTTTAGAAACTAAAATGCAACCTTGAGGGCTTCTGTATATAATATTAACTAGTACTCATATGTCATGTAATGTTGTGATATTAGAAACTACCTTGAGGGGTTGTTTAATTTTATATACTCCACATCTTGATTTCAAGTAATAATGTAATATTGTAATATACGAGACCAAAATACAAACTTGAGGGTTTTGAACTTTGAATACCTGATGCCTTGAAAGAAGAGGAATAACTCTGCCAACTTGCTTTCCTTTTCAGACTGACTTGAGTCCATGTAGTGACAGTGCCTTAAGTGACACCATGCCAGATATCGCCATGGCATCCGCATCGCTCAGTCAGATTCACCTCCAGGATGAGTACGACCTTGATATTGGGGATCGAGGCAGTCACGGCACCATGTACATTTGATGTATCAGTGTGACCCTTGGGTTTATGGAGGGATTGTTTTGTTTTATTTATTACAAAGTACTGTCAGAAATCACCACCTTTGTGTTATTTATTGTCCAAAGCAGATTTCTATTTTTATTCTTTGTTGTCACATATCAAATCTTTTTTCAATCTCATTTACATGTTTATTACCAAGCTACTATCTTATAAATGATTATTTCAATTTTTTATCAAAAAGTGATTAGTATTACTTTTGAAATATTGAAAACGTTTATGATGATTTTGTTGACTTATTTTAATGTTTTGAATCAAATGTTGTTTTTTTTAAAGAAAAACTTTGAAGTAGTTCCCAGACCCAAACTTAAAATGCAGCTATTAGAATTTTCAATTAGATATATTTTCAATTTTTCTTGTTGTCAGGAACTCAACTTATTACCAAACAATTAAATACTTGAAGGAGCATAACAAATCTTCAAATTTAATATAATATTTTTGTGAAATTTCTCATTTACGTTCTCAAAGCATTTACTTTACTTTTTGCCACTGTGATATCTTCATTCATTTTTGATGACTGCACATGATGATGTTGTAGTGCTAGATTAGGCTCATAGATTTCTTGTTGTTGACACTGTTACCTCCCTTAGATAAAACCCAATGCTTGTATTTTATGATGAGCTCATAGTATCATCTGTATTATTTAGTGATTGTAGAGAATTTGTTTGTCCCATGGAAAATTTTGTATATCATATTTAGAAGTTTCTTAATCAGGGTAAAACAATGTAAATGAAGTATACTTATATTAGTATTGCCAAAGCTTTGCAACTTCAAAATCATTTGAGGGGTGTTTTTAAATTTTTTTTTTTTTGGGGGGGGGGGGGGGGGGGGGGGAGGTAAGAAAAAAATATCTACAGTATTTTCATCCTTTGCTGAATTTTTTTTTTCTTTTTGAATACTTTGACATAAAAAAACAATCATTTAGATGTAAAAGAATACACAATCAAATCTGAGAAATTTGACCAGAAAATACATTTTGTGATACAGCATGTTAAATAGATTTAATATAATTATAGAACATATGATAAAACATTCGAATTTATTGAAAAAATAAAAATGACAGAGGGAAGAGGATAAAAAACCCCCCTAATTTCCTTGCTTTTTTATTCTCTTCATTTGTTGAAAAGCATATTACATCAGTTGTATTAAGGGGGATGTGCGGCCATCTTTTACATTTGAGAAGAAAAATGTAAATATTTCTTGAACAGGCTTGTTTCTGTCCAAAACTTACTAAAACTGTTGTCAAAAGATACAAAAGCAATAAATATGATGTTAAACATGTTGTTTTGTATGCAAATTACACATACAAGGGCAGAACAATGCATTTTAAAATCACTTAGAACTGCGCAGCTACAGACTTAAATTAAAATTTAAAAATCTGAAAAATATGAAAGGAGGTCATTAGTGTCCACTCTACAACCATTTGTTGAGAAAAAGACCAAAGCTTGCTTATTTAAGTTGTAACTTTGTCTCAAAAGAGGGTACCCTATTCTTAAAATGAGTCTCAAAAACCATCAATTTGCAGAGATATTTTTGTCTGTGTCTATGGAGGTACATTGAATTTATATTTTCATTGAAAAATATATGTATTTTTTATATTTAAGGCAATTAATTTTTTGGACCCCTACCCTACTTTTAAAAAAAATTTAATTTAATTTATACTTTTAGAACTAAAACAAAACAATTTGAACTGGTATAGAGATGTCTGTCACATTCAGCCCAGATTGTTTTGAATTGACATTTATTTTTATCGATGAAAAACATAACGTCAATGTGCCTCCATAGACATGGGAGTTCTAAGTATAGCCTAGAATTTTTTTGTTCTAAAAATAGATCCCATGCCGACTGATAAAAATAGGGTACCCTATTTTGAGGCAAAGTTTCTACATTAATGTGCAAAATTCAACCTTTTTCTCAACAAATGGATGTAGAGAGGACACCAATTCACCCCTCTGTTACTTTTTCAGATTTTTAAATCTTCAAAATAAGTCTGCAGCAGCGCAGTTCTACAGCTGTTCTAAGTGATTAAAAGAGCATTGTTCTGTTCTTAAATGCGTAATTTACATACAAAAAAACATGTAAAACCTCATATTTATTGATTTTTAGCTCACCGAGACGAAGTCGGGGGGAGCTTATGCTATACCCCCGGCGTCGGCGTCGGCGTCCGGACCTGGTTAAAGTTTTTGTTGCAGGTCCTGAATCTAAGTTATTACTAGTCCTATCTTCACCAAACTTGCATGGATGATGCATCTGGACCTACTTATGGACTTGAAAGACTTGGATGCTGAATCTGGGTCATGAGTTTCAGATGCTGGAGGAGGTTAAGGTTTTTGGAGCAGAAAGTTTTTGGTGCAGGTGTCCTTTGATAGCAATTTCTAAGTTATTACTGGTCCTAAGTTCACCAAACTTGCATGGGTGGTGCATCTTATGATACTGATTCAAATGACAGGCTTTAATGCTGAATCTGAGCCATAGGTTTCGGATGCTGGAGGAGGTTAAGGTTTTTAGAGCTGGTTAAAGTTTTTGGAGCAGGTGCCCTTTGATGATTATATCTTAGTTATTACTAGTCCTAACTTCACCAAACTTGCATGGATGGTGCATCTTATGATACTGATGCACCTGACAGGTTTGAATGCTGAATCTGAGCCATAGGTTTCAGATGCTGGAGGAGGTTAAGGTTTTAGGAGCAGGTGCCCTCTGATGATTATAGATTATATCTTAGTTATTACTAGTCCTAACTTCACCAAACTTGCATGGATGGTGCGTCTTATGATACTGATGCACCTGACAGGCATGAATGCTGAATCTAAGCCATAGGTTTCGGATGCTGAAGGAGGTTAAGGTTTTTGGAGCTGGTTAAAGTTTTTAGAGCAGGTGCCCTCTGATGATTATATCTTAGTTATTACTGGTCCTAACTTCACCAAACTTGCATGGATGGTGCATCTTATGATACTGATGCACCTGATGCTGAATCTTAGCCATAGGTTTCGGATGCTGAATGAGGTTTAGTTTTTTGGAACAGGTCACATGTTTAATAGATAATAGTACTATTTCAAACTTGCATAGTTATTTTTAATATTTAATATAAATGAATCGCAGAGGTAGCTTCAGATGCAGAGCCTGATCTCCATAGACAAGGATGCTAAAAAATATATCTTAGTTATTACTGGTCCTAACTTCACCAAACTTGCATGGATGGTGCGTCTTATGATACTGATGTACCTGACAGGCATTGATGCTGAATCTGAGCCATAGGTTTCGGATGCTGGAGGAGGTTAAGGTTTTTAGAGCTCAGGTTAAAGTTTTTGGAGCAGGTGCCCTCTGATGATTATATCTTAGTTATTATTGGTCCTACCTTCACAAAACTTGCATGGATGGTGCATCTTATGATACTAATGCACCTGATGCTGAATCTGAGCCATAGGTTTCGGATGCTGGGTGAGGTTTAGTTTTTTGGAACAGGTCACATGTTTAATAGATAATAGTACTATTTCAAACTTGCATAGTTGATTCAACTTTAATATAAATGAATCGCAGAGGTAGCTTCAGATGCAGAGCCTGATCTCCATTAATCAAGGATGCTAAGAAAATCTCCTACCTCACTTAAACCTGCTTGATTGATGTGTTTGTTGTTAAATGATATAACATGATTCCTATGATATAGTATTACATGTATATGATATGATACACTATTGTTTTTTATGATACAATATTATATCATATTGTATAAAGTTATATGATATGATATGATATTGTATCAATTTTTTTGTACATTATGATATGATATTGTGTCATGTAATTGTTATGTATGGTGTTGTATATTATGATACAATATTGTAAAATATGATATTGTATTATATATTTAATACTTTATCACATGATATTGTTTCATATGATATTGCAATATGTAATATTGTATCATATGATATGATATCGTATAATATATAATATCGTATAATATGATATTGTGTAATATGATATTTTGTTTATATAATATATTATTATATCACATAATTTGTATGATATGATATTGTAATATATAATATTGTATTATATGATATGATATTGTATAATATGATATTGTATTATATAATATATTACTATATCACATGATACTTTATCATATGATATGATGCAATGTTGTATCAAATCATATGATACAATATCACATTATGTATCAAATATGATACAATATCATACAATACAATATCATACTATATTATACAATATAATATCATTTGTTACAATATTGTGATGTTTTATGTGATATGATATTGTATCATGTAATACTATATTGTATCATATATTGTATAATGATATTGTATTATGTGATCAAATACAATAATGTATGACACAATACAATGTCATATCATATGTTACAATATTTTATTGCATAATTATTGATTACAGTATTATATTGTATTATATGATACTATATTATAAGTATCAGGATGCAATATCGTATTATATATTATTGTATTGATAAACATTGTATCTTATAATACCGTATGAAATGAGCATATGATTTTCATACAATTTTTTTAACATATGATATACGATATTGTGTCAAAACAGTTTCCATGAATATCCAAGATCATTAACTATGATTTTCATATCATATGATAAAGGTGGTCTCATAAAGGTGATGCCTCATAAAGGTGATGTCTCGTCTCGGTGAGCTTTGTAATCTGTGATTACCTATGTTTCATCTTTAGACAACAGTTTTGTGCAGAAACAAGCCAGTTCAAGAAATGTTTACATTTTTGTTCTCAAATGTACAAGATGGCCGCACACCCCCCTTAACCTTGAAATAATATATTGAAACTCAGGACATACTGAAAACAAAAGTCATGAAGTAACCTTATAGCTTCTTTGAAAAAAACCAATTTGATAATGCCCAGATTTTTTAAATTAAGGGGGGAGGGGTGTTGTTGTTGTAAGAGTGACATTATATTGTATATCAGCCAGTTATTTCAAATGGGGGAGCTAGGTCTCTGAGCTCTTGTAAAGAATTACTTATGAATTTAAAAAGATAGAGTTACAGAGAGTCTGTGATACTGTTAAATCTGATATAAACTTAGTGTGATATGATAGATTGTGTGTAATGACCAGACCTTTGTTATCTTCTTGCACTGGGTCCCAATTCTCTTGACACAGCTTTATGCATTGTACATGTCACCACATTTGGTAGGACAAGGTTCGCAGTAGAGGTTCTTGAGTTCAGTTTGCATACACATGTATTTCTGTGGCGATTTCACATGCAAATTTTGATTTCTATTATAATAGAAAGTACATATATTTCATTGGTAAAGATAAAAGAAAAAAATCAGGTTTACAACAGTCGTGGTTTGAAAAATCATTTTACATTTATCATTTGAAAGTTGTGTTCACAGAATTGTAAGGAACCATTGATACAGATTTTAAGTTTATCCTTAAGAATCATTGCCTCAGTTTGATGATTGTTGTTGTGTACTCTCCCTTTGTTTGTGTGTTATTTATGTGTGTTTTACCTATGCCATGCTAAAGACACTCAAAATTTTTATCGATGAAAATCTGTATATATACTTGACAAATGTTAAAATATTATTGAAATAGAGAGAAAAACAGAATATATTTGGGTTTTTTTTTTCATTCTGATTGTTTGTTGACTGTTTTGTGCCCCTTTCATCACAGATGATAGGAGTTACACAGTTACAGAAATACAGGACTTTGCTCTCATGACCTGGAAACAGAAATGGCTGTTTTGCGAAATTGAAGACTATAAACTCCAAGAGATAGATCCATGATTTTCGCCTTTTGTTTCAGTGTTCAGAAAAGAGAACTAGAGGCTGTCGCGACCGGGAATCGAACCAAAACCATCCGGTTACATCTCTTTGACAATGTTATTCAAAGCAGGAAAGGAGAAATTTTTTTGAAAGGGGGGGGGCTATTATTTTTTAGATTCAGTTAATTGTAACTGGGTTATCGGCATTTTTGGACCAATGATAATGTTCCGCTTGTATCACATCGTTCTCTTTAACCCAATTCATTGTTCTCAAAATTATACTTTGATTTTCCAATATTATAAGAACAGAATACAATACAAAACGGTAAATTGTATTGATATTTCAGAAGAAAAGTTTTTTTTTTTGAAGAATTACTGGTCGGTACTCTACTGAATTCTCTGTTTTTCCTAGCTACGGACTCTGTTAAGTGGTATAATGGCTTCAGCTATTCAATGAGTAACTCGTGTTTGAATGTGAAGATTAGCTGGTTTGTCAACAGAACGAGAAATATGTCGCCAAAAGTAGATTAGTTACCTCAGTACAGTGTCAGAGAAATGAGATAACGCTCGCCTGGAAATGAAAGGGAAATCCATTACTTTGATTTAAAAGCGAGGATACAAAAACCAGAAACACGCAAATATACACACTCCATTTAATGTCAATGTGATTTTAAAAAACTAACAGTCAAAACTATGCGCTTTCATTTTTTGGGTGATGTACTGGATTATCACATCTCTTTATTGAACCCATATCCGGAAAACCGACATTTCATTTTCGAACTCTCTGATAAAAAGAGATTTAAATCCATTTGTATTTGTTGTAGTCCCAAACCTGCATGCAGCCAGTCGCAACCTTCATTTCTTTAATAGTCGTATGAAAAACTTTCAATGTGGATGCAACATTTGTAAGCGATTTGCACAGTGTTAGTGAAAAATAGGCTTATCTCGTACCATATATTTGGTGTATTAACCCTATCACTTTTGATTATTTTCTTCACCTTCCATCCCAAGCTCTTTCATTAAATCGTTTATTAATCCCCGTTATGAGAGGTTCCATAATACCCGCCAAGGAACTGCAAAAGAAAGTGATGAATTAATATTAATGCCTGTGCGACTATTCATATCTTGGCGACGGGGAAAGTGTTCTTTGTTTGCTTCAGAAATGACAGAATGAACGGGGGACCCAGTAGATTAAAGCTTACCCGTGTTGTTTTGGTATTTTCTGATAACATTGAAGGGTACAACTAATGCATTTCAGGGAATTGGGTTGGACAAATATGGCATTACTGCTATAACCGTGTAGGTTTAATTTTCTCTATCTGTTTATTGCCATAAATTCAGCGGATGACACTTTCAAGTTGATAGGAGAGTCTAAAGCTGTAAAAATTGTGTTGGTCTATATTCAACAAACGTAAATACATATATAGGAGAACCGAAATCTTTGAAGACTGTGATTTAGTCTGTGTAAAGCATACGTAGATACGGGAAACAAGAAACGGTGCTTAACAGCCAGTATCCGATTCTTGGCAGTACTTCTCAAACTCCTTGGTAAATCGGACCAGAGGGGGTCGTTGTGCACTGCAAGTGCTTAACAAAGAAAGAAGAAAAGGAGAAAAGTACACAATTCGCGCGCATCTGGATATTTAAAGACGTCTTCTGTGCATTTTGCGAATAATTGTGAGAACCCTACTGCTCGCTCAATCAGCAGACTATTGGGAAAGTATTTAAACGACAGAAAAAGTGGATTGTTTAGAAAGCAATGGAGAAATATTTGTAGAGAATGGAAATTTAACGTATTCTTATGTCAATGTGTTACGGAAATCGACAGCTTCGACGTTAAGTGTTGTTCAAGATTTGTTTGCATTTGACTCAATTTGACTAAATTGACAACCATTATTGACAAAGGGGAGTTTTTGTACGTTAATAATTAACAAATCTAAGACGATAATCGATCTACACGCCGTTCGCTTCTTTCACCTCCGACGTTACCCCCGACATGTCGGACGATTTGGACTACGAGGAATCCATCTCGCCGGAACCGTGCGAGGAACCAACGGAGGAAATCATTCGAGGATTCATATACCCAAACATTTTTGACATTAATTACAAGAACATTGTATCTCAGGCAGTGCAATCCAACGTGGCGAAATCCATGAAATATGGGGACTCATTCGGCATCATGATGTACCTTCATGATTTGAAGAAGAAACAGAGAGCGGCGGAGGACATTTTGCGCCGGAAGTTGATGCTAGAAGAGAAAAGTGACGGTAAAGGGTCTCAGTCCCTTGCCCACAAAATTAACCACAAGTACTACGAACCTCCCCAGCAGGCGTGAGGGTGTGTGCAGTGTTATGTGTAACTGTTGTGTGTCTGTTCGTATTTAATGAGGAGTAATTGCGTGATTGGATGATGTTTCACTTGCCTTCAGAGCTTGGTCTATTAGTTTTGCATGACGGGAAAAGGATGCTTTGACCTCTTTTACTGTTTTTCTTTTACCTGTTGATGTGCAATGAAGAGGGATTGCTATAGTGTCTTACTGGCCTTCAAATCTTTGTACCAACGAGCTACCCAGAGTTATGTATGACGGAAAAATGATGCTCGAGCTGTTTTAATAGGTGTTTTTTTTTTAATTCAATCAAAATACGTACGTGACTGTTCATTGAAAATAAGTTAATGATACGTAGTCATGTTACTTTTAAATAAACGATGTAATTCGGTCGGCAACAGCTGTGGCGTGCCTCATAGAGAATTGTAATTAGGGTATTATCTATGTGTGTAGTTTGTATGGTAGTTGAACATTCTCCGAAAACACATATTAGAAAAAGAGCTTAGAATTGTCTTATTTTCTTGTATTTTTCGATATAGTAGACTATTTTGCAAGCATGTGTATAATACTTCTACAAGATGGCTACATTTTTTAGTACTGACTTTTTTTGTTCAACTTAATATTATTCATTGTGAAAAGTCTACTTGTAAGTCAGCCCCACTGGCATTTAAATAAATAAACCGTATCTTCTCTCTTTCTCTTGAGTTTCAAATGGATGAATAAAAAGATAATCTATTTAAAATTTAAAGATATTTAAGTCATTCATTGTGTAATACCTGTTGTTGAACAACCGTTTAGCATGTGGAGTATGTACATAAGTGATCAAAGCTGGAACAACGAAAAAAACAAATACACGACGATCCAATCTCTTTATCGCCAAATAAAATCCCATCAACGTCCTTATCTATCTGTTTTTGTCAATTCATGTTTATCAATGGTTGGTTGATAAATATTGAAACGTTTACTTAAAGAATTTTTCTAGCTCAAAGGTGAAAAGAACATTTTTGTTTGTTTTACGATCAACAGAGTCTTGTAAACATTTAATAAAATACATTTGGATGATTTAAACTAAAATGAGAAACCAATCCAAAAATTGTTAAATAATTTTAATAATTTGATAAAAAATATTTATCTATCTATCTAGAATACATTATTATAGAAATAAAACTGTTGTTTTCTATTTGCCGAAAAATCACAACCTAAACGGTGGGTAAGTGTATGCGGAATGGTTGTAGGTCTGTATTTTGAAATGATATGATGTCTATCAATGCTACCGATATAGACACAAGACAAGATATAACACATCGCATAGCGTATACAGTATAAAGCGACTTTCAAATATATTTTTCAGGGGGGGGGGGGGGGGGTCTTCGCTGAAGCAATATCATGGCCAGAGACCAAACGAGCCGAACAAACTGCACTCGCAGTACTTTGATTTGGTTAGCATCAGGTTTATTCCAAAGCCAATGCATCGTAAAACCATGTTAAAGACAAGAAGCGTCTGACAATTTACAACTGCCTTTTATTTGATAGTACCACATGAATACACCAATGAAATGTGTTTTGGACAATTGGTATTGGTATGCAAACGTGTCAGGCCAATTTTTTAGAGAGAATATTATTTTGTTGGTAACAAGACAACTTAAGAAAGCTACCCCAGAAAGCTAGAAAGAAGAAGCTAGGTTTTCTATCTTCGTGTTCAACAGGCCAGTCTTCTTGATTTCAAATAAGAAGTTAGTTTCGAAGATTGCTCACATTGTATCCAGCGAGTGATTATATTCAAAACGATTTGCTCTCATCAATCCACACGCCATCGCTAATCTTAACCGCCCTAGAACAAAAGTGCAAGTGCATTTGATTATATAAGCATTATAATGCCGACATCACTTTTTTTTTATCGACATTTGATAACGTTTAAAAGGGATCTAAGGAACTGTTAATTAACTCATGTGGTAGGTTGTATAAGTTCCATATAGCTATGTAAATGTAAATGATACATTTTGGAGGTACTGGGAAGTGTACTGCAGTATGAGAACACGTTGCCTAGCTAACACCAGGTTGGGAAGTCTAATGCTATGACGTCAGGCAACCAGGTGAGCTAAACGTGTGCCGTTGACCCTGAGGACCTATTTGTATACCTCTAGTAGGCAGAAATCAAGTCACGCTTTGTAACTTTATCAGATTTGACCCCTGTCACGACTCCAAGGTCACTCTCTACGCTAATACCATCTGGGTTATTCATTGTGAATTCCTTAGCTTATCGTTTTGTACAAATACAAAATTTACAATTAGACAACAATTTCTATGTTAACTCACATCAAGTAAATTCAAATATTTCAGTATGATAGTATTAACAAGAACTGCTTCTATCTGGCAGAAACAGCATTTACTATTATTTACTATTCTAACCAGATATGTAGATAAATCGATCTTGAATTTGGATAAAGCATTTGCAGTGATATTAATGTGTTGTGTATAAATCATCCAATATATATCTGCATAGTTATATACATGAAGTTTTTATATAATTTTAATTTATAACAAAAGTTCATTGTATAGAAACCTATCATGCCTGCATTCTGTGCCATCATGCGTTAATTGTATTCATCGGACTTGAATGCTCTAAGGTTTAACTTTCATCTTATCATTTCTTTTCATTTAACATATCATGTTTTTCGTTTTTAAGTGATTTAATTGATTTGAACATATTTTTATTGTACTAATTTACAATTGGGATTGGGCACAAGTTCTGTAACTTAGATCGCCCTCTTCCTATCCAAATATATGATACAATATAATTATTGATTACACAACATATAGAGGTCAATGAAATTTACAAGGCAAATCAAGTTACATTTAGTTGTAAACAGTTGTGATTTCAAAGAATATAATAGTAGATCAGGTAAATCTTCCACTATTTTTAATGAAGCGATGAACTAATGTAAATAAATGATTGTTATCACTAATAATGTCACCTCAGAGTAAAACATGGGTGTTTACAATATTTTAAGTAATTGTATCTTGCATATATAATTCTTTTTGTATGTCAATTTATTTCAGTGCACTGCCATGATCCTAATATGTAACACCTATGCTTTAGATTAAAGATGTAGAAGCAGTAGATCCATTAAAAGATAATTCCATCTAGTATAAACGTATTGGAAATGCATGATTAATGTGTAAAATCGAAATACTTGGGAACAAAGTAACATTTTAAACATTATTTTGAAAATATTAATTAAGTTTTAAATGGAGCGCGTTAAATTATACCGGTATTTTTTTTTTCATTTCAGCGCACATTTACATTATATTCATCTCAACAGGTGATTTTCTTTCATTCTTACGTTTTTGTTATCAAATTATGCCTATTAGGTCAATCGTGAAGAGCGTTTAACGAGATTTAACCTTTCATACTGAAAATCGTTAACCCTTTCCCATCCTATAACAAACCTATTGTATCGTGCATGTATCATGTTTTCATCACCGTGCATAAGTCCTTTCCTATCATGTGATACGATAATATTTACATTTTCCAGTGTCTCTGTCTTTGTATTTTGAAATGTTTAGTCCAATACATTTCACCAATGACTATTTTAATATTTAATCGTACAATTGCTTAAATTATGTTAATATAAGTAATCATATTAAACCAAAAACTGCCTATAGGTAAGGGGTAATGAACTTGAATTAAAGTTCTATGCCAGCCGGAAAATTTCTGTCATAGGTTATGGTCAAAGCAAAATCCTCTGAAATGTTTTTCATCCTATTGTCCATTATTTAAACGGGGCCCTTGGAGATGGTCACCATCTCAATGATGTCTAGTTTAGTTTTGTTTTGTTGTTGCTCTATTCTAGACACCAAAAACATACCTTATATGAAGCTTCAAAAGGACCATTCATTCTGTTTTTGTGCTTTTGAATTTATATAGTCTAAGACCTTATGTTAATAGCTGCAATCTTCTCAAGACTTAAAAACTATCAGTGAATGGCAGGATCTTGCGTCTAGAGACCATTGGCATTGTTTTGATGTTGCTTCTTTTTTAAAGGACAGAATTATTGTAATGGGTACTTAATATACATGCAGATCCTAAAGATCTTATTATCTTTGTGCTGTATAGTAATTTGCTCCTAGAAGCAGCTGGAATGCTTTATGGTTGCGTCTATGATATCGACATTGTAATACATTCTTATTAATACAGTGCATTTTTAAAAAAAGAAGTAATAAGTATTTATTGTTGCAAATCTTAATAACTTGCCTCTAAAGACCGAGAGACATATTCAGTGTGGCTACTAGTTTCTACAGACCCAAGGGCAATTCATTTTGGGGATTTATTTCTCTGGGAACCCATGCAATTTGTATTTTCTCAGTATCTATCAGTATAAAGACCAATGCGTTATAAAATAAATGTTCTATGATCTGGTTTCCGATGCATGAAGCAAGGACCGATTCCACTCTCATTATCTTTTAACCATGCTTAGTCTTTAGACTTATTAGTCCCACATTAGCATGTCTTATCTCTCCACTATAAAATCAACGCCACCACAGATTTGCCTTCCAGTGTAAAGATGGCGATCTTTAAGTTTCTCCTGTGTGCTGCGGTACTCACAACTTGTTGCTTCGTGTCATCATTGTGTGATTTTACAACGGTAGGAATATCTTAAGACCTGGTTAGGAAAAACAAACCAAAACCTTGGTATAAAATTTTTCAGAATATTTACTTTTAGTTTTCTTGGTTCCCATCGTCGCAAACCACGGCCAATAAGTACGAGTCTCTCCCATCTGACTCCCGGGGTATGAGTCCCGGAGAACCTTGCGGACTCCGGTCCGTGGCTTGAGACGATAGTTAGTTATTAGCGCTATTATAACACATATTTAAGCATTGGATTATTATTTTTTGAAAGATGTGGTCTCATAACTGCAACGCTGTGTGCATACAAATTGAGTAACGCGCGCTAGCGCGTTATGAAGATTTGTTTGTACACACCGTTGCAGTTATGAGACCACATCTTTCAAAAAATAATAATCCAATGCATATATTTTCATTTTTTACCCTTATTCCCTTGTCCACGATTATGATTTTTTTTTAAAAATCCACGCCTTATTTTAAATAATGCGCAATAAACTGAAGAGCGTTTGGAACAGCCGAATTATGCTGACAAAAATATTTCAAAACGCTATAAATTCTAATTATATAAATCTATTTTTCATTCTGTTATTCGATGAATATAACCATTGGTATAATAACAAATTAATAAATTAAATTCGTTTAACAGTTAACAAATATTTACATTAATGAAATTAAGTTTAATATCAGGTCGTGATCTGGTACAAGTTGCCGAGTCACTTCGAGAAATTGAAAGTACAATATTACTGAAGGAAGACTTGTTGAAATTGTATTCATACGCAACTGAAGGAAGACTTGTTGAAATTGTATTCATACGCACCAGATTTGGTGATTGGGTCTTCTGTGTTATGAGAAAATATCACTCAAATCAATCAATGCAATTTAATAGGGGAAAAGAAAGTGAATGTGAATATTACCATGTAAGTGATGAGAAATGTATGTACTTAATCTAGTTATACAACATCTATTCGCATGTAAGAAAATTTCTTTTTTTCGTCTTAACTGGATGTTCCCTTACAGATAACGCATTCCTGCAAAGAAGGTTCAATACATATAACACCGATTTCGTATTTGGGTAAATTTTAGATACGAGTATCCCCGTATCTCTAAAACGGTTTATATCTAAGTGGTGCAACACAGAATTTATATGATTAAGAATCACTTTGCCATGCAAATTAAGTTGCCACGTTTTTTAACATTACTAATTCATTATGACCCTGATATCAGATCTATCGTTTATAAATTAACGTTTGCTATTTCAACATTTTTTGATTTTAGTAAGTAATTCAAACGTCATAGAATATGATTGAGTAACATGTGGTTAATTTAACCATTTTGAAAAGATTTTAGCCGTATGTTAACGGGTTTCCATCAATTACCATTTTGGATATTCCTTTGTCTGTGGTCCGGATCTCTTATACCTTGTTTACACCAACTCGATGTCTTGTCTGTAAATTTCTGTCTCTTTTTTTTCAAACATAAAGTATCATTCTGTGAAACAGTACCTTTCTTAATCTACCTTGTGCTGTTCCCATTTTCTTTTTCATTTATTGAATTTTATAATAGACTCCTACACACCTTACTTTCTACAAAGTAATACCGTTTGTGTGATGCATGAACTTTTAGTAGCCTATGGTTAATGATAAAATACCAGTATTGCTTTTCTTTCACATAAAAGACTTTGAAAATTAACATATACACGATATAACTTAAATAGATTCATATACAAACGTACGATTTCTGCATAATTATATATTTGAACACGCTATAACATCTGAAATTAAACTTCCATCTTTTTGTAAACATTGTTTGGTATTCGTAACCGTTCAAATTGAGAATTTCTCGAGGTTTTTGAGACGATATATAAATAATTGTGCTAACTTTGTTTTGTTTTTTTTAACAAACTTTTGTGTATATCTTATTAGTACCAATGAACATGTAATTTTTTCTTTAATGTTTTTAATTAATAGCAACACAACACACTCCGAAGCAATGTTCATCCAACCGCATCGAACATGCTGAAAATGGTGAGTAACACAATTGCTTTTGGTAAGAATACAGTTGCAAAAAAAGTTTTAATGGTGGTAAGGGACACATTTAGATTTCAATGTGAAGGAAAAAGCATCATATTAAAATATATTCTTTGTAATTTATTTTCAAATTGTAGAAGTTTTGGCCTTCAAATGCATTTTGAAATTTCTAATAAACAAAAATGTTAAAACCCCCCTCCCCCCCCCCCCCCCCCCCAAAAAAAACCCCCCAACCCCCCCCCCCCCCCCAAAAATAAAAAATAAAAACAAGGGTTCGAATCCTTGATTCACAGATCAAGTGAGGGAAATAAAAATACAATTTCAGGTAATATTATAATTTATAATAAAAAAAAACCCAGTCATAAAATGATGTCTCTTACCTCTTTTAAAGAACTTAGTGGTTTGACAGGTTATGAAATCATCGACCTGTACAGACACTTAGTTAAAAATTAATGAACCCCAACATGTCTCGTCCAGATGTGGAGTGATGAGTTGGCCAAAATTGCACAGACCTGGGCTGACAAATGCAAACTTCAGCATAATTCACTAAGATCTCAGGAATCCAGCACATGGCACTATGTAGGCGAAAATATCTACTGGAGTACAAGTAAGTCTGAAACAATTACTGTACTATAAGTATGCCATTAGTTATTGAAACTGTATGTCCCTATTTGTGAGATTTTCGATGCACCGAATTTTTTCATTGTATATTCTCCCTCACTTTGTTCGTCCGAATGTAAAACAAAAACGTACTAAATGAATAAACGACTAAAAGACTAAACATCTATTTAAACAATCATAACTATGTCGCACACAATTTTAATTAAGATTACAGAATCCTTAGACATGTACTGTAAATTATTTTGTGACCTTAAAAAATGTACTGTGGTTTCATCAATAGTCGTGGGCAATAATTTTCGTTGATTTGATGACAATCACATTTTCAAGGATACATGAATTCGTGGAAAATGATCCTATCAATACATATTGTTATTAGAAATTACATTTCGATGAACATTTAATTTTATGGATCAACTCAACGACGAAGTCCACGAAATATGGTATTCAACGAATTTTGATGAAACCAAAGTAATTAATTGATTAATCGTGAAGATATCAATACCTATCTTTTTTAAAAAAACATTTTTATGTCGATAAATGTTTACAAAGGTAGGGATGTTTTTTTGCAGGGAACCACACACCCGAGTACATAGTTAGTCACTGGTATCAGGAGAACACGCAATACACCTTCGCCGACCATTCGTGCAGTGGCAGGTGTGGTCATTACACTCAGGTAAATTAACCCTATAAAGTATGTTTTGCATTTACACTCAGGTAAATCAACCGTATAAAGCATACTTCAAACTTACACTCAGGTATATCAACCGTAAAAGTATACTTTATAATTACACCCAAGTAAATTAACCGTATAAAGCATACTTGATAATCACACAAGATAAACCAACCATATAAAGCATGCTTTACATGTACACTCAGGTGAGTCAACTGATTAAGCATACTTTACATTAACCCTCAGGTAAATCACCATATGAAGCATATTTTACATTTACCCTCATGTAAATCACCGTAAAAGCATACTTTACATTTACCCTCAAGTAAATCAACCGTATAAAGCATCCTTTACATTTACGCTCAAGTAATTCAACCGTATAAAGCATATTTTACATTGACACTCATGTAAATAAACCACATAAAAGCATACTAGTATTTTACATTTAATCTCGCCATTAATGTAATTAGTATCCATACAAATTTCCGCGATATTCTCTAAGGCTAGTGGTACGAGAACAGGTATAACATTATAAAGGACATCGTACAACTTCTTACGCCGGCTCTCGTATTATATAGAGTTTTTATATAACGATGGCTATGCGGGAATGTTCAAACTAGCCTCGCAGTGCAACTAATTAGGAAGATATCGGAGGCCAAATGTAAACTGAACTTAACATTTTAAAAAGTCAAACATGCAAGTAAACATCTATTATTTATGTCAACAAAGTATATGACACTGGGCAGTTCAGTTTAATGCTCATTGGCATTGCACTCATAGAAAAATGCACCTTTGCAACAATCCTGAAGATTTAGAAAATGTTACAAAATATTTTTTTTAAACTAATAAGTTATAATGTTTGGCAGAGCTACTAGTAGTCTCATACATTCTGTATGCAAAGATTTTTTACTGTTCAATTGTCATGTGAGACTAAAATCTGATCATATACTGCGAGTTGGGAGTTTTTAATATATGAAAAAAACTATTTGTAAGTGATAAAAATCTCAATTGGAAATTAGACGCTTTTCTGAAATTCCTTTTTGTATATTTCGCATCCAAAACAAAACAATTTAAACCAGAAGTTCATTTGTTTAGAACAATTGTCGATAAATTGTAATTTACATTAAGGAGGCTGGATGGTCAACAAATTACCCATCAGATCTGCCTTAAATTTTGAAATATGATATTTACAAAGCTCTTCGTTCAAAGGAGGTACATATAGCCTAAACATGGCCAAGACCATACAGCCCTCTTAATACACGTAGATAAAGAAGTCGAAGAGAGAATCATGTGTTTAACGATTTTCCTCAATATATTGTTTTATACTTCATAATTATCGAGAGATACAGTACCGACCAGACCAAACCTAACAGAAAGCAGACCCCAACCAAACCTCGGGTCTGTTTTCTGTGTCTGCTCAGGGTCTGCTTCGGGTCTGCTATGGCGGACCCAGAGACGACCCCAAGCAGACTCCAGGCTGACCCAGAGCGGACATAGAAGGCAGACCCCGATTTCAGAAGCAGACCCTCAAATTGCTACTAAAAAATAACCATAAGTCTCTACATGTGTATTTGGAATATGCAAGGGGCGGGCTTACAGGTGGTAAGAAAAAAGACGGGTCTCAGCTTTTGGGGTCTGCTTTGGTGTTAAGTTGTGTCTAGTCGGTACTGTACTAGACATAACTCGTGACTCTCATAAAAGATGAAGGAGTTAAAAAAAACCCACTTAATTTATAACTTTTACTATCTATGTTACTTTTATTTTTTACAAACTTAAATTTAAGGGCTACATGCATATCATAGCTGAGCAGTTTATTGACACACTTATATCACTTTTGTATTATTTTTTTTGCAAATTAAAGTAATATTACATGTAATTTCGTAAATACATCGACCTTATTTATTTTGAAAATAAACAAAATTTCGAGACAAAGTAGTTCTGTGATTTCAGGTCGTCTGGGCCAGCACCGAGTACGTAGGCTGTGGCACCGCCCATTGTGGACATAACTATTTTACCGTCTGTGACTATGCACCAGGGTAATCATTTTCCTTTAACGTTTGATATCTTAAATTTTGTGTTTCATAGAAAAAAGAGTATAAAGTTCACTCGGCTTTTATTTAACTTTTTTGATGACAATTGACGATTAAATGGTTTTTTTTCGTGTATTCAGTTAAATAATTAAGTGATTTTGTAGAGGAAACTTCCGAGGGGAAACACCATTCACACAAGGAGCATATGCAAGTCATTGCCCAACAGGTTATCATAAGGACCACCAATATCCACATCTATGTTCAAAAGCTTAATGAAACAACGGAAGCAAAGTCACAGTCAAACCACACCCCGCCATTAAGAGCCTGGCGAACTTGACCTTGTAATAATAAATGTATACAACTCTCATTTGGTTTCTTTGTTGCCAGCATTTGTCTGGAAAGAGCATTCAAACTTTTGAATACTTGTAGATATTAAAGTAGACATTAATTTGTAAAATCTGAAATAATATGATGGATTACAAATATAGAAGTCAAAATGTAATCTTAATAAATTTTTTGCTTTAATTTTGAGTTTTATGCAATACTAATTAGTGAAGCTGAAAATACAATGTTTATTTACAATCTCTTTTTGCAATCTTTATTCTGCTAGTTTCTACTAAAGAGGTGATGCAAGATTTTTGCTCCATAACATGTTCTATTGAATTGTTCTTGGCTCTTTTGGCGACACAAAATAATTTGTTCTTTTTCCAAGAACAGTTCCTACCTTCGCCCAAAGACACCACATATCAATTGCAAGAAGAAAAATTGAAAAAAAAATCTCTGCACTCTTAAATTTGACTCGAATAATTGAATAAAACACAATGAACATCTGTATTGAATTTTAATTTCATTAGCATAAAAACAACATTTATAAAGTTATTGATTATTTTGAATGCTTTAGTGATCACGATGCACTCTGTGATGTAGCCAGCCTGACCTATCAACATCATTAAAAACGAAAAAGAATTGAATGTTATTGTCTACGGAAATATTTATGTACAAACATTTTTAACCTTTTAGTTTTCGGAAGTTTTGATTAACTTGTTAATTCCAAGAGTCAAAATAAAAGTGCGTATTTGTATTAATTACACATAAATCATCTCTAAAACTAATATCAAACTGAACAATAAGGGAAGTAATGAGATTGTATATAAATGGCGTAATTTCGTTCAGCAGACATTCTAAAAATTCGCTCCGTCTTCCCAGTCGTACATGTAATATTCTCCAACGTAATGAACACATACGTAAATCTGCTTCCGGTGCTGTTCGTCCTGAAAGTATGCACCTTATGTTCCGGTAACTATGTACAGGTAATTTCGTTTTAGAACTAATCCAAAATATTAATAATGTATTAAAGATATGCAGATTAATCAATTTAATGACATTTATACATGGAACGTAAAAAAATTGATCAATGAAATTTATCAATATAATCAGAATTTATTCAGTATATAAATACTTCTAAAAGGATAGAGTCTGATGAAACTATCATGTCTTTAAAATGAAATAATAGTAAAACTATTACACATTTTTTCTAGGAACATAATGCAATACGATCAATGGTTGATCCACCAGCTGCAAACATGAAGAAACTAGTAAGTATGCATGGTTTAACCCAGTATCTAAAATTAAAAAGAAGAAACTTTACATCTTTTTGTAATAAAAAACTCAAAGGAAAATTAAGTATATTAAGATGTATAAACTCATTAATACCAAATATCTCGAGAAATATTCTAACAGGGAAAAGTACTTAAATAAAATTTATCAACTTACAAGGATCGATAGAACTTTCATAATAATGATTGGATAAAAAAAATAAATACAAATAAATGGTATAAAAAATTCTGAAACCTACTTCCAGATGTACTCTAGAGAACTGGAAAGCATTGCACAGCAGCACGCCTCTGGTTGTTCATTCAACCATAACGACCATAGGTCACGACAGTCTCATTCATTCAGCAGTGTCGGGGAAAACATTTTCTACGGAAGGAGTAAGTTATTTCTAACATTTCTTCTAGACGATGTACATTCTGAGTGAACAAAGATTCTATACTAGATGCTTCATACTTCATTTTGTCTTAAAAAAATATCATACATGAAGTATTATTGCATATTATTGCAAATTCTGTTTTTCATTATGTTGTTTATGATATTTTTTGTACAGAGGGTGATAACATAACGGATGCAATCGAATATTGGCGCGAACAAGGGGATTACTACAATATCCGGACCAATGAATGCCAATTGTTTAAATTCTGCGAGTATTACACTCAGGTACACGTAGACTAGTTTTACTTTAATGTAAATTTTGTTCAACTATAAAATTTCAACTTAATTGGGAACCAAGATTTTTTCGCTGATTTTAAAGATATATGTGCTGTATATTCGTTGATTTCAATGAGATATCTGCTGAATTTTAGAGACTTGAGTAAATTTTGTATAAAAGAACCAACAATAAAATGCGGAAAATGCCAATCTATGTTCACTTCCCCCGTTTTTTCGAAGGATTACATGTATATTCGATAAACCATAAGCTTGACGACGAAACATTTAGTAAAAAATAGAAGATAAATGTATAATCATATTTATGCAAACCTCTATAATCATAGGTAACATGGGCAGATTCTAATTATGTTGGATGTGGAAAGTCGGACTGTGGTGAAAATTCGTTCATTGTCTGTAATTACGCATCCAGGTGAGCGAAGCACGAACACACATCGTACATACACACACATACCCACTTACATATTAATTATGACAGTATCTTTAATTTTTGTAGCAGTGCATTAAACCAGAGACCATACCTTCCAGGCTCAAGTTGTGCCGCATGTTCACGTGGTTATGTCTGCCAGAAGAATCTTTGTAAACTGACGTTTCAATAAACTCAAGTCTGTATATATCAATGGTATATATAATCATTTGACAATGCAAAGGTTGGAAGCCTACTTTTTCAAAAACAAATATTGTAACTATATCTTCAGCGTGTTTACAAACTAAGTCAAAAACTTTTTATGACCGGAGTAGCGAATTTAATAAGGACGTGCACACTGTATGTCTAGAACTAGCCAATCTTTACTATGTGTTACGGTTCCTGCGATATGAGAAGTTCTATATTTTTGTTTGCTGTTAGATAAACTGAAATAAATGCTAAACAGAGAAAAGGGAAGGTCAAGATAAAATACAAACGTTTTTTAAAGAGTTGTGATGCTTTGATTATTATAAATTCAAGTTGATATGTGTAGTTTTGTACGTTTCTTATTTATAGTGACTGAATAAGAATAAATCAGAAATATGTATAACTTAAGGATCAGTGTTATAGAGAGTAAAAAAGAAATGGTGGATTTCCTTAAATGACAATTTTCTTTTCCTCAATCCTCAATAGAAATGGAAATATTTGGTATGATCTTTCACCAAACTACACTAACTTTGTTGCTATACGAAAAAGAATCTTTTCAATACATTTTTTGCTTTTTTCACAATTTTTATATTTATTGTTATGTTGGAACTTTGAAATCAGCAATAAAATTTCAACACATTGCATGTTTGTTCAGAACTTTACCTTGTAATGAAAAAGGTGTAAGTCCTGTCCTTCTGACATATTTCAATTTTAACAAGTAGTCCTATTTTTATTGTTAGAATTAAAATATGTCTGAAGGACAGTTCCATGAGTACTTTAGGTTAAAAAAATGTTAGTCCCCTGATTACTCTGATTTAAAAAGTGATTGTCCCATGCCCATTTGTACTGGTCCAATCCCTGCAATAAATGTTGACTGGTCCCTAACTATGTTTAAAAGACTGATAGTTCTGTGATCAACCATTCCAATTAACACATTAGAACTTGTGTGCTTGTGAAAATAAAACGTGTAACTTGTTTTCCTTTAAATAATCATAAGGCCGAGAATTGGTAACGTATTTTCGTTTTTTATAGGTTAAATTGCAACCAGCAGTTATTTTGTGATATTTAAAAACCGTAAGTGAAGAATGTAACGTAGTAACATATAATATATGTACTGCCGAAAAGCAATATATATATAGGACAATTTTGAGGTCAGTTTCTTTACTATGATGAAAAGATTGCTTGAATTCATTTAAAACAAATAGTCATTGAATGAGAAGAATTTCTTTGAAACCGTACAATAAATGGTCATTGAATAAAAAGAATTATGTTAAAATCAAATTTGACGACAGTAATTAGTTAAATCAAACCAAAATCAAAATAAAATAAAAATATTCCAACAAATCAAATTTTTGTATGAACATTTCTATCATATATGTCATAAAATATAAAGACATATTTTTTTTTTCTATAACTGATGATGTTTAATACATATTTATTTGCAACATTATTCACACAAGAACTGCCTTTCTTACGTTACGTTTCATGTATAGTAGTAATGTCTATAAACTTTGGACAGCAAAATTATACGTATTATTTAAACTGCTTCCACTTATTTAAACAAATATCTTCATTGTAGGAATTTAAAAGAGGGTCAATGACATTCTTGATTAATGTAAATTGCATTTCATCCCAGGAAAGAGCTAGGATTCGAATGAATTTTGAATTCATTACATAATGGTATACAGTATATTATAAATATATCAATTCACAAATATTCCTCTAATTTCTAAAGCTTCTTCAGATCTATCAATGTTTGAATCAAATAAAACATTGTGTTAAAAAATAAGATGTTCATTAAAAGTAATGGATTGCAATCAAATAGGAAAAGGGTTGGACCGATTAATCAGTATTGTATCACAATACACAATGGTTTGTTTTTTTGTAATTTTTCGGCAAGCATGCATAATTTCTTGTCAAAAAAGACTACAAAACACCAATTAATATTAAAGTTAGTATATTATATAAAATAACTTATCGTTTTCATAATGTTAAAGAATTTAGACAGGAAATAAAAATGCTGATAGTTCTTAGAGTTGACCAGCCACATGTCCAAACTTTATAAGCTTTAAGAAATTCCAACACTAATGTTCCGAAACAAATGCCGATGAAAGTTCGCCAATCAGAAGAACGTTTCAAATGATCGTTTGCATGGCAGTCGTATATCCAATAAATACGAACATATTGGTTTGCTCAGAAATTTTAAAGAGCAATACAAAGTAAAGATCGCCATGTTCAAAATATATTAAAAGTTGATTACTATTATTATAACAACACTTAACAGTAAATACAATTAATTAATAATTAAAAAAAACCCCAGAAACTCAAAACAGAAACTAAAATTCAAATTGTATCCCATGATCTTAACAATTAGGTTGTATTACCGTTTCATAGCGAATTAAAAATTAAACTTGATTGAACATATTTCATTAAGCACAAATGATTGGAGTAGGCAGCATACATTGCTTGTATAAGCCTTCTCCATTTGTATGAGAAACCGGCTCATCATTTAGCCATTGTCATTCCTGCGAAACTCATATAAGTACACAATTAATAAATAAGATTCTCTTTGTGCATCTGGTATGTTTATTTATTGTAAAACATTTTTTAAATAGCAGAAACCGTTGGATTAGATTTTATCTTAACATGTGTTTACCCAAAAAATTTTAAAATCAAGAAATATCTGGCATCAATATAAATATAAAGGATCTTCAAGACCTCGATAGATAAATAAAGCAGCTCAGTCACACAAAACGATATGCACTAGTCTTTGTGATTTGTTGTTAATTAGTTTGTTTGTAAATAGGAAGGTAGATTGAAATAAGACAAAACGTCATCTGCAGCCTCTAAAGAACCCTCTC
>WFKH01006014.1:50983079-51032161 GCA_016163765.1 Magallana hongkongensis
TATTCATTAAATAATAAGAGGAGTTCTGGGATCTAGGTTTTTTTTTTAGGAGTGATAAACATCAATTTTCTGCTTATTTGACTCCCTGGATGAAATTTAAATTTATAAAACCTTATTGCACATCTAAAGGACAGCCCCTATCATATCCCAAGATATGATGTGTCTATTCATTAAATCATAAGAAAAGTTATGGGATCTAGGGGTTTTTTTTGGAGTGATAAACGTCAATTTTCTGCTACTAGTTGACTCTCTGGATAAAATTTAAATTTATAAAACCTTATTGCACATCTATAGGACAGCCCCAATCATATCCCAAGAAATGACATAGCTTCTCCAAGAGTTGTAAGAGGAGTTATGGGAACCATACTTTTTTGGCAAAAAAAGTCATTTTTTGTTGCCCACCGATCCCTGTGGTAAAAAAAAAATTCTGAAACCCGACCACACTTCAAAAAGACACCCCCAATCATATTCTAGAAGATCATTTGGCTACTGCAAAAAATGTTGACGTTTTTGAACCCAGATTTTTTGTAAAAAAAACGTCATTTTTCAGCCACCAAATGACTCCCAGGACAAAATTGAAATTTTCGAAACCTTATTGCGCATCCATAGGATACCCCAAAACATATTCCAAAAGATGATTTGTCTATTGTTGAAAATGTAGGAGGAGTTCGAAGAAGAAGGTTTTTTGTGAAAAAAAACGTTATTTTTAACCAATCATTTGACCCCCAGGACTATCAGAGAAATTTTGAAACCTTTTTACAAAACAACATGATACCCCATATCAAACTCCAAGAGTTCAGTTTGCTGGTTTATAAGATGTAAGAGCAGTTTGAGAAAGTAAAACGTGACAGACGGACGTTAGGACGGACGGACGGACGGACGGAACAGGGTAACAACAATATACCCGAACTTTCTTTTGAAAGTGCGGGCATAATAATATTAATAATTATATCGATACTCATATCTTTTATAATATTTAATAAAACTTTTCCTCACTAATGAGATCCGGAACCATCTAAGCTGCTTAAATTCTTGAAAGAGAAAATCTGGTCTCAAAAGTTATCAATTTACAAATATCACTAATTTAAAATAAAATATAAAGAGGGACAATGCTTTCTTTTCTTTCAAAGTATCATGGTTTTTAGTCGTTATCAAAATCCCTTATTTGTAATTGAAAATTCAAGATGTTGGTATCGATCTGATAAACTCAGTTAGACAAAATTTTTAAGAAACTAAAAACATTTTATAATCACTCGGAAGAAGAGAAAACGTACTACTTGTGGTAGTAGAATCAATTTTTTAAAATGTGTTTATCTATCTCTCATACAAATTAATATCTCCTTTTTCTCCGGTCCAGCACCGTTGAATAAATTTAAAGTGGACCTAAAGACGTTTTGTTAACTATCTCAGGAAAATCCATTGTAATGACTGTTGGAAAAAACACAATAACACATTATATACATATCTGTACAATTAAAATAATGATATGCAAAGTCTGACGAAAAGCGATGCGCAAGGAAATATCTTTTTAAAATAAGATGTGGACAAATGTTTAAAACTGGATCAGGTTACAGTAAAAATCAAGTGCATCATTTAAGAAATTCGTTTTGGATGGTCAAACACATTTCATTACAAAACTTTAGGGTTAAATCACAAACACAGCTTCAAATTTATTTGATATTTGCAATTATTTAACGTTCAATATGGTTCAATAAGACGAATAAATGAAAATAAATCTAATCTATTTAGTATAATCAGTACCATTTCTATTTTATCAATTTGTAAGATGACAACGGACAACAAGACCTGTGACAAATGAAAATAATATATTTATGCAATATATTTGAATAACCTAAAGCAGTTAACAAGGGGTTGAGTGTTTAAGAATATCAAACTATATCTTTTTTTCGGGAAAACGAGATCGAGTCTAATTATTTCCATCTAGATATTTTTTATAAAATTTCTTGCGTGAAGGTTTAACAAAAATGCCAATTCTTTTAAGATTTAAACATTAGTATGTAATTTTTTTGGGGGAAAAAGAACCAGTTGTCCAGACAATTTTACAATATGTATACAGTTCTCGGTAGCACTACCATTCAAATTCCTAATGATGAGACTTCTAAGGAGTTTGAAATTTCAAACAGACTCAATTAAATGTATAAAATCGGCCATATTAAGCGTCATAAAGTGCCAAGTTAAACTTATACAATTCTAACCATCTTTTATTAAACCAGAAGTAAAGTTAAATCATGATGTAAGCAAATCAAACTAACACCAAATTTGGCTTTATACAGCAACAAACACATTTTAAACAAATAAAGAGCAAACGAAACACCAAAAATACTGTAAAAAGAAAGAAAGACAAACCTTTGAAGATATAAAGGAACTCCATCAATAGTGGTAGCAGTAAAGAGCTCGACATTTGGGTTCGTACCATTATAGTTGGAGTATGTTTCGGAAAGCAATCTAAAACAATGTGAATGCAAATACCTTAGAGGGTTTCGATACATCAACTACTTCCACTAGTGAAGTCACCTATTCCATATAATAGATTTATTAACAAATAACCACTTTATTTATCTGTGCAATAACCTTGACAAATCGTCAGGATCCATAATCTCCTCTGGTCTTAGTCTATACGGAGTTCGAGGTCCTCCTAACTCAAATATCCGAAGATGAGTATTGCGCATATATAGAAGAGTTCGCTCAGGAATTCTTCCACCACCTTCAGGAAAAGGGATAAAGGTTAGACCAAGCTCCCGTCCTGCCTTGATCATCCTAACATGGTCTTTAGGTCTTAGTCTCATTGCTCCAAAATCCAAAGGAAGATCCGGTGCATCAGGGAAGTATTTGGAAAACATCCTCCCTCCGACTCGGTCTGAGTATTCGTATATCCCAATCTTCCACCCCTTGTTCCGGAGTCTCCATCCTGTATATGAACCGCCTATACCGGCTCCTATTATAGTGATGTCTTCAACGTTGTTTCCTTACAAAAATAAAATGATAAAAATCATAAGTAAAAACATTATTTTATTAAAATGAATTACCTTTATAAGAACGATATTTTGGGGAAAAGACGAATGAATACATATTAAAAAATTAAATATTTGTTTATTTAATGTGATGACGAATGAATAAATGTTTTGAGAAATGATCGCAGTATATATAGGATTAAAATGCCATTGAGAAGGATATAATAAAAAGTATGATGTAAAAGGAATATTCCCTGATTGGTAGCTGGTCATGATCGTTTTCTATCAATAAACTTTAAAAAAAATCCCACCCCACTTAATCTAGATCTGTTCGATGAAAAGTCATTTCACATAATAGAAAATCCTTAACATATGTTTATGTAGATGGTTGCGAAATGTAACGTGTTGAATTCTTTATTTGATATAGAACTCTGATTTCCAAATATTTATCTTTTTGGTAAGCTTTCCTTAGATTTAAGAATTAAAGATATTTTAATAATTTTCTTATCAAGTTTAATTTGTTTAACATACGCATGAATTGTGATACGTTTTATGCAAATTATAAAAAAAAGTTGTTTTTAATATATTTTGTAATCAATGTATGCATTGACACTCAAGGTAAATTAAAGGTAGAGGACAAGAAAAATAACCATCCATGTATGTTAGTTAAATGAAGCATTTAACAGTTATGTATAATTTAAAATAAATAGAAAGAGCGCCTTTTCCGATTATTTTGCCTACACCCCTGTTTAAAGGGAAAGTACCTGTTACTAAAAATAGAAACAGGTACCTACTTAGTTTCTGATTTTCTAATGGTGTCTGTAAACACTGATTTGTCATAAATTCAGGAAACCTGCATCAAGAAATGAATATATAGAACTGCGTTTAGAAAGACATTTGATATTCTGAACCGGGATAACTTCCAGGAAAATAGAATGAATATAAGTATAAATACATTATAAGGTTATTGAAACCATCTGTTTATATTAGGTTTGCTCATACTCTGAATTAACAAGAGAATTTGAAAAAAAAAATCCAGCAGATTAGATACTTGTTATTTAAAATCGCTATTATTTTCATGTTTAAAGTAAAAAAATATTTACAACTTGATGGAATCGATTCAGCGACCGTTAAATCAAAAAGACCTATCCGTTACCACTTGGCCACGCAGTTAAAAATTTAATAGGATGTCTTCTCAATATATGTGGCTACATATATAATTGTATTAAAAAGTCACTAATTGAAATATTTGTCTAATTTGCAGTACAAAGGCCACGTTAAACCAAAATTAAGGCCATGTAAACATGTACTACAATACCTTTAGAACATAATTTCAATAGGATTTCTTTGGTTTAAAGTGGTTCAGATGCCCTCTCCTCCATGACACTTGATCCTAACTCTAATTTTCTTAGATTCCCGTGTTTGCTCTGCACTTTTTTGTATTTTGCTCTTGGACTTTTGATTTTGAACACTGTTCTTTATCACCACATTTCAATAATTGTTATACCATTTACATAATTTTATGTATGTGTCTTGTGTCTTGCAAGTTGCCTAAGTCACAAAAGGACATAAACTCGCGCACGAAGTCCTTACAAACCAACATCATTTCATAAGATACCTGACTATACAAAAGAGACAACATTTTATTTAGTAAAAAATGTAAGACTTATAGACAAAAACTCCATCAGACAAAACCGCTCTTGAAATCGGAAAATGCAGAAATACGTTTATCATCAATCTCTTCTCTCATAACATTATCTTTTTGTTTAATTTAATGACAATAAAATCTACATCATGAATGCTAATTTAACAGACTTTCCATAATATTAACTAACTTTAAGGCAAAGTCATTTTTTTAAACTCCCGTATAGCTTGTAAAATTTATACAAGACAAGCTTATATTTTAAATGAAAGCTTGTAAGTTAGCGCAGTTTGATTTAAAAATCAAAGGAAGGCAAGTCAATAAAGGTGTTTTAAATTCATTTCTTTTTACTTTTTCTAAGACATACGACATTATGACTTAAAATCCTTATAATATAGAATAAAAAGTATACGTATATTCTTTTAACATAAAACTTTTCTAAAATACTGAAACATTTTTAAACTACGCGAATTGTTTTCTGTTTGCTAAGGCATTATTACGAAATTTTATATTTCCAAATCACGTTGGTAATTGGCAATTTGCAGAATAAAGCTCAAACTAGCATGCAGTTAATGATGACAAACACAAGGTTGGATAAGGCCCCATTTTACTTTTAAAGACTTTCTACTCACGATTATGACTCACGACTATTACGCGTATTTCCAGCAAAGAAACCAACTTAATTCTGCTTGTGAAATGGCATTCCATTTGCTTACAAATTGTTTACTTTGTATACACATGCATTTCTTAAATGATCAGCTTGAAAAACAAATCAAATCGCTTGATGTTATTTATAAATATGAAACTACCTGTAAACTTACTTTAAATTCATTGATTATTACGTAATCAATAGTACTCATTAGCCTCGCTTACAAACCTCGCATAGTGGAGCCACAAAAAACTACACTTTTTAATCGCATCATTGAACCAAGTCGCTAGATATCCAAAATTATAAAGGAAAGTTTTCAAAGAAAAAACAATGACAGTTTTTACTACAAATAGATAGCTTTTGGAGGATAAAAGAGGTAATTAATTTCGTAATTTTTTCGTTAAAAGATACATATCAAATTAAGGATTTGTCAAGTTGTTTGTTGAGAGGTGCTAAACATTTATTACCTTTAATTATGAGTAAACTCGGATATTGCAAAATACATGTATTGTCATGAATGGCCGCCACAAACATGACCAGAATGGAAGAAAGAGGGAAACTCTACTTTATAGTAGGCCTTCCCTGAGGGTAATCTGGCTATAAAAAAAGGGAAAATACTACTATATAGCCAGCTTTCCTTCGGAGAAAATCTACTTTATAGACGTTTTTTTTCGGGGAGAAACACTTCTCTATAGCCATTTTTCCGGTGGGAAAATGGCTAGAGGGTAAGGGTGCTATACAACACCGGAGTATAAGTGCCATTCTTTCGTCAATCATTTAGATATTCATATCGTACTTGTAACTATATATTTAATGCATAGAAAAAAAATGATGTATGGTAGATATTTTTGTGCAAATTAGTCGTTAAAATTGCGCATCATACTTTATTTAGCATGAGCAATAATATGTTGATTGAATTACAATGTTAGTTAACATTCGACTTTTAGTATGTTAAATTAAATTATTTTATCTTTTTTAATTAAATAAGATACATACCTTTGCATTGCTCGAAAACAAACCACGCCAAATAAAGTAATCCCTTCAAGATCATCACTGTGGAACAACAAGGTGAAATATCTTCCTTGTTTTGTTTTCAAAACGTTTTTAAATGTTTTAGCCTTTATATTGGTTTTTGAAAAAAAGAAATCTTTTGATATTAATAATATAATCTATAAAAATGCTGATTTTCATAGCGTAACAGACGTTCCTGCTAGTTTTAAATTTTGTTCAAAATTCTGAGAATTAAACAAAAAGGAAATAGGAAATTTTAAGGCGCTAAAAAATTCTTTGAAATACTACTACTAGTACAATCCTGAAGTAAAGAACGAAACTATTCTTTTGACACCTACTCACCATGAAACAAATCAATAAAAACTTTACTTATTATGATATTTATATAAATTGTGTGAGGAAAAACCATTATGACGTTTAACTTAAGGAGAGAATAAAAAGGAATAAATAAATTTCATGTTCGTTGTCATTTGCAGGTGCAAGGGTTAATTTTTTTTTAATGTCACTCAATGCAGTAAAACTTGTTGAATCCGGATGTTGTTGTCAATCGAGCGAAGTTTTGCATTCTCTTTACATGTTATTATTATTTTACGATTAATAAATGCTCTGCAATACGGATTTTATCTATTCTGTAAACCGGCCGTGATGTATGGAGGTCTATAATTGCAGAGTTCCTAAAAAAGCTGCAAACTGCACGTTATTTAAATACAGATAAAGCATGTGTGATAATGCTTGAAATAAAGTAGACAGTCGAATGACAGATTGTCAGAAGGAAATATATTAGTTAACGTCTTACGTTCTCAACCATGCCATTTAATCTTTTTTTAAAATAAACATACCTTTGCACTGCTTGAAAACAATTCACGCCAAATAGAGTAATCCCTTGAAGATCATCATCTCTGTAGAACCACAAGGTGAAATATCTTCCTTGTTTTGTTTTCAAAACGCTCTTAAATGTTTTAGCCTTTGTATTGGTTATTAAAAAATATCTTTTGAAATTAATAATATAGTCTATTAAAAATACTGATTTATATAGCGTAACGGACGTCCCCGCTAGTCTTAAATTTTGTTCTAAATGCTAAGAATTAAAAAAAAAAGGAAATAAGAAATTTTAATGCGCTAAAAATGCTGTGAAATACTACTACTAGTACAATTATGAAGTAACATTCTTATAATTTTGTAATCTTGTAATATTCTTCTGACACTTACCGGAAAAAACCCCCAAAAGAGTAGAAACGTAATTTTTAAGGCCCTTAAAAATGCTGCGAAATACTACTACTAGTACAACCATGAAGTACCATTCTCATAATTTTGTAATCTTGTAATACTCTTTTGACACTTACCCAAAAATAATACAAAACAATAGAAACGTAACTTATTATGATATTTATACATATTGTGTGAGGAAAAACCATTATGATGTTTAACTTAAGGACATAATTAAAGAGATTAATAAATTTTATGATCGTTGTCATTTGATGGCACAAGGATTAATCTAATTTTAATGTCACTCATTACATTTATAACTCGTTTCTTATTGACGTTGTTAATATAGAATATGTTTTAAAATGATCTATCATAATTTGCACAATCATCATTTTGATTTGAATGGAAAATTGTACCAGATTTCGATGAAAAATCAACATGTTATATTCAAATGTGACATCGCCGCATCATATTCATAAGTAATCCCGTTTAATGTGACATTTTTATATGAGATAGTTCCAAAAAAGCCAAGAACTGCAGGTCCCTTAAAAACAGATATAGCATGAAATAAAGTAGAAGGTCGAAGAGCAGACGGTCAGAATGAAAGTTATAGTAATCGTCAATATTATAATGCTTCGTTATGGTGTCTTGTAGAGCCTTTGATTAATAATCGTCAATACACTTCTCCATAATATGCAAAATAACATACATAAGGATAATGAACAATGAATATAGCATCATCTCCATTTTTTGGATGACTGAACTAAAGTTATATATTCAAAATAATTGTCAAGAATTAAAAAATAAGGTAGCAGGGGTCCAGCGACTATCTTTACCTCATGCTCAACATAATGTTTTTTTTTTCAAATCAAATTATTTATGCATTTTTTAAATATCTGAATCAAAATATGTAGATATTTCAAAGTACATATTTATGTCGCCTTACTCCGAGTTTACTTCTTTATTTTTAAATGCATAGATTTTAAACGAAAATAGAATGCATTTATTAAACCGTATGCGTTCTATGAAAAATGAGATGTTTATAGTCTGTCCCAAATTATTGCTTCCGTTACTTTTTGGCGAATTTTAATGAAAATAATCAAACATGTCAATGAAGTTTAATTAAAATCGATTAAAGGGAAAAAAACCCCATTAAGATTTCTTCATTGATAAATTATGTCTTTTTACCCAGGTAAACTCACGGGAACAAAAATAAAATTCTTACGGGGATTTACAATTGGAAATGTTTACATCTTTTCTCCATTCGGAAACACTCGGAACACATCGAACACTTTTTTAACGTTATCATCCGGGTACATTACATTGTAATGCGCAATCCCCGTAGACATTTTACTTAAAACCAGAGGCGATATAGGGGACGTATCAAAGCAGATAATTTGGACTTTTTCGTTTTACTTAATGAAAGGAGTTTGGGCACAAAATGTATTTATGATTATCTTAAACAGAGTAAGGTAATTTTTATGACTGACATGAAAAAGGCAGAACGGCTATTTATCGATTTTAATTGATGAAGTCTGGTCTAATAATCGTATCAAAATACAAATTTTATAACCAAATATGAAATTTAATATTTATTTTTTGACAGGTATGCAATATATGATATCATGTTGAGACTGTAACATACAGCCTTTTATATTATTTTTCTTTCCAATCATTTTTTAAAATGATTTTAAGGCCTTCCGTTTCCAACGGAAGACCTTAATATAGTGATTGTAGTGTTTATTAAGGTCTTCCAACAGAAGACCTTATAGTGATTGTAATGTTTTTCCTTTCTTTCTTTCTTTCTTTCTTTCTTTCTTTCTTTCTTTCGTCTTCTTCTTATTCACTCCCTTTTCTTGTCGGCAGAATCTCTCAGAGATGACCAGATATATTTTCCTGAAAGTTTTAGGAATGATAGAGAATAAAAATACCTCCAGGTGTTTTTTTTCATTTTCTCAAAATTCAGTTCCAGTCGTCCGTTTCCTGTCCGGAGTCAAAAAACCTTGTCGCCACGAGATCTCAGAAACGCTTAGGACTTGAACAATCATACCTTTTTGGGATGTCAGACCTAGGTATGTAGATGTGTTTAAACTATTTTGTTTGATTCGTCCTAACTTCCGGTAGTCACAGGAAGAACTTCAAAAATTGATTTTATTTCATTTTTTTTTAAAGTTTACTTGGAACGAATTTTGCAGTATAAAACCTTACATATGTCAATGTTAAATAAACAAACAAATTCTACTTCCGGTGAGATATCTCAATTATCTCAGCTTTTTTTTTTTTTTTTTTTTTTTTTAACAAATTTTGTACCCGCTGTAAGTGATCAATATACGAAACTTATGTGGATGATAGACATTTGATTGAAGATGTGTTTTACGGATATCATTCTGTAACCGTCACTTCCGGTTTTTAACGGAAAGCTTTTAATATGTTTAACCGTTTTTCTTTGACTGTTTTAGTTAGCCTGATAATCAATAACATTCATTAGGTAAATGTACAAGAATTACAAACTTAATTTTTATTGAGCACTTCCGCGTGTCCGTTTTCGGTCCCGAGACAAAAAACCTTGTCTCAACGAGATCTCAGATTTGGCAAAGACTTGTACAACCAAACTTTGAGGAAAGATAGACCTACGTAAGTGGATATGTTTAAAATGTTTTGTTTGAATCGGCGTAACTTCCGGTCGTCACAGGAAGTACTCCAAAATTGATCTTTAAAAAAATTTCCTTGTTTTACATGGAAGTAGGCTCTGGAAAATTCCTTCACACTAGATTTAAATCCATGATTTTTTTTCTATATGAAAAAAAGCAATTTATCACAGATAAATACATGTATTTAAGAACGGAAGACCTAGTTGTTGCTATAGCAACAAGAGTCTCGTTTGGGTCAACAATTGTAAAATTTGAAAATTTTAAAACGATGGAAGTATTTTGATTATAATGTACTTTTATCTACATTTATATCGACAGGTGTGCCATACCACCTTAAATGCTGTTCTGGCTTTTCCTATTATGATTTTGATCTCAATCTCAGAACCTCCTGTACTGTCTACCTCGCTGCCCAAGTATGTGAATGATGTTACGTTCACTTTTTATTGATCTTTTATTTTCAGGCTAAGTTGTTATATGATGTTTGCTCTAATCTTTCTTAGTGCCTTTTCTGAGCTCGATTTCGGATGCCAGTCTGTCTACTTCATGAATTTTTCCTGTATCTGTTGATGGTTGTCTGATGTCAGGGTGATGTGCGAAATCCAGGTCGTCATCAAGCTTGGAAAGTAGTGTTTACAGGAAACTGTTGCGCTTATTTAAAGTGGCTTGGTTCAATCATGATCCAACAACTACTAAGAGAAATGGCAATGGTGAAAGTATGCATCCTTGTTTTACCCCTTTAGTGATGTCGAATGGTTCTTTTAGTTCATAAATATGTATAATGCGACTTTGCAGTGTACATATTCTTAATTCTTATTCACTGACCCTCCATTCCTAAGTACAAACGCATTGCAGAAGGCATAAACTGACGTCAATATAACTTAAATATATTGATATCAATGTCAAGAGGTTCGAAAAATAAAATTTACAGATGAAATTAATTTAATATAAACAAATATTTTAACGACAAGCCGATGAATTTTGAAGTCAATTAGCATCGGTTAAATAAGTAACCAGTCAATTGCTTTGCCATTGTGGACCAAAAAAGTATCTTAGTTGGCGAATGATAAACATGCTTCACTATATGTATTTTTTGTTTGGCATAGGATTTGTATTTAAAACTACGCATTCCGATCAATACGTTAATAATTATCATTATTTTACATATTAAAATAATAGCGACAAGCCTTGATATAACCATGCTTCAAAACTAGATTTTTGTTCTTGATTATATGATAATTTTTTATGGTATGAAGGAAAGGGTCTGTAATTAGATGAACTGTTACAGGTTGACATTATTAGGACCAACGTTTAATAAATTAACACTTTCCATTCAAAACGAACGAGGAAGCCCCAGTGTTACAATGTACATGAATTCACAATCAAATATGCTAATTATATAAGGAAAAATATTCATTAACCGCACTTTTAAACAAAGATTTAAAAATTTAGCTGAATTTTGGTTGAAAAACTTTCAAAAGAGCTGGTGATAAGTCATCATACGTTGTTCATCACCACGTCTCTTGCAAATGTTAGAGATGCAACTGCATACATGTATATAGTCTCGTCATAATTTTGCTATTACATGTATTTTAAAAGGAAACACAATAAAAAGAAAAATGTGTTGCATGTTTTAGTAAAGCATTTAAATTGATTTAAGAAGAATCTTAGAAACTTCCTATGAACACCTGCAATTTTTGAACTATTTTTAATGTAAATGATAAATAAATAAAACTACCATGTGATAAGTATCATTTGGAAATAAATGATTGTAAATGATGAAATAAAAACCATTTAATAATCTTAAATAGGATTTTTTCATACATACGGTCATATATCAACCTTTTTTACTTTAAACTAGTTCTGATATAGAACGGAACATCATCAATAAATTTTCTCTTTTAGCTTAAAATTATAGTATAAATTAAACATCTCTGTTAACGTCAATACTCCAAACGTAGTGCTTTGTGATTGTTATTTTTAAGAATTGTTGTACAAAATATTTCTTTACAATTATGTTTAAGAGTGAGATTGCATACTGAAATGTACATGGATACGATTTGATTGATTTTTCGAGCGATTGATTCCAAAAAAAAAAATCAAGAAAAAACAAAACAAAAAACACCACATTTAGACTCCCAAGTTCAGTTGTGATTACAGTCTCTGATAAATGATGACATCATCTTTCTTTTCATTTCTGTGATAAGATACTATTCAGTTTATATATTTTCGATTTTATCACGTCTCTCATGGCAAATTTTTATCATATTCTGCATTTATTTTCCAACTTGTAATTATTATTGATGAACGTGCTAATACTTCTCATCAATACAAGGCCAAACATTAAAATTTGAAAATCTTCCCTTCTTTATTAATCAAAGTTATTTCTTGACTGTTTGAAAAAAAATAACATGAAGTTGACATAACTTGATAAAGAGCAGTTTCATAGGAATAATTAAAATTATACACAGGTATTTTAATCTTTCATAACTTTTGAAAGAATGTGAGTTCTGTAATCGACCATTAAAATCATTTATTAGACCAGTTATTTTCATTGTTGCAAAAATAATAGGCGAAGAACACATGTATAACATATTCACATATATCTAGGACAGTTCGTAGGTCAATTTCTTGTACATCATTCAAAAACGTTTTAAAGCGCTTTGAGGTGAATAAATTATCATTAAATTATAATCATTTTCATGATAAATTTGAAATGAAGTACTTCTTCGGGAATTTCTTATTATTTAAAAATGTATGGGTGGTTCTGATTGGTTTTATTACACATTTTGAAGCTTAGAAGCCTTTTTTATATAAATGATAAGGTTATTGTTTCTTTTCACGGAAGATTTTGAGAAAACTATTTTTTAAATTGTCTTTGTTCCTTTAATCTATGATATGACGATGATATTTTGCTAACATGTTTTGATTATATCACGTCTGTCATGTCGAATATTTAGCATATTTTGCAGTAATTTTTTCATCGAGTGATATCGTATCTTTTGTATTCGTGAAGTTAACGGGTTTTATTTATGATCGTGTAAACGTTGCTAATGTTTGAAATTGCACATTTGACTTAACGTAGCGGGAAAATTTTTTAAGACGACTTATTAAAATGTTGTGCAATCTAGATGAATAAAAGAACATTTTTTTTTTTACAGTAAACCTATACTGTATAATACTGTCTTTTGTGTTGATTGATTTCAAATTACAGCTGTTTGTATGGGAAAGGAAAACTTGTTTTCGGAGGTCTAAATTGCTTTAATGCCTGTCCTGAAACGGTCTCTAAGTGCAGTTTTACCCTAACAACGTTTATTGGATGAGTCACCTAGGTGCGTAGTTGCATAATTTATTTAATGTTCGATTGTAAGCATGTTTTAATATCTTAATATTCTATTCATTTTAAAAAAATTAATTTCCTCATTTTTGCATGTCCTTAATACAAACATACGACAGGTATGGTTGAAATTTTGTTTGGACTTTTTGTTTTCAAAACTTCTTTGTTTTAGCCTCAATGCCAGTTTCTGAAAAGAATTCTTTTTCTACCGATAGGAATTCAAAAAAGGATTTTCCAAGTATTCAACTACCAAACGTTAGTAAATTTTTCATTGGATAAAAAATATAATATGTGTCACCGAAAAGAAGTGGGGGTCGGTGTATAATGATTTAATTGTTAAAAAACAAATCATCTCATTTAAAAAAAACCCCTAGAATTTTGTTTAATTTACAGACAAGAATAAATCTTCACATGAAACATTAAGTAAGAAAAGCCAGTTTTTGTTTGAATAAATGTTACACATGTGCATGTATTAAACATATGACATCTACTTATAATCTAGCAAAAATATAAGTATTTCTCAACATTTTACGACATAAGTGATTAAATTATATCAATCTTCATTCAAATTTTTGAACAGGAGATCAAACTATTTTTTATTATAGTAAAATACAGATATACACTAGTAGATGTGTATAAACGTTTAACATCTACAATGTAGAGACTGGGTGTATCCGGTTGAGGTGTGAAGGTGAGGTTGCAGTCTACCTATCTTTATATACACATGAAGTCAATATATACACAGGAAATATACTGTGCTTGAGAATCATAATTGAATTATTTATAATGTTTTGTTTCGCTCCTTACCACACAAGAGAGAACTACTTAATCATGATAATACGAGAGGGCATGATTTAATGAGACAGAGATATGACTTTAACAGAGATATCCAGATCGGATTCTTTTATAGTTACCAATTAATGTATTGGCATATAGTGTGGGATTTAATACACGGGAAACATTCCAACGGTTGATTTACCTTTGTTGAAATATTGAAGTGTTTTAAACTGCGTTTTAATTAAACAAATGCATTCAAAACTCAATTCCATGAAACATAACTACGTGTTTATACTTTTTAAAAAGATTCTATTAATACTGTGTGAATAACTGAATCTAGATTTACACTTGATTAACAGAAAAAAAAATGTTGAATCAATAAATACCCATTCAATGATTTAATGAATCAATGTCTAAGCTGTTTTGCAGAGGCGACTTGATTATTTATTTAAAAGTGATATACGGGTTACGACCGGATACAGATTGTTTATGCATTGGCTCATTGTCAACAGTTAAAGGCATGTGGACCTCTCTTATCAGTTGTAAAACGAGATAATATGTAGGTTAATGGTTCTACATTGAAGTATTATTTGTGTTTCGTATTTTCCATATATTATTTCAGTAAAACACGTTTAGTGCGAACATGGATATAGCGAAATCTAGGATAGTGAAGTCTTGTGGAGTTTCCGGAAAAATTCATAACAAATCCTTGCAAAATTTCACGGTTATAACTAATTCGGATATAACAAATTTAGGGATATAGCGAATTGACTTTGACTCGCGTAGAGGTGAAAAATAACGAAATTTAAAACTTTTATAACGAATTTCTGTATAGTTTAAAAAGATAGCAATACCAATTGACATTATAGTTTAAATGCATTTATTTCCACAGAAATTCTTCAAATTACAATCCGATAATTTTAAGTTTTAAAAGATGTCAAAAGAATGTATTTTCATTTTATGCCTTAATCAGCATGGGTTGTAATCTGGTGGAAGAAAACATGCTTATATGGAGTTTGTAATACTTATTAATACGAATTCGTTATACGGCTATGACGAATTACGGATAAGTAAATCCTCTAGTCCCAAGTATTTCGCTATAAGCAAGTTTTACTGTACAATCAAAAGTAAGCAGATTAGATTAACTGATTAAATGAACTTGCACCATTTGATATACCATCATTAGAGAGTATAAAATAACGAGAATAAACATAGCAAAACTTATTTGTAGGCATGATCTTTCCATTCAATTTGATTGAAACTGTTTTTCTGAACTTAAATATGTATATCCCTTTTTTCTTCCTTGATACGTTCACAAGCTGGCGATTCAGATGGAGTGCGTGACTGTAATTAAATGCAAAACATAAAAAATCGATGGAAAATTGTTGGCTAATATCTAAAAAGATGTAATGGGATTTTTTTTGGTTCAACATAAAAACATGATATAAATTATCATTATCAAAACTATTGTCGAATTTGATAAAATTATCATTATCGAAATCATTTACGTATTTGATAAAATTAAATCTGTATACAGTGTAATGACCTTTTATTATGAAATGCAAGGAACTGCCTCATGAATTCTATGGAAAATGAATCCATTCCCGTCGGAACTGTCACATGTAGAGGATGTCCAAAGGTCTAGTGTTTTCAGCAAATCCACGTCGTGCTTTTGGAAAATGTATAAGGCTCTGTGTAGAACCCGAACCAAAGTGAAAAGGATTGCTTTCTATGATGTATTTACGAGTTTCCAAACTGATACCAGTTTTCTGTATAACGTCTTCATAACTGAAAATGAGGAAAAATATGTTAATGTAATAAAAAATAAATTTTTGTGTTGATGAAAATATCAATAATTCCATAAGTATGAAATTTCATTTGATTAATATTCTTTCTTTTGAAAGTTAGTGTTTTAACAGACATATTCCAAATACAAGTATCACTTTTGAGTTGATGGGAGTCAACACATTGGGTTATAGACGCGCATACTTTATCTGATTATCGTTGTCTATGGAAACGACGGCGATAATATATCAGTTTATGATTACACATATCGAAATTCATATTAACTTTCATTAAATCATTACTCTCGACATCTCGATAAAGGAAAATTGTCCCAAATATTGGGAGAAAGGGTAAACACAATACATAGACATATTGTAAGACATTTACACAAGAAATATAATCCTCAATAAGAAAAAACCCCAGCTGTTGAATGTAAAATAAAATGTAGTGTTATCTTGCAGAAAGAAATCAGCAAGAAAGAACAATGTATCAATGGTTTTGTAGACTCACTAACAGTGCATTACGTTCTGGTTTGTGACCTCGTCCTTACAATGAATAAAACTGAATCAAATCGGTGGGCCCTAGAACAATAGAGAAAATGTGTATGAAGAAATTAAGCAGTTCGGACTGGACTCGTTAACATATCACGTGATACTGTTTATCGCAAAAATCTCACCAGTTAAGGGAAAACTTAGCGATCAGAAATAACATCCGTTGAAAATACAACTTTCAAATAATGCATTCGCATAAATAAAGTTTAATCGCATATATAGTCACATCGAACCATCTTCGCTAGCCAGGGGTTTCTGATCCGCACCGCTCCTCACGAACCCTTGGCATATCGTGCTATCAAAAGTCGGGATTTTTTTCCTGGATTTTGATTGGGGTTTACTGAAACCGTTCGACAAATCAAAAAATGCAAAACATATCTGATTTAATCAACAATGATTTCGAACTGTGTATAACCTGCTATATTGTTATCTAGAAAGTTAGAAGATAATCATAATTTCTATTTTTCGTGTCCTTAAAACAGGAACGATTTCTTCAATAGATATCTCATATTTGATTAGGTCATACTGACTACACTCATACGCTTTTGGGATGGGACAACTAGGATACCAAAAAATAAACATCGCTTCAAATTGTTCAAACTTATTTTCAAGGTATTACTCATGATTCATGTAGTCTAGTGTTCTAGCGCGATGATAGTATTTTAATACATTAACATACTAATGCCGTATATACACAATTCATGATTTAATCGTAAATTACATCTGTGTCACGGTCTGAAATTCAATCTTTTGAACTACTAGTATTTTTAATATTTGTGTAAATTAATTTTTTTGGTCTTTGTTTTAATTAATACCAAAACTTTCCCTCTATTTCGACAAGTGTTTTAAAAACGATCTAAATTCCAAACAGCCTTAATCACACCTGAGGCACAGTCAGAGACGGACAGCTAATCTTTTAATTGACTTCTGTTTATGTTTATTGACACTTCATCTTTCATCTTATTAATCCTTATATGTACATGTTTCAAAAATGTCACGAGTTACTCAATAGCTGTTCAATAATTAATTTCCTTTAAACTGTACAAATTATGTTATTTCATTGTTTACTATATATGATTTTAAATGGTAAACTAGCGTCAGTTCGAATCAGACCTTTGGTGCTGATTCATCCCAAACTCACGTAAAAGTATATTCCATGCAAAGTCTACATGAAAGTTTGAAAACTATATAACGCGTTTTTTGGTGGAGGTTTAATGAATCTGGGCTCAAGAACAAGAAATAATCTCAGGGTTAGACCAGTATTAGTCCTGTACGGGAGGGAGCGCCCAGTGATATTTATATGTTAAAGCTGTATAGTAGATATGAAATTTACGTTTTTTGTAAATATAGCATCAGAGGTTAAGACACTAGGGCGGGGCCAATATGGCCAGATATTGAAAATGTATTAAATCTTAGAAAATCCTTTTCTTTACTCCCATATATATTTCAGGAAAACTAAATGCATGATTATGATGTCCATGAAGCTCTCTTCCTAAATTGTGAAACTCATGGCCCCTGGGCCAGGGGTTCAGGCCCTTCGATAGGGCCAATATGGCCACAGAGTGACATTTTATAATATTTTCTTCTGTACTTTCATAGTAATTGAAGATCAACTTAATGCATTGTTATTATGTCCATAATGATCTTTTCTTTAAAAATTGGAAATTCACTACCCATGGGGCAGGATTCCGGGCTTTTTATTTAGGGTGTGAGACAAATATGGCCATATAGTGAACATGTTTTTTTGTTAGGTCACTGTTGGTAAACATCAAGCAATAAAAGCGAGGAGTCTCGGATTAGGGTTCACACTGAAACATGAAGCTTAAAATGCAAACATGAAACTCCCTTACAGGTCCACTGTCTATGGTACTATGGACCTCTTGTACAAATTGAAAAAGATATGATGCAGTCAGATTTCACCAATAAAAGTACCCTGAATACAGAAAGTGTTAATACCCTACATCTTTGCAAGAAAATAAACGACGTACCTTAGATATCGACTGAAAGTTACTTTGAACTTGTTTTTGATAGATAATTAAACCAGGTGTAACTGTAGACAATTTTTAAAAGGTTGAGGAAGGGGAAAATGATTGATGATATAACGTATGTTTACATTGTCAATCTAAATAAGTAAAAAAATCGCACTCATTGTATACAGAAACTGATACCAGGAAATTTACAGAGAAAGAGAAAATTATTCATCATGGTCTATCGCTGTGAGGGATTTATTATTCATCCTGGGTCTGAAATAGGCATTTCTCATCACATGCGCGGATCCAGATTTTTTTTCCGGGGGAGGGGGGTGGGTGGGTTCGAGGTATAAGCGTGTTTTCCGGAGGGGGTGTCCGAGGCCTAATTTTGGTAAATGTACTACGTGAATGTGAATGTAATAAATTTGAATGTTCCACGAGGGAGGGGGGGGGGACTTCCCACTCCCTCTCGATCAGCGCTTGCATCAATACATATGAATCTTCTTAACAAGAAATTCTTAATACTAAAATTTCTAGCTACAACAAGAGTTAGGGAAAATACAACCATGTATATTTGATTACAAATGATATGCTTGATTTTAATTCTAAGTAACTCAAAACTTCGCATTTAGAAGTAAACACAAGAATCAGAACAATTTACAGATGATTCTGCGTCTGAAATTGTCAATTGTAATCAAATTATGCATAAAAACGTACTTGCAAACTTCGATATCTAACAGAGATAGCAAATAGCAAAGTAAAATGACAAAGGAGGACTCACTTTGGTTTTGTAACAAAATGCAACCGTGGTAAGTGACATTTTAATCTAGTAATTTTAAATACGGGCATATTCTTATAGAACTTTTAAATTTTTCTTGATTTTCCATATTAGTGTCCTAGACGTGCATACTCATTTATGGCAGTTTTTGAAATACTTTTTTAAAGTAAAAACAAGAGTTGTTTTGATTTCATACTCATTTTCGAAAGAGAAAAACTGAGTGAGATATCTAACTTCTCAACGTATTTCTCGAGAAGAATATCATTAAAATCTGTAGACAAAAATACTTAAAATATACAAGAAAAAATGTCAGTGTTCATTCCTTTGAGTTATCATGATTACACGCGAGAGATATTGAATGCTGTCTTGAAGACAAATGAAACAGTCACTACTTCACACTAACTATTCTCGTATAAAAATCCTGTTTTTCGTCGTAATTTCATATCAGCCTTCTGGTTTTTAAAAATAATAAATAATACTAATATCGTATATGTTTCAATGTATCAAATTTAATAGGATTGCGTATGTATTAATCTGCTATAACAGTGGGATCTATTAAGCAGTGCGAACACGCGCAAGTATACCCGAGCTGTCGCCGAACATATTCTTTCAAAATACAAAAAGCGAGCGCACGCCACTGCATGTACCCAGGGACATACGTCGCTGATGTACCTAAGGGGGAAAACACTACCATCAAAAACGAAAGGGTCTCACAAGGCAAACTGACGTGTATTTCAAGATTAACACCGAGATCGGTATTTTAAAATTATGTTTTACATGTAACTTTAAAATGTAGGATAAAATGGGAAGCGCATCCATAATTCTGTCTTTATCTTTTACAGATGGAGACATAAGCTTTCGCTGCCCTCTCCCCTACTCTCATCCAACAAACGTGATATACTACGCGTATCGCCTCTAATTTTTTCTATTTACTTTATATGCAGGGGTCACATTTCTATGGTGGTTAGCTTTTAACTTGTGGGGGGTCGTAGATCTACAGGTGTGGAATGGTTTTCTACGGTAGAAAAAGGACCCTACTTGTCATAGAGTAATATCCCTGGGTTTGTTTTCTACGTAGAAATTTGACCCCCGGTCAATATTCTACGGGGGTCACTTATCGTCGTTACACCGGAATTGCTTGTATAAACCTTCTCCATCCCTAAAGAAACCCATATAAGTAAACAATTAATAAGATTCTCTTTGTGCATCTGATATGTTTATTTATTGTAAAACATTTTTTTAAACAGCAGAAACCGTTGGATTAGATTTGATCTTATCATGTGTGCATCCACACAATTTTAAAATCAAGAAATATCTGGCATCAATATATTTAAATATAAAGGATCTTCAAGATTTCAATAGATAAATCAAGCAGCTCAGTCACACAAAACGATATGCACCAGTCTTTGTGATTTGTTGCCAATTAGTTTGTTTGCAAATAGGAAGGTACATTGAAATAAGACAAAACGTCATCTGCAGCCTCTAAAGAACCCTCTCCCCATCCGTTATAATCAGCACCCCAGTAACCATGATTAATGTATATATTTTCTTGTGGAAAGGGTCGAGTAAGATATTTCTTGATATCGTACCACCTTGATCCAGGTTTCCATTCCACCCATCCGCCATTGTAAGGATATTTGTTCCAGACAAACATCATCCCATCGATTGGATTTGGAATACTATTTACATGTCTGTTGTATACCTTGGATAACTGTAAGTGAGCTTGATTTACCACTTCGTCCGTCACTCTTGTCTCGTCTAATCTCTTACTGATTATGTTTCCAATGTTTTGAAGTCGGCTCCAAAAGGGCACATCGTGAGAGTCTGTGTATGATATAAGAAGAACAGCCTTTCCAGTCCTTGAAATGCCCCAATGGTATGCTTGTCTGTACGGAAGATCGGAATGGGTGAAAGTGAAATTATGTGATCCACCTAGCCACCATGGATAGTTGTAAATCAGGAATATCTTTGAGGATTGCACATCTAATACAGAATTCAGCGCGGACAAGAACTGGGGATTACTGAGCTGTGGCATCTGAATGTTCAGGATAGGAACTTTTGGTATTGCGAGTATAACATTACGAGAATAAACATAGGAATATTTATTTGTGGGAATAATTTTTCCATTGATTGAAACTGTTTCTCTAAACTTCAACTGATACAACCCTTCGTTCTTCCTTAATACTTTTACAAGCTGCCTATTCATATTTAGAGTGTGCCTGTAAAAGATACGCTAAATTAATTTCCAAAAATAAAATTCATAAAAGTTCATAGAAAACATTTTTTTACCATAAATCCATATCCATAAATTTTGATTGCAAAATTAACAATACGGTCAGAACTCATTCTTAAGCTCCAATATAGTGAATTTCCCCGTGCTTTATACATATAAATTGCTTTATATATATATACACATCAATTAATACATGTATAATTTTTTCATGAGATATATTTATTAAACAAATCTACTTTTTTATCAGAACATAATGATTAGGAATAATGTTATGATAATTAATCTAATTAATATTGTTAAACTGCTATATACCTAATAGGATTAGACAAAAGAAATTGTCTCATGAATTCTGCAGGGAATGAATTCATTCCCGTGGGAACTGTAACAAATGGGGGGAGTCCTGTTTGGATTGGGGTATTCTCAACTCCTCGTCGATTTTTTTGGAAATTGTTGAAGACATTGTTCTGGACCAAAGCCAAATTGGAATAAATTGTTGTCTTTAATGTATCTATAAGCTTCCAAACTGACTCCAGTTTTCTGTATGACGTCTGTGTAACTAATAAATAAAAATGTATAATCAAGATAAATTTTTTACGGTTTTTGTAAAAACATAATTGACACAACATTGTTTTTAAAGTTCTATTCTTGTATTATGTTTGAAATTATTTGACATGTAAGAAACAGCCTGACTGATTGTTTTTGAAACAAATGCACATGAGAAATCATCATTTAAAGGAATCAGTGATTTCCTAGATTCTCTTAGCCGATATAATTATAATAATGATAATGATAATAAGTATTATTATTATAATAACGATAATTTTTTCTTTATACTACTTGATAAAACTTTTCCTCACTTAAGAGATCTCGGAACCATCTAAGCTGCTTAAATTCTTGAAAGAAAAGGTCTGGTCTCAGAAATATGGTTATCAATTTACAAATATCATTAATTTGAAATAAAATATTAACAGGGGAAATGCTTTCTTTTAGTTCAAAGTATCATGCTTTTTAGTCTTAACAAAATTCCTTATTTGTAATTAAAAATTCAAGATTTTGGTATCGATCTGATAAACTCAACTACGACAATATTTTTAAGAAAAATAAAAACATTTCATAATCATTCGGAAGAAGAAAAAACGTACTACTCCTGTTAGTAGAATCAATTTTTTTTTAGATTTGTTTATCTATCTCATACAAGTAATCTTTTTTCTCCGGTCCAGCACCGTCGAATAAGTTTAAAGTGGACCTAAAGAAGTCAAATAACACATTATATACATATCTGTATAATTAAAATAATGATATGCAAAGTCTGACGAAAAACGATGCGCAAGGAAATATCTATTTAAAAAAAATGTGGGCAAATGTTTAAAACTGGGTCAGGTTACAGTAACAGTCAAGTGCATCATTGAAGAAAATCGTTTTGGATGGTCAAAAACATTTTACTACAAAACTTTCAGGTATTAAATTACAAACACACCTTCAAATTTATTTGATATTTGCATTTATTTAGCATTCAATATGGTTCAATAAGATGAATAAATAAAAATAAATCTAATCTATTTAGTATATATAATCAATACAATTTCTCTTTCATCAATTTGTAAGATGACAACGGACAAATGAAAATAATATATTTATGCAATATATCTGAACAACCCACGAAGCATTTAACACAGGGGTTAGTGTTTAAGCAGATCAAAATATTTTTTTATTTCGGGAAAACGAGATCGAATCTAATTATCTTCACTCTAGATATTTTTAATAAAATTTCTTGCGTGAAGGTTTTACAAAAATGCCAATTCTTTTAAGATTTAAACATTAGTATGTAATTTTTTTGACCTGGGGAAAAAACCAGTTGCCTAGACAATTTTACAATATGTATACAGTTCTCGGTAGCACTACCATTCAAATTCTTAATGATGAGACTACTAAGGAGTTTCAATTTCAAACAGACTCAATTAAATGTATAAAATCGGCCATATTAAGCGTCTTAAAGTGCCAAGTTAAACTAATAAAATTCTAACCATCTTTTATTACACCAGAATTAAAGTTACATCATGATGTAAGCAAATCAAACAATACCAGATTTGGCTTTATACAGCAACGAACACATTTTAAACAAATCTAAAGCAAAAGAAACACACCAGAAAATACGATAAATAGAAAGAAAGACAAACCTTTGAAGATATAAAGGAACTCCATCAATAGTGGTAGCAGTAAAGTACTCGGAACTTGGATTCGTACCATTATAGTTGGAGTATGTTTCGGAAAGCAATCTAAAACAATGTGAATGCAAATACCTTAGCAGGTTTGGATACATCAGCTACTTCCACTAGTGAAGTCACCCATTCCATATGATAAATTTATTAACAAATAACCACATTATTAATCTGTGCAGTAACCTTGACAAATCGTCAGGATCCATAATCTCCTCTGGTCTTAGTCTATACGGAGTTCGAGGTCCTCCTAACTCAAACATCCGAAGATGAGTATTGCGCATATATAGAAGAGTTCGCTCAGGAATTCTTCCACCACCTTCAGGAAAAGGGATAAAGGTTAGACCAAGCTCCCGTCCTGCCTTGATCATCCTAACATGGTCTTTAGGTCTTAGTCTCATTGCTCCAAAATCCACAGGGAGATCCGGTGCATCAGGGAAGTATTTGGAAAACATCCTCCCTCCGACTCGGTCTGAGTATTCGTATATCCCAATCTTCCACCCCTTGTCCCGGAGTCTCCATCCTGTATATGAACCGCCTATACCGGCTCCTATTATAGTTATGTCTTCAACGTTGTTTCCTTACCAATGATAAAAATCATAAGTAAAAACATTATTTGTTTAAAAATAAATTTCCTTTTTATGAATGATATATTGGGAAAAAGACGAATGAATAGTTTTGAAAAAATTAAATATTTGATTATTTAATGGATGACGAATAAATACATTTTTCGAAAAATGATAGCAGTATATATAGGATTAAAACGCCATAGAGACGGATAAAATAATAAGTATGATGTAAAAGGAATGTTTCCTGATTGGTATTTGGTCATGATCGTTTTCTATCAATTGAATTTTTCTAAAAAAACCAACTTAATCTAGATCCGTTTGATAAAAAGTCATTTCACATTGCGAATATAAAATAGAAAATCCTTAACATTTTGATGTATATGATCGCGAAATGTGAAGTGTTGAATTATTCATTCGATATAAAACTCTGATTTCCAAATATTTATCTTTTTGGTAAGATTTCTTTAACTCTATAAATTAAAGATATTTCATTATTTATCTAATTATCTAAAATTTAGTTTAGTTTGTATAACATACGCATGCATTGCGATATGTTTTATGCAAATTATGTATAAAATGTTTTTAATGTTTTTTGTAATCAATGTATGGATTGATCCTCAAGGTAAATTAAAGGTAGAGCACAAGAAAAATAACCATCGATGTATATTTGTTAAATGAAGAATGAAACAGTTGATGTTTAAATAAAAATCAAAACATCTTTTTTCATAGCATAAATTCTACAGTATGATAGTTCCCTTCAAGGGTTTCAAAGCAAAAAATACAGAAAATTTATTCATCTGATTAAATAATGAATTATAATAAATGTATTTATCAAAATGCAATAGTTTCGAAATGCTTCTCAGTCCTTTTCCCTTTCAATGAAGGAAAATACTAGTAACTTAAGGTGGTATGAGACACCTGTCGATATTAATGTGAATAAAAGAACATAATAATCAAAATACTTTCACCGTTTTAGAATTTCAAATATCACAATAGTTGACCAAAAAATAAGTTTTATAAAATTTTGGATAGGTAACATTTTTAAAACCCCCAGAGGGATTCGAACTCATGACTTACAGATTCGTAATTAACGCTTTAACCAATTACGCTAGGCTGTTAGGTAACAGTTTCGAAAAAGAAAAGATTTATAAAATTAAACATGAGTTTATTTTTTATTTCGATCGGAAATACGTCACAATATGGAGGTGTCCCATACTACCTTAAAACAATCCCTCATTGAAAAAACCACAGCATACGTATTGTATCAATGAGGAACTATTTTTTTTTTCATTTTTATGAAGAATGAAGATTATTTCAAGTTTTATTCAGGAGTATCAGTGTCTTTCTAATGCATAGAAAAAAGATAATGTATGCTAGATTTTTTTGTGCAAGTAAGTGGTTAAAATTGAGCATCATACTTTATTAAGCAGGAGCAATAATATGACGATTGAATTACAATGCTAGTGAATATTCGACTTTTAGTTTGTTGAATTAAATTATTTAATCTTTTTAAAAAAGAAAAGAAAAGAACATATCTTTGCATTGCTCGAAAACAAACCACGCCAAATAGAAAAATCCCTTCAAGATCATCATCCCTGTGGCACCACAAGATGAAATATCTTCCTTGTTTTGTTTTCAAAACGCTTTTAAATGTTTTAGCCTTTAGATTGGTTTTTGAAAAAAATATCTTTTTAAATTATTAATATAATTTATGGTGGCATAGTTCTGCCATCACTTGTCAAATGATTATGTCGACTTGTCAGATCTTTATGTCGACTGTCAGATAATCTGAAAAGTCTACATAAAGATCGGACAAGTCGACATAATCATCTGACAAGTGATGGCAGAACTATGCCACCATAATAATCTATTAAAATGCTGTTTTTATCGCGTAACAGACGTCCCTGCTAGTTTTAAATTTGTTCTAAATTCTGAGAATTAAAAATTAAAAAAGAGGAAATAAAAAATTTTAAGGCGCTAAAAAATGCTGAGAAATACAACTACTAGTACAATTATGAAGTAAAAAACGAAAATATTCTTTTGACACTTTCTCACCATAAAACAAATCAATAAAAACTTCACTTATTATGATATTTATATAAATTGTGTGAGGAAAAACCATTATGACGTTTAACTTAAGGAGAGAATAAAAAGGAATAAAAAAATTATATGTTCGTTGTCATTTGCAGGTACAAGGGTTAATTTTTTTTAATGTCATTCAATGCAGTAAAACTTGTTGAAGCCGGATTTGTTGTCAATCGAGCGAAATATTGAATTCTCTTGACATATTATTATTATTTTACGATTAAAAAATGCTCTGCAAACCGGATTTTATCTATTCTGTAAACCGGCCGTGATGTATGGAAGTCTATAATTGCAGAGTTCCTAAAAAAGCCACAAACTGCACGTTATTCAAAAACAGATATAGCACGCGCGCTTATGCTTGAAATAAAGTAGACAATCGAATGACAGATGGTCAGAAGGAAAGTTATAGTTAACGTCTTGCGTTCCCAACCATGTCATTTAATCTTTATTTAAAATAAGGAACATACCTTTGCATTGGTCGAAAACAATTCACGCCAAATATAGTAATCACTTCAAAATCATCATCACTGTGGCACCACAAGATAAAATATATTCCTTGTTTTGTTTTCAAAACGCTTTTAAATGTTTTAGCGTTTATATTGGTTTTTGAAAAAAAGATATCAATTGAAATTAATATTATAATCTATTAAAATGCTGTTTTTTTTATAGCGTAACAGAACGTCCCTGCTAGTTATAAACTTTGTTCTTAATGCTGAGAATTAAAAAAAGGAAATACTACTACTAGTACAATTATGAAGTAATGAACGAAAATATGCTTTTGAAACCTACCCACCAAAAAGCAAAACAATAAAATCGTAATTTATCATGATATTTATATATATTGTGTGAGGAAAACCATTATGACGTTCAACTTAAGGAAAGAGTTATCAAGATTAATGAATTTCATGATAGTTGTCATATGCAGGTACAAGGGTTAATCTAATTTAATGTCACTCAATACATTTATAACTCGTTTCTCATTGACGTTATTATGAGAATGTTTGAAAATGATCTATCATAATTTGCACAATTATAATTTTGATTTGAATGAAACATTTTACAAGATTTCGTTGAAAAATCAAGTTTTTTAAATTGTTATATTCAAATGAGACGTCGTCGTCTCATAAATTACCGTGTTTAATGTGACGTTTTTATATCAGAGATTGCAGAGTTCCAAAAAAGCTACGAATTACATGTTATTAAAAACAGATATAGCATGCGTGTTTATGTTTGAAATAAAGTAGACAATCGAATGACAGATGGTCAGAAGGAAAGTTATAGTTAACGTCCTACATCCTCAATAATGTCATAACGCTTCGTTAATGATGCTATGTACAGCCTTTGATTAATTAATCGTACAGTAAAACTATTTATACAGTTCTTCATAAAATACGAAACAACATACATAATGATAATGAACAGTAAATATATAGCATTATCTTCATTTTTTGGTAAAAGACTGACTAAGTTATATATTTAAGATAATTGTCAAGAATTAAAAAACAAAGCAGCAGGGGGTGTAGTGACTATCCTTACCTCAAAATCTACATAATGTTATTTTCAGATTAAATTATTTTTACATTTTTTTTATCTGAATAAAATTATGTAGATATTCTAAAGTACATATTTAAGTCGCCGTGCACCGGGTTTATTTCTATATTTTTAAATGCATAGATTTTAAAACAAAAATAGAATGCATTTATAAAACCATATGCGTTCTATGAAAATGAGATGTTTATAGTCTGTCCCAAGTTATTGCTTCCGTTACATTTTGGCGATTTTTTTGCTACATGTTGTCTTGTAGTTGATGTTGCATTATTTTTTCTTAACCCGATTACTTTCATGTAATAATACTATTTTGATACATTAATGTACCTTAACAGTGATGTTAACTTTATCTCTAAAAACTGTGTAACGCAATACAACTTGAATAAATACCTGTGGGGAAAAGGCACAGGTTTTAGTTTTTAGAAAGTGTGCCTGATGTCAATGTATCAAAAAAATTACAATCACATGAGTATTTTCATGTTAGAGAAATAATTATTTATAATTCACAAGTAAATTACGAATTATCCTTGTGCTTAACCCGTTAAAGTCCTAGAGAGGAGTACAGGTGACTGACAACATACCTTCACCTTGTTCTGTTTAGCGCTAGCTTTTTTTATTTAATACCACTTAAACCTTCTCTTCTATCTGTTAGAACACTTCTTTCTGGTGATTTTTGTGTTTTCCTCCGTTGGTTCCACTGGAGTGCCTGCTAAGTATTTTGATTATAATGTACTTTTATCCACATTAAGTTTGACAGGTGTCCCATACCAGCTTAGATGCTGTTCTGGCTTTTCCTATTCTGATTTTGATCTCAATGTCAGATCCTCCGGTACTGGGTACCTCGTTGCCTAAGTATGTGAACGTTCACTTTGTATTGATCTTTAATTTTCAGGCTAAATTTTGTTTGATGTTTGCTTCGATCACCTTCTTAGTGCTTTTTCTGAGCCCATTTTCTGATGCTAGTCTTTCTTCTTAATGAAGTTTTCCTGTATCTGTTGATGGTTGTGTGATGTCAGTGTGATGTCATTAAGGTAGTCATTAAGCTTGGAGAGTAGTGTTTACAGGAAACTGTTGCGCTTATTTAAAGTGGCTTGGTTCAATCATGATCCAATCAACTGCTAAGAGAAATGGCAATGGTGAAAGTATGCATCTATGTTTTACCACTTTTGTGCTGTCGAAGGTTCTTTTAGTTAATAAATATGTATAATGTGACTTTGCAGTGTACGTATTCTTAATTCTCATTCACTGACCCTCCATTGCTAAGTACAAACACATTGCGGAAGGCGTAACCTGGCGTCAAATTAGCTTCAATATTGATATCAATGTCAAGAGATTCGAAATATAAAATTGACAAATAAAATTGCTTTAATATAAACAAATAATTTAACGACTAGCTGATGAGTTTTGGAGCCAATTAGCATCGTTTTATATACGTAACCAGTCAATTGCTTTGAACGAAAAAAGTATCTTAGTTGGCGATTGATAAACATGCTTCACTATATGTATTTTTCGTCCGTCATTGGATTTGTATTTAAAAATACGCAATCTGTTCAATAGCATTAATAATTATCTTTGTTTCACATATCAAATTAATAGCGACAAGCCTTGAAATAATCATGCTTAAAAACAAGATCTTTGTTCTTGATTATATGATAATTTTTTTATGGTACATGTATGAAGGAAAGGGTCTGTAATTAGATGAACTGTTACAGGTGGACATTAATAGGACAAATGTTTAATAAATTAACACTTTCCATTCAAAACGAACTGGGAAAGCCCCAGTGTTACAATGTACATGCATTCACAATCAATTATGCTAATTATATAAGAAAAAATATTTATAAAGCGCACTCTTTAACAAAGATTTAAAAATTTGACTGAATTTTGGTTGAAAAACTTACCAAAGAGCTGGTGATTAGTAATCATACGTTGTTCATCACCACGTGTCTGTTAGAGATGCACATGCATATATAGTCTCGTCATCATTTTGCTATTATTCTAAAAGGAAACAAAATAAAAAGAAAAATGTGTTGCATGTTTCAGTAAAGCATTCAAACTGATTTAAGAAGAACCTTAGAGAAACTTCCTATGAACTTTCTGAAAAATACCTTTTGCAATTTTTGAACTATTTTTAAATAAATGATAAATAAATAAAACTCTTGTGTGATAAGTATCATTTGGAAATAAATGATTGTAAGTGATAATATAAAAACCATTTAATAATCATAAATAGGGTTTTGGCATACATACGGTCATATATCAACCTCTATTACTTGAAATTAGTTCTGATGTAGAACGGAACATCATCAATATGTTTTCTCCTCTAGCTTAAAATTATAGTATTATCTATACTTTGACCCGTGCGTGCACGGGTTGACATTGCATATCGGACATTTTCAAAATAGAAACATTGACCCATTCATAATTGTAAGGTACTTTTGAAATAAACAATGAATGTGAATATAATTCTGGTATTTTTGTTTTGTTTTGGGGTTTATTTGAAAAATTGTTGCATAACGGCGTAGCGCAGAATGGCTTTGAGCTATAAATCAAGTCATGAGTTCCAATCACGCCGGAGCTAACATTAAGGAAGCTCGAAACACTGCACACCAAAGAGTTCTACTGGTTATACCTGGGCCCCAGGTAACTCAGGGGGTGTTCACCGTATTGTTGACAGACCAGGGTCAGACGTCATTACATGTATTTACATAACAAAGCTATAAGCCTACAATAATGCTATTAATTTCACTACACTCTCCTTAGTTAGAATAATCTAACCGTGTCTCGGGACAGTCCCTCCGCACCACAGTTAGAATGCCTCCCATATACCCGCAATAAAGCTGAAAATTGCAGAATCGCTCCGAAACGGTTTTAGAGAAAATTAATGAAGTAGCTTTGAAAATAACAGTCAAATTAATCATAACATTACATAACGTAAATACCTTTCATCTAAATATCTAATCCATATAATGGAAGAATTCAACACTTTTTCACCAACGTTACTGTAAATACCTTTCGTGTATTTTTTATATAAAAATTTAATCTATATAATGGAAGAATTCAACACTTTTTCACCAACGTTTTTTTACTCGTTTCAAATTTACACACCATGTTGACATTCGGAACTCTCGGGATTTTTCATAGTAAATGCACTGAGTTAGAGTTATCTCCCATATTTTCTTTGCTACAGAGACAATACACGGAACGCATTCTATCGTTAAACCGGGTCCGTAGGACATTTATCATTTTAACGATAGAACTTTCTATCTACACTCTCCTTAGAAATATAATGTGAATTTTTTGCATGGAATCAAATATTTCTTTGCCTTTAGTTTATGTTTCCACAATATCACATTTGCATGGATAAACTCAGAAACGATAATACAAATACGTGTACATTTTCATTGGAAATTTGCTATATATTCTGTTCATATATAATTATGATTTCTTATGAGAGAAATTATAAAATAACAAATTTATATCAACTTAGTACTTTTTTTGGTCTTCTCTTATTTGAACGCCAGCGTAATTTAGCGTGAATGTAATGCGCACGCGAAAGATCGTAAATTCCAAAAAATCCAGATGATTTCCGGATTTTTTTAAGGAGTTTCGTTGATTAATAATTAGCGAAGCTTAATTGAGAAGAAATAAAAACAAATTGGTAATCTTCAAGTACCAATGATGTTTAAAATATATAAAGCAAAAGACAGTACTCTTCCGATTTTCGGTATTAAGGGCCAAAAATTCGAGTATATTATTTTAATATAGTAGTATAGATTAAATATCTTTGCTAATGTTTAAAACAACTATAAACTCTCCATCATGATGTTGCATAAAGATTTACCTTGTTCCATGATAAGCATGACTCTCAGTAATACACATGTAGTTAGTTTTATTAGTTTTATTACACACAAAAGGTGCCCTGTTATCAGACAATTTTGTCGATATGTCAACTGAATTTTCTCGTAGAGCTACAGATCTGCAGCACAACGCATTTGATGAACGTAAAAAAGACAATACACCAAACGTAGTGTGATTGTTATTTTTAAGAATTGTTGTAAAAAATATTTATTTACAATTATGTTTAAGAATGACATTGCATACTGAAATGTACATGAATACGATTTGATTGATTTTTCCATCCCTGGCAAATAAAAAAGATCACCACATTTAGACTCCCAAGTTCAGTGTGATTACAGTCTCTGATATATGATGACACCATCTTTCTTTTCATTTCTGTGATAAGATATTATTCAGTTTATATCTTTTCGATTTTATCACGTCTCTCATGGCAAATTTTTATCATATTCTGCAGTTATTTTCCAACTTGTAATTATTATTGATGAACGTGCTAATACTTCTCATCAATACTAATATACACAACTTAGGCAAAACATTATTGTTTGAAAATCTTCCCTTCTTTATTAATCAAAGTCATTTCTTGACTGTTTAAAAAAACAATAACATGAAGTTGATATAACTTGATAAAGAGCAGTTTCATAGGAATAATCAAAATTATACACAGGTATTTTAATCTTTCATAACTTTTGAAAGAATGCGAGTTTCTAAAATCGACCATTAAAATCATTTATTAGAACAGTTATTTTCATTGTTGCAAAAATAATAGGCGAAAATACATGTATAACATATTCACATATATCTAGGACAGTTCGTAGGTCAATTTTTTGTACATCATTCAAAAACGTTTTAAAGCGCTTTGAGGTGAATAAATTATCATTAAATTATAATCATTTTCATGATAAATTTGAAATGAAGTACTTCTTCGGGAATTTCTTATTATTTAAAAATGTATGGGTGGTTCTGATTGGTTTTATTACACATTTTGAAGCTTAGAAGCCTTTTTTATATAAATGAAAAGATTATTGTTTCTTTTCACGTAAGATTTTGAGAAAACTATTTTTTTTATTGTCTTTGTTCCTTTTATCTATGATAAGACGATGGTATTTAGCTTACATGTTTTGATTATATCATGTCTGTCATGTCGAATATTTAGCAGTAATTTTTTCATCGAGTGATATCGTATCTTCTGTTATTGTGAAAGTTAACGGGTTTTATTTATGATCGTGTAAACGTTGCTAACGTTTGAAACTGCACATTTAACTTAACCTAGCGGGAAAATTTTTAAGACGACTTAATAAAATGTTTCTGAAATCTAGATGAATAAAAGAACATTTTTTTCAGTAAACCTGTACTGTATAATACTGTATTCTGTGTTAATTGATTTCAGATTACAGCTGTTTGTATGGGAAAGGAAAACTGTCTGTCCTGAAACGGTCTCTAAGTGCAGTTTTACCTTAACAACGTTTATCGGATGAGTCACCTAGGTGCGTAGTTGCATAATTTGTTTAATGTTCGATTGTAAGCATGTTTAAATATCTTAATATTCTATTCATTTTAAAAAATTAATTTCATCATTTTTGCATGTCCTTAATACAAACATACGACAGGTATGGTTGAAATTTTGTTTGGACTTTTTGTTTTCAAAACTTCTTTGTTTTAGCCTCAATGCTGGTGATAGGAATTCAAAAAAGGATTTTCCAAGTATTCAACTGCCCAACGTTAGTAAATTTTCCATAGGATAAAAATATACTATCTGTCACCGAAAAGAAGTGGGGGTCGGTGAATTATGATTTAACTGTTAGAAAACAAATCATCTCAGTTTAAAAAACCCCTAGAATTTTGTATAATTTACAGACAAGAATAAATCTTCACATGAAACATAAAGTAAGAAAAGCCAGTTTTTGTTTAAGATTTTTTTTACACATGTGCATGTTTTAAACATATGAAATCTACTTATAATCTAGCAAAAATATAAATATTTCTCAATATTTTACGACATAGGTAATTAAATTATATTAATCTTCATTCAAATTTTTGTACAGGAGATCAAACTATTTTTATTATAGTAAAATACAGATATACACTAGTAGATGTGTATAAACGTTTAACATCTACAATGTTATAGAGACTGGGTGTATCCGGTTGAGGTGTAAAGGTGAGGTTGCAGTTTACCTATCTATATATACACATGAAGTCAATTTATACACAGGAAATATACTGTGCTTGAGAATCATAATTGAATTATCCGATAATATTTCGTTTCGCTCCCTACCACACAAGAGAGAACTATTAAATCATGATATATGAAAGGGCATGATTTAATGAGACAGAGAGATATCGAGATCGGATTCTTTTATAGTTTACCGATTTATGTATTGTCATGTACTGGGGGATCTAATACACGGGAAAAATTCCAACGGCTGATTTACCTTTGTTGGAATATTGAAGTGTTTTAAAACGATGTTTTAATAAAAAAAATGCATTCAAAACTTAATTCGATGAATTATAACTTTGTTTTTAAAGTTTTTTATCAATACAGTGTGAATAACTGAATTTAGATTTATACTTGATTGACAGAAAAAAATATTTTGAATCGATGAATACCCTTCAATGATTCAATGAATCAATGTCTAAGCTGTTTTGTAGAGGCGACTTGATTATTTATTTAAAAATAATATACGGTTTACGACCGGATGTAGATTATTGTTTATGGATCATTGTCAAACAGTTAAAAGCACCTCTCTTATCAGTTGAAAACAATGTAATAGGTAGGTTAATGGTTCTACATTGAAGTATCATTTGGTTTCGTATTTTCCATATATTTATTGAAGTAAAACATGATTAGTACGAACACAGATAGGGTGAGTTAACCATGCATCGGACACCTACAAATAAATGTGCATGCGCTCATGTGTTGTTTCGTATATACCTGGTTTAATATATCTGCTGTCTGTGATCGAATTCAAGAGTATGCGTCGTTTTACTTGGTTTTATTCATATGATGTATCATGACGATTCTCTGAAAGAATCAAATACAAATACAATTTTACAAATCACTCACACACACATTTATATGTACGCAACAAATATAACAATCAATACCGCTTTTTAAGTATTTAAATGAAAAATAAAGGTTCATAGATGTAAATGTTGTACAATAAACTTGCTTACGTACTATAGATTAATAATCTAAACAAACAATATACATCAGTCAATAGTTATAATTTCTTACCAAAATTTGATCTCTGTAGACACCAGTAAACAGCAGTTACGTTTCAATATACAAATAAACAATAACGTTAACGACGTCATAGTCATAACAACACGTGCAACGTTGTGCCAAAAATGTAACGCGCCAAATATTTAACGTATAAACATATAAATAAGAATAAACAATTCTTACACTCCCCACCATGGAATTACCAATTCCATAAAAGTATACTTAATCTACATACAACAAAAATAATGAACAATTCTTAGATAATAACTACGATCAACAATAAAAAAGAAAAAGAAAAAAGAAGAGTCAGAAGTCAACTACAGTTGTTAATATCAAACAATTATGTTAACCTGAACATTCTAGAAAACACAGCTTAGTAATTGGTCTCACTAGCTCTGAGTTTTGTGTTTTTATTAGGCATCTTCGAGTGAGGCCATCTCTACCCACATTTACTTCCATAACTCGACCTAGCGGCCACTGTCCTCTAGGAACGTTTTCTTGAGCTATCAAAACTATGTCACCTATTTGAATATTTGGCATTGGCATTTGCCACCTTTGTCTGACTTGCAATAGTGGCAAATACTCATGCATCCATCTTTTCCAGAACACATTACAATATACTGGATCTGTTTCCACCATCGCCTAGTATATACGTCTTCTTTCCTGAAGATACCTTGTGGAATACATGAATTCGTCTTCATCAAAAGTAACATGTTTGGAGTAAGTGGTGGCTGGTCACTTGGGTCATCACTTATAGAAGTAATTGGTCTGTCATTTAAGATTTTCTCGACTTTAGTCATCACTGTTAATAGTTGTTCATCTGTGAGAAGTTGTTCATTGGCAATTGCTTTTAGAATAGAACGTGTTGTCCTTATCATTCTTTCAAATGCTCCATCCATGTGACTGGCTAAAGGAGGGTTAAAATGCCATTCAATTTCTTGTTGTAACATATTTCTGTTGATTTTAGACTGGTTCCAGTCTCTGATTGATTTGCGCAACTCGTGGTCACCACTTACAAGGTTAGTGCCATTATCACTGTAGACCTTTTCTGGCACTCCTCGTCGACTGGTAAAACGTTGGAAGGCACCAATAAATGAATCGGTTGTTAGACTATGGGCAACCTCTAAATGCACTGCTCTACTTGTTAGGCATGAAAATAGGCAACCATATCTCTTTACATGTGAACGATGTGATTTCACCAGAAGCGGAACAAAATAATCTATGCCGACAAACGTAAATGGACGTTTGTCTGCTGTTGTCTGTTCTTTCAGTAGAGGTGCCATTTGTTGTTTACAAAATGCTCCATGTCGACGTTTACAAGGTACACAGTGTCCAACGACTCTTTTTACAGCACTAAGTCCTCTCATTATCCAAAATTTTTTGCGCGTTTCAGAAAGCACTTGTTGTTTTCCCATATGTCCTTGAATCTCGTGGTAGAACCGAATAATAAGGTCTGTAACATGGTGTTTGCTCGGCAGTACCAATTCTTTGAAATGAAGACGTCCTTTGGCTCGAATAATACAATCATCTAGTGTAGAGTTTAAGGTTGCGATACGACTATCAATTTTGATAGGTCTCCCCTTCCTCATATTTTCAAGCTCTTCTGTAAAGGAACAATACTGCACATGCTTCAGAATCACTTCTGTAGCTTCTCTCATCTCTTTGAGAGACAGTTCTCCTTCGGCACATGAGATGGGATGTTTCAAATACTGTTGTCTGCAATAGGTCTTGAACCTAATCATCCATGCGACTGCTCGTTTAAGTTTGGTCCAATCCGAGTAATATCCAATAAGTCTTTCAATACAACCAACAGTTGTTGTATATACCGCGATTTCTTTCTTGACCTCGGCGTCATTTTCAGCTATATCTGGGACTTTGTTTGACATTTCTTGTGGCCACTAGGTTGGGTCTTGAAACAAGAAATTAGGCCCCTTCAACCAAAACTGCAATTTTTCAGTATCGAATGCAGTGATGCCTCTTGAAGCTACATCAGCCGGGTTTGATGTAGAACCGACATGATGCCACTGATCAGGAGTTTCCTCTCATGAACCTCACTGAGACGATTTCCAACATAGGTCTTGAAACGACGTGATTCGTTCTTTATATACCCCAAGACAATTGTAGAATCTGTCCAAAAGGAGGTCTGTGTAAATGGAATTTCTAGTTCCACTGCTATCATTCGATACAGGCGACTAGCAACTACAGCTCTTGATAGTTCCAAACGTGGAATACTCTGTTGTTTGATAGGTGCTAATCTAGATTTCCCTAGTACAAGAGAAACATCAACATTGTCTTCTACATCCACGACTCGTAGATATGCACAGGCACCATAACCCATTTCGGACCCATCACTAAAAATGTGAAGTTGAATACTCTTGATGTCTTCTAAGTGGTTTGGTATGAAGCATCGCCTAAGCGATATGTTTTTTATGAAGGATAACGTTTTTTGCCAGCTTTGCCATTCCTGTTTGATCGCTTCTGGGATTTCATCATCTCAACCTATTTTCAATCGACAAAGTCTTTGTACCAAGGCCTTTGCCTGAAGTGTTACAGGGGAAATCAATCCTAGTGGATCATAGATTGCGCTTATGGTGGACACTATGCCTCGTTTTGTTTGCGGTTTTTCATCAAATTTTACTTTGAATCTGATTGAGTCGTTTTCAACGTTCCACTGAACACCAAGTGCGCGATTCACTGGTAAAGTACTAGAATCCTGACCTAGTGCAATTACTGTCGGAGCTCGTTCTTCCTCTGGTATTGAACGCAGCACGGCCTTGCTATTACTCATCCATTTTGTAAGCCGAAATCCGCCAATTGCCAATAACGATTGCAAATCTGTAGCAAGTTTTGTAGCAGCCTCTTCGGTTGGGACAGATTTCAATAAGTCATCAACATAGAATTTTTTTCTAACTATTGATATAACTTCTGACTCAAACTTATCTGAGTTATCTGTAGCTGTGCGTCTCAAAGCAAATGCAGCACAGCTTGGGGAAGATGTGGCTCCAAAGAGATGTACTTTCATCTGTAACAATTTAGGATCCTGATTTAAGTTACCATGAGGCCACCAAAGAAACCTTAAGGCATCCCGGTCCTCTTCAATTACTCTCACTTGATGGAACATTGCTTCTATGTCTGCTGCAATGGCGATTTTGTCCTGCCTAAATCGTAGAAGTACACCAACCAAACTGTTCATCAAATCTGGTCCCTGTAACAGTTCGCTGTTAAGAGATCTGCCTTGATATGTGGCTGCGCAGTCAAATACGACACGTACTTTGCCAGGTTTGTGCTCGTTAATCACAGGATGGTGAGGTAGATACCATACACGATTTGCATTCATCTCACTTTTGGTGACTTCTGTGGCGTATCCCTTCTCGATATAGTCATTTACTGTACTTTTGTACATTTCGTGTAGATTTGGATTGCGTATCAGCTTTTTACGTAGATTTTGTAATCTTGAATGCGCAAGAGGAAGATTGTTTGGTAGACTTGCATTCTTATCTCTCCAAGGTAGCCCGAGCTCATAGTGACCATCCTCATGAATACCTGTAGATTCCATAATGGCGAGAGCTCGTTTATCTTCAACAGACATACTGGTTTTGTTGCTTCATATTTTATCATCAAAATCAGTGTTCCAGAGTCTCTCAGGGTGTTTTTGAAGAAGTACTTCCTCTACGTTCTCGAAGTTTATGTTGGCCGAGTTTCTCCGTGAGTCTATTTGCACTGGTCCGCGAACTATCCATCCCAAGTGAGTGCGGATTGCTATGGTTTTTTACATCGCCAGCTCGCACTTCGAGCGGAATGTGTGCGATAGGATTGTCTGTACCAATCAATATCATCACATCACCTGTCTCAATCCGTGGGATGTTGAGATCTGACAAGTAGGGGAAAGGACTCAAATCGGCTTTCCTCGCGGCTAAGCGTGCAGATACTGGAAGTTTTTTGATGGACCACACTCTTAGCAGTGGTATCACATGATCACCACCCATAGGTTTTACGTCTAAGTTGACTTCCTTGCCAACATTTGTACTGTGTCTGGACGTGCGTTCATCACACAAGGTCTTGTCTGCTCCATCGTCGAGTAATGCATAAGTTTGTAAAGACCTACCCTCTTTTCCCACAACGGTAATAGGAATAATACCCACACAGTTCTTGATTTCGTTTTCTGTAGATGCACAATGAACTGAGGATCGATCAACACTTAACTGATTTTCATGGGTTGTTCTCACGTACAAGGTCAAGGTCAAACATAGAAGAGGAAATTCTTGCCCTTTCATCAACAAACTTTGTCAAATCCGAGAACCGCGGCTCTCTACCGGACTCTGTGATTGAGTGAGCAACATCCACCCATCTGGTCCTCAGATGAGTAGGTAATCTTCTAACAATGCGTCTCAAGTTGTCCGAGTTGTCAGTATCTGACTTAAACCCTAATTGTGACAATGTAATTTCACACTTTTGCATTTCTAAAGCAAGTTTTGACAATTCATTCACAATGGATGCTTTGATTTTATTGCCATTAACAATTTTCTCGATAAATGATCTTGCAACTAAATGTGACTTGCCATATCGTGAGAATAATATTTCTCTTGCTTTAAGATACCCTTCTTTTGGCTCTAAAAGTACACAGTCCTCAATTGAGGATTTTGCCTCACCTTTACAATATTGAATCAAATAACTCAATCTTATCTGATAGTCGCTAACCCGACTTTCTACATTTGACTCAAAGTTCTTAATAAACTTACAGTAATCAATAGAGTTACCACTAAATGTTAGTAATTCTGGCTTTGGTAAGGTGAATCCCTCTTGTAGAGCTGACTCTAGTTTCTCGAAGGCACTCTCTATATCGCCCGTCTGTTGTGAAGTTTCGGTCATACGCTTTTCGTCCTTTCTGGAATAGATGTGGAGTGCATATTGAAATCCTCCATGACTCGTACATCTTGCAATTGGTTACCATCTCCAGGTGTTTGATCCTCGAACTGCCTGGCTAATTTACCATGTACCACTGGATCAGTGATCGTTTCCTCGTTTAGAGCTTCTTGTAGTGCGCTCTCGACTATCATGGCTTCCTCCACTTCAGCACTTTGTTCGAATAATTCTTGTTTCATTTCCAGATCTTTGCGGGCTCGCTCAAGTTCTTGTCTTTTTTTAAGTTTTCTTAGCTTGTGCTCGGCCACTAACCTCATAACTTTGGCGTTCTGAAGTTTAGACCGTGACGACGAAACAGACCTAACTGAATGGCGTGAGTTGCTGATAATGGAACCCTCAACATCGAGCATCTCCTCTCGGTGCCTGTGTTTCGCACTCCACTCGGAGAATCGCTCTCGGAATTCACTAAGGTTCTGTTCACAGCTGTCAAAACTCGTCTCTTAACTTTCTCTTACCTCTGGTTGCGTACACGTATTTATACACAATAAGTGACCTGCTTTAAACTGTTCGAATCGTTCGCACAAATTTTCGTAAAGCTGTTTCACACGTTCTTCATTGTCGTATGATATCATGTTTTTCTCCAAGTCCTTGTACAATTTTGTAAGTTGAGCCATATGTACACTTCTGCTGCGTCTTAAATCGCCGAACGATGTTCCTTTCTCCGATGCCATATTCTGCGTTGAGAAATTTTGAGAATTTTAATATATCTGCTGTCTGTGATCGAATTCAAGAGTATGCGTCGTTTTACTTGGTTTTAATTATATGATGTATCATGACGATTCTCTGAAAGAATCAAATACAAATACGATTTTACAAATCACTCACACACACATTTATATGTACGCAACAAATATAACAATCAATACCGCTTTTTAAGTATTAAAAAAAAAATAAAGGTTCACAGATGTAAATGTTGTACAATAAACTTGCTTACGTACTATAGATTAATAATCTAAACAAACAATATACATCAGTCAATAGTTATAATTTCTTACCAAAATTTGATCTCTGTAGACACCAGTAAACAGCAGTTACGTTTCAATATACAAATAAACAATAACGTTAACGACGTCATAGTCATAACAACACGTGCAACGTTGTGCCAAAAATGTAACGCGCCAAATATTTAACGTATAAACATATAAATAAGAATAAACAATTCTTACACCTGGATTAGAACTAATGAACTTTATTATTATTAAGAATTTGACAGTCACATTGCCAAAGAAATAGCAGTATAGGCATCGTAAAATGACGTCAAATACGCCATCATTGAAAATTTAGTTACGAGGATTTGACAAAAAAGCATTATTTGAATGTTGTGCATTTGATTGTGAATTAGTGAAAATGCACCCTCTGCCTAAAAAAATAGAAGTAAGTTTTGAAACAGAATTTGATTAGAATAAGTCTTAGAAGTTTGAACAATTAATGTCAAGGTCATTTTTGCTCCATATATTCATTTCACCATGGATCGGACACAAATTAACCATGCATCGGACAGTTTTCAAGGCATGATTTTTTCTAATAACTAACATGTTATGTGCCCATTTCTTGTGATATACTTTAAATGTATAGTAAAATAAAAATTTAAAAAATAATTGATACAAACATTTTCGTCAGACCACTTTAAATTCGAGTGGATACTGCCTTTTTAATCCAAAGTTCCTGTAGGTGCTGGCACGATAAAAAAAACCCTCATGATAAATATTTCTTTAAACAGAAGCACTAGTCTAAATTCCTGCCATTAGATTCGAGGATTTAATTAAAAGAAATCTGAATAGCAACTGAATAAATTTATTTTTCCGAACCTATGTATTTTCTCTTTAAAACCAGAAAATTTTGTTATTTTTAATCTCTACTGTATAGCTGTTCGATGCTTGGTAAATATTGTCCGATCCATGGTGAAATGGTTCAACACTTCATTTATTTACTTTATTTTCTGTTTTTAACAACTTTTTAATTTTTCTTAAATCCCTATAATACACAATAATTCATGATGTAATCGTAAATTATATTTGTGTCACGGTCTGAAATTCAATCTTTTAAACTACTAGTATTTTTAATATTTGTGTAAATTAACTTTTTTCGGACTTTGTTTTAATTGATACCAAAACTTTTCTTCTATTTCGACAAGTGTTTTAAAAACGTTCTAAACTCCAAACAGCCTTTATCTCACCTGAGGCACAGTCAGAGATGGACAGCTAATCTTTTAATTGACTTCTGTTTATGTTTATTGACACTTCATCTTTCATCTTATTAATCCCTTTATGTACATGTTTCAAAAATGTCATGAGTTACTCAATAGCTGTTTAATAAATGATTTCCCTAAATCTGTAGAAATTATGTTATTCCATGGTTTACTATATATGCTTTTAAATGGTAAACTATCGTCAGTTGGAATCAGACCTTTGGTGCTGATACATCCCAAACTCACGTAAAAGTATATTCCATGCAAAGTCTACATTAAAGTCTGAAAACTATATAACGCGGTTTTTTTGTGGAGGTTTAATGAATCTGGGCCCAAGAGACGAAATAATCTCAGGGTTGGACCGGTATTAGTCCTGTACGGGATGGTGCGCCCCGTGATATTTGTAAACTGCATGTAAAAGCTGTGTAGTAGATATGAAATATACGTTTTTGTAAATATAAGGGCGATTTAAGTTTATAGATGTGTTTAAATACAGTCAAAACAAATATTTATTATTCCCATAGAAAGAATAAATTATTCAAATTTCAAACATGACGCCATGAAGATCGATACGAGGTTTTTGGAGTTAGCCATTGTAATGTCAGCAAGATGATTCTAGAAGTGTTTACGACTTTAAGGCGGTATGGGACACCTTCATATTGTGACGGATTAACAATAATCGAATTAACCATAAAATAAAGTATAATTTAATAACTTTTTTCTTTCCTAAATAATTACCTAACAGCGTGGGGCAATGGTTTAGAGCGTTAGCTACAAATCTGTAAGCCATGACTTCGAATCCCACTTGTGCTTTTATAATTTTTATTTTATAAAAATTTTTTAAAACATTTTTAGTTAAATATTGTAATATTTGAAAATTCTAAACTGACAAAAGTATTTTGATTACAATGTACCTTTGTTCAAATTAAAATCGACAGGTGTCCTAAACCACCTTAAATGAATTATGTTGAAAATGAAACAATATCTTAATATTTATAGGGGAAAAAATTCCGATACCTATATTTAATTTGACATCATTTTAAAAGACTGTATGCATTCCAGATAATAATCTTTAGAAAAAAACCCCAACCAAAACAAAACTCCGATTTGTTTTTGATTTCCTTCATATTTTTTTTTGAAAAAGACAGTTCAAATCATAATTTAATATTGTGTTCACCCCCCCCCCCCCAAAAAAAAAAAAATCCCCGATACACCCTATAGCTTTTGTTATGAATCATCATCAAAAAAATTATATCTTAAAGTTAATAAACCTGTAGGCACATTTCATTTAATAGATCTTGACATTAAATGTAGAACCAATATTTTCTTTATAGGTTGTCTTGCAAAAAAAAAAAAAAATAATAAACAGCTTGCGTATAGAAGCTGCAGCTAATTTAAATGATTATACATGTATAATGGTGTTCGCTTAAATTTAATTAAGAAAATTTAAGTAAGAAATCATGATACGACAAGTAAACTGATATCAGTAAAACAGTACCTAGGATTAGGGAGGTGATTCGTGGCCAACATTAAGACATTTCATCAAAGGAATATGTAAATGTTTTATACAAAATGATTCTCATAACATTCGAATTGAATATACCGTTAGGCTTTTTTTTTATTGCAATGCATTCTTTTCAATTTTTTGTGATATGCACTTTTATAATAGCAAAGAAAGGCTAAAAATACATAATCGAACTTAAAAATACAAAATTAATCAAAGCTATATTCGGTCAATGCCCCAATAAAGCCTTGTGCGTTTATCCGACGTTCAGATCAGATGCATTGTGAGTCATCTTTTTTGCTTCTTTTGGGCCATGGCATCATGGTTTCAACTGCAGATATACAGCGAATTTTTTTAAAAATAGCTCTTTTGAGGCCTGAAATGTGATATTATCTTGCAGGATAATCAATATACATGATAATTGTCTTGAAATATAAGCGATATTTGAGATTTCAAATGAGAACCTTTACAATTATCTTAAATTTGATCATCCAATGAATCACCACGAAAACTTTCAAAACTAATTCGCTGTTTCAGATCTCTTTTTCTCACAATGCAACAGCTATTTATGCCATTTTAGGAAAGATAATTCAAATTAACGCAGGTTATGCACATTCAACACAATGCTAGCTACCTGAATAAATCATCTAAGAAAGCATTTATCGTTTTAAAGACATAACAGCACCCACTGATATATGTGATCGTTAGGGTGCAATGCGGCAATGCAACAGGTATTGTTTTGGATACCAATTCTCAGGCGGAATCACAGCAATCGATGCTTATATTTAATATGAATATAGATGTAATACATGTATAGGATGCCAGTTCTTAAGAGTTTTTTATTTTATGATTCATGTAAAGAAGTTATATTCAAGTCTATTAACTTTGGACAACAAAATAAATTCTTTGTATTATATAAACTGCTTCCACTTAGTTAAACAAATATCTTCATTCTAGGAAAAACTCATTAGGAACTATTAAAAGTGGGTTAATGACATTCCTGATTGATGTTATGTGCATAAATGCGAATGCACTAGGTTTTATTCATAGGTTAAATTCATTTTATAATAGTGAACACTATTTATTGAATATATCGATCCACAAATGTTCCACTAATTGATTTCTTCTTCAGATCTGCCAATGTTTGAATCAAATAAAACATTGTGTTAAAAAATAACATGTTTATTAAATGTTACGGATTGCAATCTAATTGGTAAAGGGTTTGACCGATTAACCAGTATTGTGTCACAATACACATTGGTTTGACATTGTAATTTTTCGACAAGCATGCATAATTTCTTGTCAAAAAGACTACAAAACACCAATTAATATTAAAGTTAGGACGTTATATAAATTAACTTATCGTTTTCATAATGTTAAAGAATTTAGACCAAAAAAAATGCTGAAAGTTGTTAGAGTTGACCAGCCACATGTCCAAACTTTATAACTTTGGGATATTCCAAAACTGATGTTCCGAAACAACTGCCGATGAAAGTTTGCCCATCAGAAGAACGTTTCAAATGATCTTTTGGATGGCAGTCGTATATGCAATAAATTATTGGTTTACTGAAATATTTTCAAGAGCAATACAAAGTAAAGATCGCCATGTTCAAAATATATTAAAAGTTGTTTACTTCAATGTATAATTATAACAATACTTAACAGTAAATTTAAATACCATTAATTGATAATTAAAAAGCAGGATCCTCTGGCAGAAACTCAAATCAGAAACTAAAATTCAAATTGTATCCCATGATGTTGTATTACTTTTTCATAGCGAATGAAAAATTAAATTGTGTCCTCGTGGTCATTTTTCACCTTGTGGGTTGACTCTATATTTTAACATACTCTACATTCACTGAATTTTGGTGTAATATTGTTTCCATGGGGTGGATACAGGAGTGCGGGGCGGGTCCCATAATGCCTGCATGGTACTTAAATTGCAGGAAATATATTTGTTCCCGTATCAGCTCGTCCGAATAACCAGCTTATGTGCGGTTTCCTGATCAGTTGTTATTGCCTATCATCTTTATCTTAGTCTTAAATTGTTAGGTCACCTGAGTGACTCAGGTGACCTTTTGCTATTGATCTTCGTCCGTCGTCGTGCATCGTGGGTCGTCCGTTAACAATTTCACATTTTTAACTTCATGAAAACTACAAGGCAAGTGTTACCATTTTTGGTTTGAAGAAATTTAGGATAAGTGGAATCTAAATTCTGAAATTTATGACCTTACCACCCTCGGGGCTCATGGGCGGGGCCACATATGTAAAAAGGCCATTTTTTTCAAAAGCTTCTCTACTCCCACACATGTAGGAAATAACCCCACTTATTGCATGGCTATAATGTCCATGAAGCCCTCTAACAAAATTGTGAAGTTCATAGCCCCTGGATCAGGGTTCAGGCCCTAGGGTGGGGCCATTTTGGCTATATAGTGAACATTTATATTATCTTAAATATCTTCTTCTCTACTTCCATTCAAACTTGAAAACAAAAAACTAAACGCATGATTATGATAATTATGAAACCCTCTACCAAAATTGTGAAATTCAAGGCCCCTGCATCAGGGGTTAAGACACTAGGGCGGGGCCAATATGGCCAGACATTGAAAAAGTATTAAATCTTAGAAAATCATCTTCTCTACTCCTTTAGATATATTTGATAAAAACTAAATGCATGATTATGATATCCATGAAGCTCTCTTAATTGTGAAATTCATGGCCCCTGGGTCAGGGTTTCAGGCCCTTCGATAGGGCCAATATGGCCACAGAGTGAAAATGTATAACATTTTATAATATTTTCTTCTGTACTTTCACAATCATTGAAGATCAACTTAATGCATTGTTCTTATGTCCATAATGTTCTCTTCTTTAAAAATTGGAAATTCCCTGCCCATGGGGCAGGGGTTCGGGCTTTTTATTTAGGGTGTGAGACAATTACGGCCATATAGTGAACATGTAATTTTTTTTATGTCACTGTTGGTAAACATCAAATAATAAAAGCAGAGTAGTCTCTGATTATGGTTCAGACTGAAACCTGAAGCTTAAAATGCAAACATGAGTCCACTGTCTATGATACTATGGACCTCTTGTTAAAATTGAAAAACATAAGATGCAGTCAGATTTCATCAATAAAAGTACTCTGAATATAGAAAGTTTCAATACCCTACATCTTTGCAAGAAACTAAACGACGAACCTTCGATAACAACTGAAAGTATATGATAGATACTAGTAATTTAACCAGGCGTAAAAGTAGACAATTTTAAAAAGGTTGAGGTAGGGAAACATGATGAATGATATAACGTATGTTATATCATTCATCAATCTGAATAAGTAAAAAAGTCGCACTCATTGTATACAGAAACTGATACCAGGAAATTTACAGGGAAAGAGAAAATTATTAATCATGGTCTCTATCGCTATGAGGGATTTATTATTCACCCTGGGTCTGAAATATGCACTTCTCATCACATGGGCGGATCCAGATTTTTTTCCGGGGGAGGGGGAGGGGGGGGGGTAGGTAGATATACTACGTGAACCTAGATCAGCGTTTGCATCAACACATATGTATCTTCTTAAGGTGGTATGGGACACCTGTCGATATTAATGTGGATAAAAATACATTATCATCAAAATACGCTCACCGGTTTAGAATTTGTAAATTTTAGAATATTTGACCAAAAAATATGTTTTAACACTTTTGGAAAGGTAAAAATTATAAAACCAGCAGCGGGATTCGAACTCATGACTTACAGATTCGTAGTGAACGCTCTAACCCATTGCGCTACGCCGTTAGGTAACAATTTCGGGAAAGAGAACATTTATAAAATTATACTTGATTTCAATGATTATTTCGATTGAAAATACGTCACAATATGGAGGTGTCCCATACCACCTTAACAAGAAATTCTTAATAGTAAAATTTCTAGCTACAACAAACGTTAGGGGAAATACACACATGTATATTTTATAACAAATAACAAATAGTATGTTCCGCTTGGATGGCTCAAAACTTCGCATTTAGAAGTAAACACAAGAAGCAGAACAATTTACAGATGATTCTGCGTCTGAAATTGATCAATTGTAATCAAATTAAGCATAAAAATATACTTGCAAACTTCGATATCTAACAGAGATAGCAAATAGCAAAGTAAAATGGCAAAGGAGGACTCACTTTGGTTTTGTAACAAAATGCAACCGTGGTAAGTGACATTTTAATCTAGTAATTTAAATACGGGCATATTTTTTTAAAACTTTTAAATTTTTCTTGATTTCCCATATTAGTGTCCTAACATGCATACTTATTTATAGTAGTTTTTGAAATAATTTTTAAAAGTAAAAACAAGAGTTGTTTTGATTTCATACTCATATTCGAAAAAAGAAAAACTGAGTGAGATGTCTTATTGATCAACGTATTTCTCGAGAAAAATATCATTGAAATCTGTAGACAAAAATACTGAAAATATACAAAGAAAAAAAGGTCAGTGTTCATTCCTTTAAGTTATCATGATAACACACGAGAGATATTGAATGCTGTCTTGAAGACAAATGAAACAGTCACTACTTCACACTAACTATTCTCGTATAAAAATCCTGTTTTTCGTCGTAATTTCATATCAGTCTTCTGGTTTTTAAAAATAATAAATAATACTAATATTGTATATGTTTCAATGCATATAATTTAATAGGATTGCGTATGTAATAATCTGCTATAACAGTGGGACCTATTAAGCAGTGCGAACACGCGCAAGTATACGCGAGCTGTAGCCAGATCACCTTCTTTCAAAATACAAAAAGCGAGCGCACGCCACTGCATGTACCTAGGGACATACGTCGCTGATGTACCTAAGGGGAAAAACACTACCATCAAAAACGAAACGAAAGGGTCTCACAAGACAAACTGACGTGTATTTCAAGATTTACACCAAAATTGTTTGTTTAAAATTATGTTTTACATGTAACTTTAAAATGTAGGATAAAATGGGAAGCGCATCCATAATTCTGTCTATATCTTTTACAGATGGAGACATAAGCTTTCGCTGCCCTCTCCCCCACTCTTACCCAACAAACATGTGATATACTACGCGTATCGTCTCTAATTTTTTCTATTTACTTTATATGCAGGGGTCACATTTCTATGTGGTTAGTTTTTAACTTGTGGGGGGTCGTAGATCTACAGGTGTGGAATGGTTTTCTACGGTAGAAAAAGGACCCTACTTGTCATAGAGTAATGACCCTGAGTTAGTTTTCTACGTAGAAATTTGACCCCCGGTCAATATTCTACGGGAGTCACTTTTCGTCGTTACATCGGCATTGCTTGTATGAACCTTCTCCATCCCTAAGAACCCATATAAGTACACAATTAATTAATAAGATTCTCTTTGTGCATCTGATATGTTTATTTATTGTAA
>WFKH01006014.1:51038429-51053981 GCA_016163765.1 Magallana hongkongensis
TCACCGCCCCAATAAGAAATACATTCCGATGCACCTGCGTTTTATGTACGCATTCAAACATTAACCTGTGCACGCTCAAGTTGATCGAGTTACATGATCAAAATTTAAAAAATATATATATAATTTTGTTGTGCATGCATATAAAGACAGGTGCGCTTTCCTATCCATAGTCCCAGTATACGTGTACACTATAAGAATTTTCCTTACATTGACGGACAGCAAGATCCTTCGTAATACTTGTACAGGCCTTCGAAGGTGCGATTATGTTGCATTTTTACCGGGTAGTAAATCTCAGGTCAGGTGGTAAATCTCAGGGGGGGGGGGGGGGGGAAGCTTAACGCTGCTAATCTCTATACACAGGAAGGAAATTAATACACAGGAAATAAATTGTCAGAACTGATCTTAATTAAGGTCTTCCGTTTTCCAACGGAAGACCTTATTGTTTTCGTTCGGTTTCTTTTTCCCTATTATTATTTTTTTTTTCTTACAAAATTTGTGCACGGGATTTCTCCGAAATGGCTCGGCCGATTTTCATGAAACTTTCAGATCTAATAGATATTGATAAAAACTTAATATACATTTTTTTATTTTGATGACGTCATTTCCGTTCTTGAGATAATGACGTTTTAGCAATTTCCAGAGGGTCGGATTGTCCAGGGATCTCCTCCTAAACGGTTAAAGATATTGAGATCAAACTTATAGGGATTGTAGACAAGAGATTATAGATGTGTCATTTGGCATTCATATTTGTTATGCTCAAAAAGCGTTAAAGCTCGCCTGGTCCCGAAAATTGAGACAAAAAAACCTTTGAATTTTTTTCAGGTTTTCTTCCTTATTCTCTTTTTTGAAAAATATTTTGTTATAACATGTAATGTAAAAAAGATTTATATTTTAAAGAGCTTTCATTTGATATCAATAAAAAGGGACTGGCCCCTTAAATTAGGGGACCAGAGGGTTCTAAAGTCTTTTATTTGTAGCACTTTTCTGAGAGATATTTTGTGAAAGGTTATAGAACCAAATATGTTTATCCTACAGTAACGTATCCAAGCAATGTAATGATTTTATCATGCATTACGTAATTAGGGGTTTTTAGGGGCTGAAAGTCCAAAATTTTGATCACCCATATCTCAGAAAGGAAAAATATTTTGAAATGCAGTATAGAAGGAAAGATGCTCAAAAAGATGTCTTTAACAATATGCAATCTTCAAAATTTCGTTAAACGGCCCCTATAAGGAAATAAGGGGTCGGCCCCTAAAATGTTTTTTCCCATATATTCAAGAACGGTAACGAATTTCTAAACACTTGTTCAACAAAATGTGTTTAGAATTAAATGACCTTTCAAGTGATATCAAGAAAAAGGGGCTGGCCCCTTAAATTAGGGGACAAGCGGGCTCTAAAGTCTTTTATTTATAGCCCTTTACTGACGGTTATTTTGTGAAAGGTTATAGAACCAAATATGTTTGTCTTACAGTTATGTATCCAAGCAATATAATGATTTTATCATGAGCTACCAAATTAGGGATTTTTAGGGTCAAAAATCCAAAACTTTGATCACCCATATCTCAGAAAGGAAAAATATTTTGAAATGCAGTATAGAAGGAAAGATATTCAAAATGATGTAATTAACAATATGCAATGTTCAAAATTTCGTTAAACGGCCCTATAAGGAGATAAGGGATCGGCCCCTAAAACGTTCTTTGCCGTATATCTTGAAAACGGTAACGAATTTCTAAACACTTGCTGAACAAAATGTGTTTAGAGTTAAATGACCTTTCAATTGATATCAAGAAAAAGGGGCTGGCCCCTTAAATTAGGGGACCAGAGGGCCCTAAAGTCTTTTATCTGAAGCCGTATACTGAGGGATATTTTGTGAAGGTTATAAAAGCAAAATTAGCCATAATACGTTTATATATCCTAACAATATAATGATTTACTTATGCATTACCTAATTAGGGGTTTTAGGGGTCAGAAGTAAACAGTTTAATCGTGTCTATTTCAATTGGGAGAAATGCTAGTATTTAAAAAAGCAACATAAGAGAACTTATAAAAAGCGATGCAGAAATGCAGTAATACTCCACTCCTTTTTACAGATCATGTTTTCTCGTCGAAAATCACAGTCGATGATGTCATATCACCTTCTTAAAATCGGACGGAAGACCTCCTCGTTGCTCGCAACGAGATCGTGTCTAGTTATTATTATTATTCTTTTTCTTTATTTTTCTGACTTTTTTGAAGCTTCATATCTAAAAAAGTTTTCAACCGATTTCAATGAAACTTTCAGAGGTTACGTGGCATTGTCGTCCCTCAAAGATGTTAAAGTTTCCATTACAACGTCACCTACGTTTTTACGTTACGTCAATTTTAAAATTTTCAAAAAGTGATTTTTTCCAGGGCGTTTTTCAAAAACGCTTTAAGATAGAGATTTGAAATTTTCTGTGTTTATACATTTATCATTTTTATTGGGACAGAAGCCTGGAATCTACATTCCATCACTTCCGGTCCAAACCGGAAGTCTTTTAAAATTTTCGAAATTTCGAATTTTTTGTTTGAATTCTAAAAGTTTATGATATTTGTAGAATTTATAATGCTGAATACGAAACTGAAATCCGTTTTTTAATCGGACGATGCATTACAGAGATATTGGGGTTCAAAAATTGATTTTTCCGGAAATTTTGATTCCGCGTTCTTGGTTAAAAAAATAGCGTAAAGTTCAAAGTGAAATTAACTCGTACCAAAAATAATTCAAAAATAATAACAATTTTTGTTAAGTCGTACTTTGATACATTCGGATTTTTTTTGTTAAGTCGTTCTTGAAATCGTAAAGGTTTTTGTTAATTCGTACTTAAAATCATTCGGATTTTGTTAAGTCGTACCAAGAATTATTCGATTTTTATCTTTTTGTTTGAGTTACTCTTGTTATTGGTTAAAGATCTTTGCTCCTTACAGGGATATCTAGCTTTACTCTCGACATTAACGGAAGACCCACTCGTTGCTTTGCAACGAGCTTTGCTCTAGTTATTCTTTTTTTTCTTTTTCTGACTTTTTTGGAGCGTTATTTCTCAAAAACTATCCAACCGATTTGCACGAAATTTTCAGGACTGATAGAGCATCATCTGCGCTACATAAAATTAAATTTTCGGATGATGACGTCACTTCCGGTCTCAGATATTGACAAATTTGTAAATTTTTTAGGGTCATTTTGTCCACGCATCTCCTCCGAAACCAATCAAGATAGAAGCTTGAAATTTTAACAGGATTGTAGATAAATGTTTGAAGTTGTACCCCCATGCTTTCAATTATAAAAATTGCCCAAGGCCTCGAAGCTTGCCTGAACCTGAAAACTGGCACCAATTTTTTTCACGAAATTTTCGAACATTTTCTGAAATCATTTTCTGAAATGTCTTTTGATGTATAAATATTTTGTTAAAACATATAATGCAAAAAATGTTTTAATTTTCACGGGCTTTCATTTGATATCAAGAAAAAGGGACTGACCCCTCAAATTAGGGGCCAAGAGGGCTCTAAAGTCTTTTTAAAATAACTCTTTACTGAACAATAATTTGTTATCAATTATAGAAGCAAAAATGTTTATTGTACAGCTGTTTATCTATAGAGTACCATATTTTAATCATATGTTACGTAATTAGGGGTTTCAAGGGGCCAGAAGTCCAAAACTTTGATCATTAATATCTAGAAAAGGAGAATTATTTTTAAAAGCATTGTAGAACAAAAAATGCTTACAATAATGTTCTCAACAATATTAATATGCTACAAGAAAAAAATTTGTTGGTGGCCCCAGTAAGGAGTTTAAGGGTCGGCCCCTAAAAAACATTACTTCAGATATCTCTAAAACGGTCAACAATTCCTGAACAGTTGTTGAACAATATATGTTTATAATTGCGAGACCTTTCATTTTATATCAAAAAAAGGGCTGGCCCCTTAAATTAGGGGCCAAGAGGGTTCCGAAGTCTATTTATAATAACTTTTTACTGAAAAATAATTTATTATTAATTATAGAAGCAAAGCTACTTTTTATACAGCTATTTATCTATACAGTACCATACCTAAGTCATGTGTAACGTAATTAGGGGTTCCATGGGGGCCAGAAGTCCAAAACTCTGATCATTAATATCTAGAAAAGGAGAAATATTTTTAAAAGCATTGTAGAAGAAAAGTTGCTCAAAATAAGGTTTTAAACAATATGATACCTAAAAATTTTTGTTGGTGGCCCCAGTAAGGAGTTTAAGGGTCGGCCCCTAAAACAGTTGTTCAGATATCTCTAGAACGGTGAACAATTTGTGAACAGTTGTTGAACAAAATATGTTTATATTTGCGAGACCTTTCATTTGATATCAAGAAAAAGGGGCTGACCCCTCAAATTAGGGGCCAGGAGGGCTACAAAGTCTTTTAATAATAACTTTTTACTGAAAAATAATTTGTTATTAATTATAGAAGCAAAAATGTTCAACTTATTCGGCTTAATTCAATTCTGCAATCCGTTTAAAATCGGACAATGCATTACTGAGATATAGGGGTTTAACAATTTATTTTTTCGGAAATTTTGATTCCACATTCTTGGTTAAGAAAATAGTGTTATGTTCAAAGTTAAATTAACTCGTACCTAAAATATTAGATGATTGTTAAATCGTACTTAAACACATTCGACTTTTATTTGCAAAGTCGTTCTTGATATTGAGAAGGTTTGTGTTAATTCGTACTAAGAATCATTCGGATTTTGTTAACTCGTACAAAGAATTATTCGATTTTCTTTCTTTTTGTTTTAGTTACTTACATTTATTTGTTTTAGAACTCTGCTTCTTAGAGGAACTTCTAGCTTTACTTTCGACATTAACGGAAGACCCTCTCGTTGCTTTGCAACGAGCTTTGCTCTAGTTATCATTATTATTATAACTAGACACGATCTCGTTGCGAGCAACGAGGAGGTCTTCCGTGCAATATTTTAAGAGTATATGACCTTGACTTTGATATTCGTCAACGAAACTTGATGTTAAAATCGGAGCAGAGTCATAATGCCCTTCTACATCTATAAAGTACTTTTCAAAATGTATCTCATTTTTGAGAAGGAATGGATCAAACTTTTGGGATTCTAGTCCTTTAAAATGCTAAATTACGTAACAATTAAGAAAGCTTTTACGTTCATGGGTAAAAAAAAAATGCAAGATGAACATTTTTCCTTCTATAGCATATAACAAAATATTCCTTTGTAAAGACCTACGAATAAAAGACTTTAGAACCCTTTTAGTCACTAATCTAAGGGAACAGCCCCTTTTCTAAATATCAAATGAAAGATAATTTGATTTTCAACAGACTCTTATTTCGATATATTTTTTTTTCATTTTTTCTTTATATGTTAATCAATAACAAATTTGACTTCTCATGATGTTAAACATATTTCGTTCAACAAGTGTTTAGAAATTCGTTACCGTTCTTGAGCTATCTGAGAAAGAAAGTTTTAGGTGCCGTCCCCTTATCTCCTTATTGAGGCAACATAAGGAAATCAGGTAATACTATAGAAGAAAGGCTTCAGAGCCCTTTTGGCCCCTAAATTTAGGGGCCAGCCTCTTTTTCTTGATATCAAATAAAAAGTATTTTGATATCAAACATATTTTGTTCAACAAGTGTTTAGAAATTTGTTAACGTTCTTGAGCTATCTGAGAAAGAACGTTTTAGGGGCCGTCCCCTTATCTCCTTATTGAGGCTACCTAAGGAAATCAGTTAAGTACTATGGAAGAAAGGCTTCAGAGCCCTCTTGGCCGCTAAATTGAGGGGCCAGCCCCTTTTTCTTGATATCAAATAAAAAGTCTTTTGATATCAAACATATCCCTTAAAACTCTTAATTACGTAACGCATTAAAAAAAATGTATGATCTGTAGTTAAACAAATGTGAGATGAACATTTTTGCTTTCATAACAAATTACAGAATATTTTTAGTAAAGTGCTATGGACGAAAAACTTTAGAGTCTTTTTGGCCCCTAAATTGAGGGGCCAGTCCCTTTTTCTTGATATCAAATAAAAGGTCTTTTGCTATCAAACATATCTTGTTCAACAAGTGTTTAGAAATTCGTTACCGTTCTTGAGCTATCTGGGAAGAACATTTTAGGGGCCGACTCCTTATCGGAGCCACATAAGGGAATTTTAATGGTTGAATATTGTTTAGAACATCATTCTAATCATCTTTTATTCTCTATTGCTTTTCAAAATATTTGTCCTTTTTGAGATATAAGTGATCAAAATTTTGGACTTCTGGCCCCTTAAAACCCCTAATTACGTAACGCATGAAATTTTTTTATAATCTATAGTTAAACAAATGTGAGATTAACATTTTCGCTTCTATAACATATTACAAAATATTTCTCAGTGAAGTGCTATGGATAAAAGACTTTAGATCCCTTTCAGCCCCTAAATTGAGAGGCCAGCCTTTTTTTCTTGATATCAAATAAAAGGTCTTTTAATATCAAACATATCTTGTTCAACAAGGCCCCTTAAAACCCCTAATTACGTTACTCATGAGAAAAATGTTATAATCTATAGTTAAAAAAATGTAAGATGAACATTTTTGTTTCTATAACATATTACAAAATATTTCTCAGTAAAGTGCTATGGATGAGACTTTAGATCCCTTTCAGCCCCTAATTTGAGGGACCCGTCCTTTTTTCTTGATATCAAACAAACGCTCTTGTAAATATAAACTTTATTTGCATTACATGTCTTAACAAAATATTTTTAAGAAAAGAGATAAACAAAGGAAACCACGAAAAATCGATACTTTTTTATTCTCAATTTTCAGGTCCAGACCATCTAAGCTGCTTAAATTCTTGAATGAAATCTTCTTGTCTCAAAAGTTATTAATTTACAAATATCATTAATTTGAAAAAAAAATATCAACAGGGACAATGCTTTCTTTTCGTTCAAAGTATTATGCTTTTAGTCGTTAACAAAATTCCTTATTTGTAATTAAAAATTCAAGATTTTGGTATCGATCTGATAAACTCAACTACGACAATATTTTTAAGAAAAAATAAAAACATTTCATAATCACTCGGAAAAAGAGAAAACGTACTACTCCTGTTAGTAGAGTCAATTTTTTAAATTTGTTTATCTATCTCTCATACAAATAATCTTTTTTTCTCCGGTCCAGCACCATCGAATAAATTTAAAGTGGACCTAAAGACGTCAAATAACACATTATATACATATCTGTATAATTAAAATAATGATATGCATGACGAAAAACGATACGCAAGGAAATATATATTTAAAAAAAGATGTGGGTAAATGTTTCAAACTGGGTCAGGTTACAGTAACAATCAAGTGCATTATTGAAGAAAATCGTTTTGGATGGTCAAAAACATTTCGCTACAAAACTTTCAGGGTTAAATCACAAACACAGCTTCAAATCTATTTGATATTTGCATTGATTTAGCATTCAATATGGTTCAATAAGATGAATAAATGAAAACAAACCGAATTTATTTAGTATAATCAATACAATTTCAATTTCATCAATTTGTAACATGACAACGGACAAATGAAAATAATATATATATGCAATATATCTGAACAATCTACGAAGCATTTAACACAAGGGTTAGTGTTTAAGCATATCATATTTTTTTATTTCGGAAAACGAGATCGAATCTAATTATTTTCACTATGGATATTTTTTATAAAATTTTGCATTTAAAATGAAGGTTTTACAAAAATGCCAATTCTCTTAAGATTTAAACATTGGTAATTTTTCTGACCTGGGGAAAGAACCAGTTGTCCAGACAATTTTACAATATGTATACAGTTCTCGGTAGCACTACCATTCAAATTCCTAATGATGAGATTACTAAGGAGTTTCAATTTCAAACAGACTCAATTAAATGTATAAAATCGACCATATTAAGCGTCATAAAGTGCTAAGTTAAACTAATAAAATTCTTACCATCTTTTATTAAACCAGAAGTAAAGTTACATCATGATGTAAGCAAATCAAACAAACACCAGATTTGGGTTTATACAGCAACAAACACATTTTAAAGAAATATAAAGCAAAAGAAACACACCAGAAAATACGGTAAATAGAAAGAAAGACAAACCTTTGAAGATATAAAGGAACTCCATCAATAGTGCTAGCAGTAAAGAGCTCGACATTTGGGTTCGTACCATTATAGTTGGAGTATGTTTCGGAAAGCAATCTAAAACAATGTGAATGCAAATACCTTAGAGGTTTTGGATACATCAACTATTGAAGTTACCTTTTCAATATGATAAATTTATTAACAAATAACCATTTTATTTATCTGTGCAGTAACCTTGACAAATCGTCAGGATCCATAATCTCCTCTGGTCTTAGTCTATACGGAGTTCGAGGTCCTCCTAACTCAGATATCCGAAGATGAGTATTGCGCATGTATAGAAGAGTTCGCTCAGGAATTCTACCACCACCTTCAGGGAAATGGATAAAGGTTAGACCAAGCTCCCGTCCTGCCTTGATCATCCTAACATGGTCTTTAGGTCTTAGTCTCATTGCTCCAAAATCCACAGGAAGATCCGGTGCATCAGGGAAATATTTTGAAAACATCCTCCCTCCGACTCGGTCTGAGTATTCGTATATCCCAATCTTCCACCCCTTGTCCCGGAGTCTCCATCCTGTATATGAACCGCCTATACCGGCTCCTATTATAGTGATGTCTTCAACATTGTTTCCTTAACATTGATAAAAATCATAAGTAAAAACATTATTTTTTAAAGAATAAATGTCCTTTATAAGAATGATATATTGGGAAAAAGACGAATGAATAAATTTGAAAAAATTAAATATTTGATTATTTAATGTGATGACGAATGAATAAATTTTTCGAGAAATGATCGCAGTATATGTAGGATTAAAACGCCATAGAGACGGATAAAATAATAAATATGATGTAAAAGGAATGTTTACTGATTGGTATTTGGTCATGATAGTTTTCTATCAAATGAATTTTTCGGAAAAAAACCCACTTAATCTAGATCTGTTTGATAAAAAGTCATTTCACATTGCGAATATAATTAGAAAAACCTTAACATATGTTGATGTAGATGATCGCGAAATGTGAAGTGTTGAATTATTCATTCGATATAGAACTCTGATTTCCAAATACTTATCTTTTTGGTAAGCTTTCTTTAACCTATAAATTAAAGATATTTTATTATATTTCTAATTATCTATAATGTAGCTTAGTTTGTATAACATACGCATGAATTGCGATACGTTTTATGCAAAATATGCATAAAATGTTGTTTTTAATTTTTTTGGTAATCAATGTATGGATTGATACTCAAGGTAAATTAAAGGTAGAGGACAAGAAAAATAACCGTCGAAGTATGTTTGTTAAATGAAGCATTAAACAGTTAATGTATAAATAAAAAAACCCCAATTTTAATTGTATAAACATATTTTTTTTTATGAATTCTACTGAATGATAATTCCCTTAAAGGGTTTCAAAGCAAAAAAAAAAAAAAATACGGAGAGTTGATGAAATAATGAATTAATAATTATTTATCAAAATGCAATAGTTTCAAAATGCTTATCAGTCATTTTCCCTTTCAATCGAAGAAAATACTAGTAATTTAAGGTGGTATGGGACACCTGTCGATATTAATGTGGATAAAAGAACATAATAATCAAAATACTTTCACCGTTTTAGAATTTTCAAATTTCACAATATTGACCAAAAAATAAGTTTTAAAAAATTTTGGAAAGGTAGAAATTATAAAAGCCCCAGCGGGATTTGAACTAATGACTTACAGATTCGTAATTAACGCTCTAACCAATTACGCTACGCTGTTTGATAACAATTTCGGAAAAGAAAAGATTTATAAAATTATACTTGAGTTTATTGTTTATTTCGATCGGAAATACGTCATAATATGGAGGTGTCCAACACCACCTTAAAACCATCCCTTATTGGAAAAACCACAACATACTGATGTATCAATGAGGAACTATTTTTTTCATTTTTATGAAGAATGAAGATTATTTCTAGTTTCATTCCGGAGTATCAGTGCAAGTTAGTCGTTAAAATTGCGCATCATACTTTATTAATAATGAGCAATTATATGACGATTGAATACAATGTTCGTTAATATTCGACTTTTAGTTTGGTGAATTAAGTTATTTAATCTTTCAAAAAAATAGAAAAAAAGAAAAAAGAAACATACCTTTGCATTGCTCGAAAACAAACCAAGCCAAATAAAGTAATCCCTTCAAGATCATCATCACTGTGGAACCACAAGATGAAATATCTTCCTTGTTTTGTTTTCAAAACGCTTTTAAATGTTTTGAAAAAAAATATCTTTTTTAAATTATTAATACAATATATGGTGGCATTGTTCTGTCATCACTTGTCAGATGATAATGTCGACTTGTCAGATCTTTTTGTTGACTTGTCACTTATTCACGTGTTTAAAAAATCAACACGAAAACGTGTTCACGCCAAATTTGTGCCATCCAGTTGACATCATATTTTTCTGACTAGTCGACATAAGGATCTGACAAGTCTGACAAGTCAACATTATTATCTTTCAAGTCGACATCAATTTCTAGTAAATCGTCCTAATTACCCGACAAAAACAAGCTGGCAAAATTATCTGACAAGTCGACATAATTCTTTGTCAAGACGACTTTACTCTGACAATTCAACATCATTATCTGACAAGTTGACTTAATAATTTTAATGATAAATTTCTTCAAGCCATTTTGTTTTTCTGAGAAGTGATGGCAGAACTATGCCACCATAATAATCTATAAAAATGCTGTTTTTTAATCGCGTAACAGAACTCCCCGCTAGTTTTAAATTTTGTTTTAAATTCTGAAAATTGAAAATTAAAAAAACAAAAAGGAAAAAAGAAATTTTAAGGCGCTAAAAAATGCTGTGAAATACAACTACTAGTACAATTATACATAAAAAACGAAAATATTCTTTTGACACTTACTCACCATAAAACAAATCAATAAAAACTTTACTCATTATGATAGTTATATAAATTGTGTGAGGAAAAACCATTATGAGGTTTAACTTAAGGAGAGAATAAAAAAGATTAATAAATTTCATGTTCGTTGTCATTTGCAGGTACAAGCGTTAATTCAATTTTAATGTCACTCAATGCAGTAAAACTTGTTGAATCCCGATGTTATTGTCAATCGAGCGAAATTTTGCCTTCTCTTTACATGTTATTATTATTTTACGATTAATAAATGCTCTGCAATCCGGATTTTATCTATTCTCTAAACCGGCCGTGATGTATGGAAGTCTATAATTGGAGAGTTCCTAAAAAAAACACAAACTGCACGTTATTTAAAAACAGATATAGCACGCGCGTTTATGCTTGAAATAAAGAAGACAGTCGAATGACAGATGGTCAGAAGGAAAGTTATAGTTAACGTCTTACGTTCTCAACCATGTCATTTAATCTTTTTTTAAAATAAGGAACATACCTTTGCATTGCTCTGAATAAAAATATGTAGATATTTCAAAGTACATATTTATGTCGCTGTGCACCGGGTTTACTTCTATATTTTTAAATGCATAGATTTTAAAACAAAAATAGAATGCATTTATCAAACAATGTGCGTTCTATGAAAAATGAGATGTTTATAGTCTAGATCTGTCCCAAGTTATTGCTTTCGTTACATTTTGGCGAAATTTAATGACAATAATCATACCTGTCAATGAAGTTTAATTGAAATCAATAAAAGGGGGAAAATAAGATTTCTTCATTGATAAAATAACTCACGAGAACGAAAAAAATATACGGGTATTAACATTTAGAAATGTTTACATCTTTTCTCCATTCGGAAAACTCAGAACACTTCGAACACTTTTTTAACGTTATCATCCGGGTACATTACATGTCATTAGCAATGCAAAATCCCCTTAGACTTTTTAATTAAAACCTGAGGCGATAGAGGGGACGTATAAAACAGATAATTTGGACTTTTATCGTTTTACTTAATGAAAGGTTTGCAATGTTGAAAGGAATGCAGGGTTTGTATACTGGAAGCAGTAGCACTTTATCTATAACAGTGTTCATCTGTTATTTTACTATTATAATGTATGCAGTAATGGATTCAGTAGCACACAATCTTTACGAACATAGAATCATTTGGGTAGTTAATGCTTAAACACAGATACAACTCAGTTTATACGAGTAATACTATACTGTGGAATCATTTTTATTCGTTGGGGTCAATGTTCGTGGGTAGCTAAATTTTTCCTGGTTCGTGGGAACGTAATTTCGTTGGTAGTGTAATCGGGATAAGGTCCTGTAATAAATATTAAACAAATGATTGTGTATAGGTCCGTGGGGATGTAAATTCGTGGGCAAGGATTACCCACGAAAGCCACGAACATTGGTTCCCCACAAACAATGATGATTCGACAGTATATGATTGTATATATAATATTCCCATATAAAACTATTAATTTAAATTTCGGTATTACGTAACGTTCCAATTATAGATATACACTATTTTGGTTACAAAGTAGAATTTCAAAAACAAAAAACAAAAAAATTGTCATACTGCAGTTTTGAAAAAATGATAGTTCAAACACCAAATTTCCATGCTGGTCCTCATTGGTGTAACATTATATCAAGCCGGCTATGCACATATAAAAAGTGGAATATACTCACCATTACTTTTTCCCGTATCCAAAGCACACTGAGATCAGGAATATCTCAGATTTGATAGATCCATACTGTTTAAGCTTAATTCTACCATTAGAGATGGGTCGCTAAATGTTAATTTAAATAAACATGTTTTCAATTTTTCAAACTTATATTCAACGTTCAAGCAGATATGATTATTTACTCCTGCTACATGTGGTCTTGCATTTGATGTTGAATTTGTTCTTCTCCACCTGATGACTTTCATGTAATAATACTATTTTGATACATTAATGTACCTTAACGTGATGTCAACTTTGTAATTTTATCTGTAAAAACAGTGTAACTTAATACAACCTGAATAAAAACCTGTGGGGAAAAGACACATTTTAGGTTTTAGTTTTTAGAAAGTGTGCCCAATGTCAATGTATCAAAAAACTACAATCACATGAGTATTTTCATGATGGAGAGATAATTATTTATAATTCACAAATAAATTACCAATTATCCTTGTGATTAACCCGTTAAAACTCTAGAGAGGAGCACAGGCGACTGACAACACCCCTTCACCTTGTTCTGTTTAGCGCTAGCTTTTTTATTTTGTACCACTTAAACCCTCTCTTCTGTATGTTACAACACTCCTTCGTCTGGTGATTTTTGCCTTTTCCTTCGTTGGTTCCACTGGAGTGCCTGCTGAGTATTTTGATTATAATGTACTTTTATCCACATTAAGATCGACAGGTGTCCCATAACAGCTTAAATGCTGTTCTGGCTTTTCCTATTCAGATTTTGATCTCAATGTCAGATCCTCTGGTACTGTCTACCTCGCTGCCTAAGTATGTGAACGTTCACTTTGTATTGATCTTTAATTTTCAGACTAAATTTTGTATGAATTTTGCTTCGATCACCTTCTTAGTGCTTTTTTTGAGCCCAATTTCTGATGCTAGTCCGTCTACTTTATGACTTTTTCTTGTATCTGTTGATGGTTGTGTGATGTCAGGGTGATGTGCGAAATCCAGGTCGTCATTAAGCTTGGAATGTAGTGTTCACAGGATACTGTTGCGCTTATCAAAAGTGGCTTGGTTCAATCATGATCCAATCAACTGCTACGAGAAAAGGCAATAGTAAAAGTATGCATCCATGTTTTACCCCTTTTGTGATGTCGAAGGATTCTTTTAGTTGATAAATATGTATAATGCGACTTTGCAGTGTACGTATTCTTAATTCTCATTCACTGACCCTCCATTGCTAAGTACAAACACATTGCAGAAGGCGTCACCTGGCTTCAATTTAACTTCAATATTGATATCAATGTCAAGAAATTCGAAATATAAAATTAACAAATGAAATTGCTTTAATATAAACAAATAATTTAACGACAAGCCGATGAATTTTGAAGCCAATTAGCATCGTTTTAAATAAGTAACCAGTCAATTGCTTTGCTATTGTGAAACAAAAAAGGTATCTTAGTTGGCAAATGATAAACATGCTTCACTATATGTATTTTGCGTTCGTCATTGGATTTGTATTTAAAAATACGCAATCTGTTCAATAGCTTTAATAATAATCTTTGTTTTACATATCAAATTAGTAGCGACAAGCCTTGTAATAACCATGCTTAAAAACAAGATCTTTGTTCTTGATTATATGATAATTTTATTATGGTATGAAGGAAAGGGTCTGTAATTAGATGAACTGTTACAGGTTGACATTATTAGACCAACGTTTAATAAATTAACACTTTTCATTCAAAACGAACTGGGAAAGCATCAGTGTTACAATATACATGCATTCACAATCAAATATGCTAATTATATAAGGAAAAAATGTTCATAAACCGCACTTTTGAACAAAGATTCAAAAATTTGGTTGAATTTTGGTTGAAAAACTTTCCAAAGAGCTGGTGATTAGTAATCATACGTTGTTCATCACCACGTCTCTTGCAAATGTTAGAGATGCACATGCATATATAGTCTCGTCATCATTTTGCTATTATTCTAAAAGGAAACAAAATAAAAAGAAAAAGGTGTTGCATGTTTTAGTAAAGCATTTAAATTGATTTAAGAAGAACTTTAGAGAAACTTCCTATTAACTTTCTGAAAAACACCTTCTGCAATTTTTGAACTATTTTTCATGTAAATGATAAATAAATAAAACTCTTGTGTGATAAGTATCATTTGGAAATAAATGATTGTAAGTGATGAAATAAAAACCATTTACAAATTTTAAATAGGATTTTGGCATACATACGGTCATATATTTAGACTCCCAAGTTCAGTTGTGATTACAGTCTCTGATAAAATAATGATGACATCATCTTTCTTTTCATTTCTGTAAGATATTATTCAGTTTATATCTTTCCGATTTTATCACGTCTCTCATGGGAAATTTTTTATCATATTCTGCAGTTATTTTCCAACCTGTGATAATTATTGATGAACGTGCTAATACTTCTCATCAATACTAATATACACATCTTAGACCAAACATTAAAATTTGAAAATCGTCCCTTCTTTATTAATTAAAGTCATTTTTTAACTGTTTAAAAAAAAACACCATGAAGTTGATATAACGATAAAAAGCAATTTTATAGGAATAATCAAAATTACACACAGGTATTTTAATCTTTCATAACTTTTGAAAGAACATGAGCTCTGTAATCGACCATTTAAATCAATTTATTAGAAAGGTTATTTTCATTGTTGCAAAAATAGTAGGCGAAGAATTTGACATATTTACATATATCTAGGATAGTTCGTAGGTCAATTTATTGTACATCATTCAAAAACGTTTGAAAACGATTTGATGTGAATAAATTATCATTAAATTATAATCATTTCCATGATATATCATATATATATATATATATATATATATATATATATATATATATATATA
>WFKH01006014.1:51091932-51112596 GCA_016163765.1 Magallana hongkongensis
CCTTTATGTTGGTATCTGAAGAGCAATATTTTTAAGGGTATTTTTGATATAAATACAAGAATGTAATATGAAAATGCAGATTATTTGAAGCGAAACAGACAATACTGCTAGTTATTTAAAAACAGGAACATTAAATTTTAAATGTTTTAGAACTGCATTTAATAAGAATGCTTACACAGCTCAAAAGTTTAAAATTTAATACAAGAAAGAAAGAAAATAAGACATTTACCTACCAAACAAGAACAACACAATACTCAAGGAGAAACGTTATGATCTTTTATACATAAAAGTGCACGTTAGCATAAAAACCATAATGAGGAATAAATTGAGAGAGAGAGAGAGAGAGAGAGAGAGAGAAAATGAATTTTTTTAGTGGTTCAATTGCTTTATTATTTTTATAAATAACAATAAATTTTTCAATTTTTAAATGTGACGCGATGAAAATTGGTTTTAGATTTTTGGTGTTAACCATTCTGATGTCTGCAAAACGGTTCTTGAATTTTGTACAGTTTAAAAACTAAAACCTCCAAAACAATTGAAAGAGAAACTTCTTTGAAATATTTCTAACCGTGTAGATTTTGAAAAATGGGTTTTTAATATATTGAAACTAAAGGACAAACCCTTAAAAGGCGTGTCATGGTTTAAAATTAGGGCACATGCAGTTCTTATATACTGACATTTGCAAATGACAACTAAACCTTTTAAGTTAACATCTTAAAAAAGAGAGTTACAACCGACCTTAACATATTTAGAAAGGAAAGTACAAGTGAACCATAACATATTGAGAAAGGAAGAGTACATATCTGTTATGCATTCATGTTCATTAAATCTGGGGTCATTATCAGAATCATACTTTTAAATACACAACGATAAAGTTCTGAATGATAATATATAACCACGACGAGTGAAGGCGAAGATCAAATGACAGAATTTGATTAGTTTAATGACTTTCATTAGAGATTGTATGATTTTAGATAAAATGTCTTAATTTTGCACACGAATAATTTTACCAAATTCGAAGTGTACTGATACAAATTTAAAGTATGAACATAACAAATTGTCGTCTCACGATTGCTAGGTTAAAGTAGGCAAACGTTTGTGAGCTAATTATAAAAATTAGCGACAGTTCCCTCGGCAGGTTTATTACGTATCGTTGGATGGTCCGTTTGAAAGACGGAATAATCACATTATAAATTTTTGCTTTGGATCGCAATAATGTATAAGGCAGTTTTTTTTGTAAAGAAACATCAGTTCTATTTATTAACATAGATAAAAAACTAAACAAAAAAATTAATTAATTAAAAAACCCATAAACCAAAAAAAAAAAAACCCACCAAAAAACCCCCCCAAAAACAAAAAAAAACCCCCCCCCAAAAAAAAGAAAAAAGTTTTGAATTCCCTGAGAGTACACATATTACATCTTGAACCAGTGTGTAACAAAATACAAAGTGGTGTACTACTATTTTGTTTTCATCAGCTGCGTGGACATCTAATGGCAATATATCATATTGAAAGGTTATATTCAAATTTCATAATTTCATATATTTTTTCACATTATTTATGTATGCAAATTTGTTTATCTTAAAATGAACAAATTGATGCAAGGCCACTCTAGGTGCCTAATAGATGATATGACCCCCCCCCCCCTTAAAAAAGGAGGTTACGAATTTTTGTTCTTTAGCAATTTCAAACCGATTAACCGACTAAGGCATATCGTTTTAACACGTGACAGTATCGCATTAAAATCACGTTAATTTTAGCATAATAAATAGATAATAGATTAAAAAAACTTACAAAACACCGTTACATGTACACTGTAATTGATTTACATCGCTTTAATTCATTCTATTGTTCCAAAACATATTAAAACATTTATCGATCTGTATTGCGCATGCGCAATTGGAAAGAGAAATGGTAGTGAATGAATGAACGGATTATATATTAGGAATCTACCTTATTCGGTTGATAACTTGACTCTCTAATACTAATTCGGTATTACAAATTAACCATGTCCTTCTTGCCAGACATAAATATTTAGATAAGCTAAATTATAGTTTAATATATAAGATAACAAAACAATAGAAAATCGCATGATGTTTTTTAAACGGGGAGGGCGATAATTCGATAATTCACATCCTCATATATTGAGCAAAGTAAGAGCTTATTAACGTAAAATTTTGAGCTATATTAGATTAAATAAATAATGTGTATACAGTGGTTGCACCCCCCCCCCCTTTTTGAAAGTGCAGAGAGAGAGAGAGAGAGAGAGAGAGAGAGAGAGAGAGAGAAAGGGACGGTTGGGGGGGGGAGATTACATGTATACGTATTCTAATTTATTTGTTAGTATATAACTGTAATACAGTGTGTGAATTTTTTTGTGTAATAAAAAAGGGGGCGGTGGAGAGGGTATGAACGTATATACTTACATTATCAATTTTTGATCTGCCTGGTAATAAATAAACAATTTTTAAAGCCAGTTCTCTTAAGAAATTTATTCAAATAGTTAAATGTAAAAAAAAAAAGCTGGTTGACAACCCGCTGTACATGTTTTTTATGTATTCGTTAAAAATTAGACTTATTTTTTATAGCATATTATTGAAAAAAAATGTATTGTTTTTAAGATACATGTATTTATTTTATTGAAATTTTATATATCAGAATAAACATTACACACAAGTATTTAATTACAGTTCATATATATACATTAACAATATTAATTAGATTACTGCATTAGATTTTTTTTAGATATAATATACGTATTACTTCCTAGATAGCATATGTTGCTATTACACAAAAAACTGGTGGTATACGTGGAAGTGCTTTCATGACGGAGGGAAATAAATCATACGACAAAAATAGGCAGAAAGGGACATTAAGGAGAGACAACAGATGGTGATTAATGATCCACACATTAAAATATAGCTTTCTGTGAAGGATCATACGGATAATAATTGCAATTTCTCAGAAATACATTTTTTTATATAAACATGGTTATTGCGAGAGAGAGAGAGAGAGAGAGAGAGAGAGAGAGAGAGAGAGAGAGAGAATCAAAGATGCATCAAAGGTTTTTTGGTAACTTGAGTAGACTTTTTTGTGCTATCCCAGAGCAAGTAATATTAATCCCACCCTTTAACGACAACTAAAATTATGATGAATTTTGAAAGTTGAGCTTATATTCTACATGTATGACACTAGTGTTAAGTTTTAAACTTATAGTCATTTCAGTAGAGTCAGTCGTTGACTAATGTTGTTAAAATGGTTGGGAAACGGGTGGAAAATACTGAAGAAGTTAAAGCATATATAAAGTTCGCAAAAAATTCGGTCATTCGGTAATAATGAGTCTAATAAGGTATCTTATGAGACAGTTCGTAGGTGGAAAAATTTTTGACTGGCACATAGTCTGTCAAAGATGCAGCAAATTCGGGTCGACTAGTGACTGTAACAGGCAAAGCAAATGTCTCAAAAGTCAGGGGAATAATTGAAAGTGATGGCAGATACAAGATTTGTGATATTGCCAAAGCTGTTGACATATTGCTATCGCGGGTGCATTTCATTTTAAAGCGTATTTTGAATGTACTGTCATGTTGTCAATTTTGAATTAACTGGGTGCATGTAATACAAAATTTACAAGTTGTTATGTTGTAAATTTTGTATGTACACCCACCCAGTAAATTCAAAATTTACAACATGACAGTACGAAAGATTTCTGCCAAATGGATACCGCATATATTGAGAGATGACCAAAAACAGGTACGAGTAAAAACCGCTTAGCCATTACTAAAAATGTTTCTCAAATTCAATCAAAGACAATTTGCAAATATTGTTACTGTTGACGAAAGATGGGTTCACTATTTCGAACCAATAGGAAAATATGAATCAAAATATGGCTAACTAAACACGGTAGAAGACCTGTGGTTGCCAAAATAACCATAAGCACAAAGAAGGTTGTTTATTGCATATTCTTTTCATGTGATGGTATTTCGTACAAATTCCGGTGCCCAGGGCAAAAGTGTTACGATCGGTATTACCGAAATGTTACACTATAAAAGCTCAAGAAATATTATCATAAACAACGCCCTGTGTCAGGATTTAGGCATGTTCGTTTACTTCATGATAATGTTACATCACATACATCTGGGCTTGTGAAGCTATTTTTTAAGTCGGAGAAGGTTACCGTCTTGCCACACCCACCATACTCTCCAGATCTAGCCCAATGCGATTTTTTCCTTTTTTCAAAATTTTAAAAGTTCTTATCTGGTCGTTGTTACAAGTCCTTGAGTGAACCATCAATCAGTGCCTTAGTGGTCTACCTAAATCAGCGTACCGTGACGCATTTCAGAAATGGATTCAGAGATTGAAATTATATATTTCAAACCCTGGAGAATACTTTGAAGGGATGTAATGTTTAAGATATCGTACAATACACATTACATATCGAACAACCCTCCTAAAGCTTGGACAGCGCATCAGCAATTTCGTTAAATGCACGCATAAACTTTGGATTCGCGGGTGAAGTGGGAACGGGTTTAGCTAGTCATACCATTTAAATTCAAATCCCTTTCTGGGCTCTGGTATGGGTCTAATAGTCACAGTTCGAACAATTTAGGATTTACGAGGGTTATCCGGAAATTATATAGAGATAGTCCATTTATTTTCCTATCTAATCGACCGATTTTAGCATAAATGTTGAACAAATTCCAAGACAAAATTTAAATATTTTTAAAACATATTAAATAGATGAAAAAAAGTATTAATGGTTTCCGTTTGTTTGTGAATGGTTTAAAAAAAGGAACAATTAGACGCATTAAAATAGCGCTGCGGTAAGTTTGCGGGTGCAACGGATCACTGGACTTATGCAAGTTTGTCAGTTTTTCATATTTGTTAAAATCCTATTTAACATTCTAGTGAATTTCATGGACTTGTCTTGTTTTTCTCAGTAGTAAGAATATATGTCAATTTAAAAAAAAGCCCTCGCTACAATATCGCGATGTTTACAAAAAAAATTAAAATATTGTAGCATTACAATTAACAATTATATTTTAAACAATTTTTCATAGATTCTTCCACATTTATATATATTAGAACATTTAACTCCTCTAAAATTTCCAGGATACACAGTTTGAACAATTAAGAATCTAAATTATATCAGGATACTTGCCAAAAAAGTGCTGGATCAAAAGCCCCTTTCCAGGGATTTGATCCAGCTTAAACCTCTACCTGTGGACGCTTCCAAAGGTTTCATTTTTTGGCCATGTAGTTGTTGATTTTTTTTATAATGCAAACAAGTTTTAAATAATTTTCGATTATTTATTCTTACAAAATCATACCTCTACTCCGGCAAATGAAAATTCAAATGAATTATATATATATATATATATATATATATATATATATATATATATATATGAGCCTATTAATCCACGGAGCATGTTAAATGGAATTTTAGTTACTATCCTCCCTCAATTTTTTTTTACTTGTCAAGATATTGAGTAATTCTACCCCCGACAATAATGAAACTTTCTAATACGATGCTACGTGTCTGACACAGTCTTGATTTTGCTTTACCATCCAATGGTTTCTGACCCATTTCTTAAAACTAATGCAATCTTTGTTTTCAATGCATGTATGTTTTGACAGATAAGGGACTAGTTAAAGAGAGAAAATGAAACAAAATTGTTTCTAAAGAGATTCTAGAGACTAAGTATCAAATAAATACCTGTGTTTTCGTATGCCTGGTACAAACACTCTTTTCCACAAGCGTTGAAATAAACAGTGCGTGCATCTGAATCCACCTGGTGTTCTGATGTTTGACAGCAACATGTGCACAACTGTTATAACAGTTTTCATTAGATATTCATCAGCAATTTTGGAACTCCTTTTTGTCAAAGCTAGGTTCAGAATCAACATCGTTTTTTTAATAGTGTCGAGTAGTGAATTTGGGAAGAACATGAAAAAAAAGTTAATATAAAAAAATAATGTGACAGTTTATCTCTAAAATTCCTAATTTTCTAGGTCTATTACAAGTGTTTTAATTATCATTTGGCCTTAAAATGGAATGACATCTAAATCGTTTCACTCATATAATGAGCCTCCTCTATATCTTATAGAAACTTACAGAAATCAATATCATTTTCATTTATAATAGGAAGTAAACTTTACATTGTTACTTGCCATCTGCCCCGCACCAATTCCAGAGTCAATTGATGGAATTCAATATAAACTTATTGTGGCGAGTATTATTGAAATTTTGTGTAAAAAAACTATAGCGCAACCTTTTTGAAGCATTACTTATTATGTATGTGAGGATGTGTTCGTAGGTTATTGTGTGGGTGTGTTGGTGTGCAACAACTTGTTGACAAGGTTGGAAGAAAAGTTTAGACTTAGAATCATTAAACATTTAATACTTGATAAGAAAAATAGTAAGACAATGGTAATAACTCCAACCCTATCCCTTGCCATGTAAAGTAATTGGCGAACAAAATCTGGAGATATCAAACATAATCACGTACATACAAATCAAACTGTACGATTCAGCTAACAGAAGAACTCAAACTGAACAAATTAAATTCAAGTTTTTTTGTCAAATTGCCTGGATGTATTGACGTTATTCAAGAAAAAGCCGAATCTAAAATCGTGTAACAGATGTATGTATTCTATCAAGTGACGAGTTTACTTTGTGTGCGTGCGTATTGCACAGATATATAACCTGGATGGGAAGCTGCGTTGGGTGATAGTCCTGTTGTATCAATATAGGCATCAATCAAGCATATCATCTTAAAGATATTTTTCAAGTACTGTTTGTTGACTTTAAATACCGCATATTGTGTTTTTCCAGGCTAATAGTTCATCTAAGTGACTCAGATGACCTAACGCATTTAACGACTAGCTACATAAACCAATGAATTGGAAAATACAATACAAAATGGACCAATAACAAAGTTTAACCCATGATCAAGTATGTTCTTAAGTCTTTGATTATATAATAATTACATGGAGACAATTAGAAGAAAGAAGTTCTAAACAATCGCACATCAAATACATGGGCACATATAACAGTAATCATAATTCTATCTGGCGGCCGCCACATACTCTTACATTGACAGGAGAAACATTTTTCTCACATGGCACAAACCGGGTTCCGTAGATATTTACACATTACCTATTCTTCTGCTATGAGAAAAAACAAATTAACTTATATGTATAATTCTATGTTAAAATAAGATCATCAAAGACACTGAAAAGTATCCAAAAATGTGATTCTTAATAACGAATCTCATAATTTTGTTCATTTTAAATTCTCATTCTTACTTTACATTTGTTTTTATTTTTCTCTTTTTATAGTTAAAGCTTTTCGAATTATTTTATTTTTTATTAAGATTAAGACAAATATAACACCGCATATATTTTTAATTGCGTAAGTAGGTCCAATACCTGTTATTACTATGGTATTCTAAATATAGATTGTAAAGTGCGTAAATCAAATCAAATGAATTCAAGTAAAAATGACCTAATAGACTTTTTATTTATTTACATGTATCATCTCTTATGAAAAAAGAACTGGACCTAATGTCGACAACATCTTATTAATCACGTGAAAATAAAATTTTATAACCCCACACACACATTTAGAAGGTTTGTAAAAGGGGCAATGAATATTAAAACCTCTTTAAAACTATATGATATAAATGCGTTTTCAAAATCGCATGCACCATGTGAGTGGACTTTCATAACAAAAAAGTTTAAAACATAATTACGGTACATAAAAAACATCAATATTGGTCAATAAACTGTCCTTTAATTCTTATATACACTTTGTGTACACAATTAATGTCGTGTTTGATCATTAAGCTTAACGTCAATCTAATTAAAATTAAAATCTTCAATACTCTTTAGAAGATAATCAACATTCCAGCTAAATGTAAAAAAAATACTTAAAATTTTATTTTGGAGTAATATTTTGTCAGTCCTTGTTTCTTATTTTCTGCCATGGTTAAAGATATAAGCAATTACATATCTAGCTTCTCATAAAATCATAAGATCTTCAAACCTGATAAATCATGGGATGTAATAAGTATTTTTTTTAATGGCAACACAGTCAAATAAACACAATACAATAAAATAAGTGTTATAAGAAAACGTAGTCAGTTTGATCTAGAAGTCAAGGAAAATTTAACAAATCGAGGCTTAAATAAAGTGTATGACACAGGGGATGTAAATTTTTGTAGTATATTTTACTTTAACCAATATTTTATTATGCAAATAAATACATGTACATAAAATGATTGGACATCAGGCAGTGCCTATGTAAGTCCTCTCCCCGTTTGTGGTCTATCAAAGTAGCGTCCTGTCAACCAGATATGTAATATATTCATCAAAACCCAACATCCTTATTGAGGCTTAGGTCTAAACTGTAAATGTACAATCATTAAAGCAAAACAGAATTTCAGTAGTATTTGCCCGAGGCTGATATTTATCGTGGATTGATACAAGGTGATAAATGGAAAGATATTTCTAACATACATTGTAAAAGCACATTGATTACAGATGATGATTTCACAGATAATGTGAACGAACACACAATGTGTTACATATATCACAGGATTACATTAAATATCACATTAAAATTTACTTCCGGCATTGGAGCAAGAGGCAATAATCAATTGTAAAAATAAATTTTAAAAATGTTATTTATAAAGATAATGTGATTATGCAAGATATATACTGTGTTTTTCTTCGTCTAACGTTTGTTGTATGACTGTTGCAAACAGTTATACTAACGCAAAATATTCCTATATTCTAAGATTTATAATAGGCATTTAATACAGCAAATATGACACATTGTTAATAATTAAAATTGCAAAGTGCAGTTTGTGTCCACGGCTGTTCAATACAATGAATTTTCTTTGTGCACATCTACATGTATACGATACAGATAATTCAGACACACATGGTTTGTCTATAGAATAATACAGAATTATTGATTACAGTGTTCACATTTATATTAAATGTTTCTATTTAATGTTATTTTCTCTGACATACCTATTATTTCTTTCGTTGTTTGATAGATACAATGTTATTCACGCTTACTGAAAATAAACAGAAAGGATTCTCATATCAATTTGGAAAAAATAGCATAAAAATTGCGTAATACAGGACACGTAAGCCAAACTTATATACATGAAATTGATATAGAAAATTGATAATTAAGCTTCAAGTATTACTAAGTTATTTGTCTTCATTTTTTATCTACAACATTCACTTTGAAACCCCTATCAAAGTTAATGGAAATCAATGAATATTTATTACCATAAGCACAATCAGGTATCCGTACAACTTCCCTCCGATCCTAGATTAACAGAGAATCCCAATATCGTTTGAGGATTCCCCCGGAAACTTATGTTATATATTCCTGAAACATTTTCTGCACAGTCGTAAAAGTTGCTTTCTACTTGTTCAACCTTGTACTCTCTTAAAGCGTTGTAATCATTGCCAGGATCATCATCGATTGATATCATTTGTGGAGTATCATAAGACACCTCTTCATCACAGTTTGGGATGTACATATTTTCTGAGAGCTCAATAACAAGATCACTATATACAGGTTCTTCCTTTGCCTCAACAACCTCCTCTGGGATATTTTTTACCTTTGTTTTGCATATTAGTCTACATAGATTTAAAAATAATTGAAAATAGATCAATGGTTATAATTCATAAACAAAAACATTTTATGTGATTTAATACGGATCCTTACTTTTTCCTCATGATAAAGACTCCTATATTGATTAGAGTGACCATGGCTATAGAGCAAACGGTGATGACTACGTAGTTCACTTTCTGATCTGCAAGTTAATTTTATAATTAAAAGTTAATCTGAAAAGCTTTGTTCACAATATCGCAATATTCAAACTGCTTGAAATACATAAACTCTCACGGTAAAGGGATTTTACTTTTCTTTTCCTATTGAGAGACGCAAAAATACCTTTTATTTTAAAACCCTAGTCGTCTTGATCATTTAAATCAATTTGTTCCATAGATTTAACTACGTGACCTCTTATAATCCAATATTAGGTATAATTAACTCATTGAAGTTACAGGAACAATTTAATTTGTTGTTTTGTAAAATATTATTAATTCCTTTAATACTTTTAAATGTAACATTTCATTTTAAGTATGTAGAGAACGCTCGTCCATAATTTTTTTTCCTTGTTCATATAAATGATAATTCTATTGCTTTATATGTATACACAAAGGTATTTTCGTTGTTTTTCAGACTATTAAGTAAACACGTTTCACTACATTAAGAAATAGAAACGACTGCAAATGAAAGCCTTGTTTTGCTGCCTTCCTAGCAAATGGAACATTTTTTCAAAGTTGTAAAATATGAAATTACTATCTTTAATTTTATGTAGGTAAATAATCATGTGTTTATTCATAATATATGAATAAGGATGTATAAAATATTACTCACAATTTGTTTCAAGCCGGCTTATTTAACAATATAATTAAGTTTTTAAATTTGATAATTTTTTTTTTTCAAAACATCCACTGAAAACAAAATCCGTTAATATGAATATAAGATTGTTATTTTAATTAATTGGTCAAAGGATATCAACCTGGCAACAAGGGTTCACAAACCAAAATATGTAAATTTTTTACAGTACTGTTTTGAATTTAATTTTAAAATAAGAAATGAAATGCAAGAAATGTGTCGATTTATAGCTTACTTTACTAAAAACATTATATTGGTTCAATAATTCATCATTAAGTCTATACTGAATGGAATATTCTTGAATACCTGATCTATACCAAAAAGTACTTAAAACCCCCTCTAACACTTTAAGAGTAATATTTTAAGATAATTAATGAAATATTATATTCTTTTCAAATCGTTAATTAATTCTTAATATTTTATATTTCTTTTCCTAAAAAACTCACATTATTGTAAAAGATAAATTCAAACCCGAAATACCTCTGTCTTTAGAAGTTAAGATAAAATTTGCAACTCCAATTCCTTCGCTGTTTTCTATAACACATGTGAAACAATCTCCATTCTCTGAAATTGGTACATTGATTCCGATATGCAAATTCTTCTTCTCTTCTGAAAACCTATATAACGGATCTGCAAGTACAACAATTTAAGTTGTCTTTAATTAACTACAAATTTTTCGAAGTTTTTAAATAAAAGGTCAACAACAATTTTAAAGTTATGATTGAAGTAAAAGAATATTTATAGTATTGCATTCGTTTAATTTCTTTCTTTAGAATGATCATCTTTCGAAATTCTTCTAATGATATTAATAGAAAACCATTGAATATGAGTTTCCGAATGACCGATAATAGAATTGACAAACAACATGCTCAACTTATTGAGTTATACATGCATACGGGAAAGAGTTTACAAGAATTAGTGGCTTGCAGCCAGTAATTCAGATCTTAATTTGTAACTAACGTTTTAACGGTTGTAGGAGCTAACGATCCTGAAAAACAATGGCTATACTAACAAAGGGATGATCTTATATCATTTAGTTTGTTTTCTACAGATTTATTTTTTGTACAGTCAGTTATAGCTTAAATGGCTTTAAAATACTGACTTTTTACAGGAAACCGGTTTACAATGTTGTATGTAGTTAAGTGAAAATTCAGTCACATAAGAGTTAAATATAATACAACGATACATTCAAATCAAAACCTCCCAAATATTTGAAATATGAAATCGTGAAACATTAAAATAAATATTTATCTTACAATATCAATAAGTATTAACATTAAGATAATATCTTGTAATTACCTTTGTTTATGTTTCTTCCATTTCTCATCCATTGAATGACAACAGGGTCAGATTCATTTGGTGCAGAAATTGCATTGCATTGAATTTCTATATCTTCCATGTGTGAAAGCTGTATTAACGTCATCATAAAACGATAACCAACATCAACAAAAATTGGCGGAGCTAAAATAAATCAGTATGATAAAGTAAAAATGGATGTTGTAGTCGGGACCCCGTGCAATCCCCTGTATAGTTTTTTTAACCGGAAAAATTGACTGTGTTCGAATTTCCCCTGAAAACGGAGTCCTAGCTAACCCCCTGAACCTCTTATTGTTTTAAATGCGAATACGTTTAATTCATTTACTTACTTGTAACATTTAAATATGGATTCATGGTCAAGTTGCTTTTGGCAACACATGTATAGACACCATCATCATCAAATGTTACATTCCGTATAAGTAGCTTTCCATTCTCTTCAATGTTGAATTTCGTATTAGCTTTTATAACAGATCCATTTCTTAGTAACCAATGTATGTCCGGAACAGGACTAAATATATATTTTAATAGAATCGTTACAAAAACCAACAACTTGAAAAAAAGTGTAGAAATGAACATTCATAAATTAAATTTGTTAAACGTGATTTTAATGCTTGTCATTTTATTGAAAAAAAGCGTTACTTACCTTCCAGAAAAAATACAATGCAATGTTGCATTTTCGCCAATTCTAGCCTTAGGATTATTTTTCCAAATAGCCTTGGAAGTAGCTGTATTATTATTATCTACAAAAGGAAAAACAATAGTCAAGTACATTTCTGAGACTAAGAACTATTTGCACATGAGAACGCATACTAAATTGATGAAGTGGAGACCTCAGCATAACATTGTATATATAAAACGACGCTTCAATCACTAATTTAAGCCACATTTTATTTTATTTTAAATACATAGCAAAGTATGGTTTGTTCAAAGTCATTTATCTTATAACATTTACTTCAAATAATATTAAAGAAGTGAAAAATCATTAAGAACTTTTTGAATAAAACTTGCCAAGTCACATGTGTAAAAAATACTTTGGAATTACTTCTAAGAGAGAGAGATAGCAGATTATCATATAAGTGATTATAATAACGAAAATAAATCTAAACGCTAGACTATGTATTTTAGAAACATCGTATTATCCCATTTAGTTCAATTTTCAATCACAGTCTCTTATCAATGTAAGTGTTAAGCTTCATTCACATTTGTAGTGTACGCCCTTAATTAAATCTGCCTTCACAATTAACCTAACCATTCTACTTATTATTCTAGATTTTGCTTTTAACATTTATCAGCTTATTTTTGATAGTTAAAAAGTGGCATCTGGTGAAGACACTCCAATTCTCCGAATAAACAGAGGAAGATGGAAACCACGTAAAAAATGCCATTTTTGTAGATAGGTACTGTTGAAACATAATATTGCCACCGGAAAAAAACCCCCAACTTTGGATTGTTTTAAAATAGGAAACATATTGTTCATGGAAATATCCTGTCGATACAAAAATTTACGATAATGTGATGATCTAATGGCAATTTATCACATTCCAAAGGACATGTGTACGTGAGGTGCTAGACTTAAACTTCTCCATTTGAAATCAAGACAAAGATTCGGTTTTATCAAGTTCTTTTCTTTATTTAGCTGTGTTCAATTCAAAAGCGCTAAAATAACTTTGATTTTATTCAAATAACTAACTTCTCTTCTGCACTCATGTAATTTGTTGCAGCTATCAGGTATTGCCATTTTCAAACTTCAAAAGTCTATACTCTAAATTCAGGTATCAAATATGTAAAGAGGGCCATCAAAAGCATGGGAATCAAAGTTGTGATTTTTTTTAAAGTTTAATTTCAAGTCTTAGCTGTCCAATATTTATATTGGACATTGTCGTGTCATGTCGGATAGTCAAATATGACATATAGATGCAAATAAACATTATTTGATTTTATTTCTTATTTTAATTTGGTTTCAAAAGTAATTTTACTTAGTTGATAAGTTCGACAGCAGACCCAGCCTATTATTGTCATAGATGCACTTAAAATATTTGAGAGTATTTTATTGTTAAATCGCATCTTTTAAACAAGATTTACATAACAAAGACATTGGAAAATGGATAGAAATCTTAATATAATCTTATGTGCTTTTTTGCAGAGCAAAGAAGCCAAAATAAGATAATTGCCCCATTTCCAACACACTTCCTGAACTTTTCTTTGGTGTCATAGAATTTCTCTGAGCATCCATCGTTTTTTAGGTTCAAGGCTGATTAAAATCGAAGAGCGAGTAATCACTTACACAACTTTATAAAAAAAAAAGCTGTCAAAAAGCATCGTCAATGAACGTTTAATAAAAAGTCCAATTATAAGTATAGGCGTACTAAGATGATTAAAAAAGTCGAGAAATCAATGTGAAAATCGATAGAAAATTAATATACTGACACATATTAGGAAATCTAATTAAAGCAGTATGTACGTGTGTGTGTTGGTCTTTGTGTTTTAGGATGCTTTACAATGTTTAAGAAAAAGTATGATAAAACTTCGTTAGGCTACATACACTGTTGTCAACCGTACGATATGAAATTCTATTCAAACATCCCGTAAGTCATGTATATTGAATGTACTCTAACTAACAAGAACACTGAGTTGCATACATGTACGTGCCTAGGTTCTTTGTACACAGATTGATGCTATTCATACTAAAATTAGTTACCGTTAATCAAAACTGTATAAGAGGTACCCCTAGCTAATTTTCTTAATTTTTCATTCCATATTCCACAGCTTAAATTATGATTTTCGTATGATCTGTTGATATTCAGAAAATGTAGATTACCTAAAATAATGAATGTTTTTAAAATAATTATGCTCATGACAAACCATAATATAAATAATGTAAGTTCAAATAGCAATTAGATAACATGATTAAATTTATTTAAATAAAGCAAAACTAATTTATTGTGACAAAATATTTTGTTCTAACCTTCACTATCGATCGTTATGTTTTTATCTGATACCACAGAAACCCCAGTACCCTCTCCCATTCTCCATAGTAGTTTGCAGTCATTGATTGGTTGACAATCCGATCTGTTTGAACACGGAATCTTGCAGTGATAGGATATCTCACATGTAATTGTGTCACTGTTTTTTCCACTAAAGGCAGCAAGGGCTTTAAAGATAATTTAATATTTTAGATATACACAACACTGTACGAAAGCTTAACATTTAGATGATAATCGTATGCATTTGTGAAACAGAAATATGCTTCAAAATATACAAAATAAATTCTTACCTGCCTTATTAAGTTTTACAAAAAGTGAAATTGAAGCACCAAACTCATTTTTGGCTAAACAATGATACATTCCAAAATCTTCTTCAGTGAGGTTTTGAAAAGTGATATCACCGCTTTGCCCATTGGCAACCACTCGATCATTTGTTTGAAGTTTGACGTTATTTTTAAACCATTGATAACTGTAAAGTGTAAAATTATAATTAAAAAACTGACTTAAGGAAGGAGTCTTCTCGTTATCAGACATACTTCTTATATTGAGAAATTCATGAAATTTTCATACAGTCAAACAGACCATATGACCATATAAAAGCATCAGTTTAATCTTTTTCCTTAATTTAAAGGATGATAAAAATAGATGTAGTTATATCTGTAGTTATGTAGACATCTGTTTAAGATATGAAATTTCTGTTCTCCAAAGTAATGATAAAATATCACAATGTATATCAGTTTATACTACTAAACTGAAATGAATATTTAAACTTAAATTGATATTGCTTAGCCCGCATTTCGTTTAATTTTCTTAAAGAACTGGGTACGGTAAACAGCAAAATCGGCCCTGTTTTCAAAGTTAATGAAATTTTAAGTGAAATATTTGGAGAATTAACCGGTTTCAAAACAGTTTGATTTTTGAAAATATCTTTTACGGTTTCCATATAATAGTTATCTAAACATAGTATTGTTTATAGCTATTCAGTTAACCAATAACGTCATGACGTCATGAAATGTATTGACAACGTTCTTCAAATAATAATTACAGAAAGGATGTGCTGGTATAAAATGTAAATAAAGACATATTTTATCCATTATTTCTTTGTCTTTTGCAGTAAGAAATTAATTATGTTTCATGTTATATAAATTTATACATCATCATCATAATAGTTTGCATTCTTTCACCAGAGGTCGTGTTACACAAGTTTCGCTTGCACCTCTGTCAACGCCCAATGTACAAGATTAATGTACAAACTGAGACGATTGGCAAAATGTATTTAAAATCAATGTAGTTTATTTATTTATTTATTTATTTTTTTAATCTAAAATCAATTTAAATGTCTAATGCATGTGAACATCTTTCTTTCAAAGTTACTATAAGAGCTTTTTTAGCCGAGGTAAAAATTAAAACCGACATGATTACATTAATTAATTATCTAGTTTGACGGATTTTTGAAAAATTGAAAGGGCAGTTTTTGCCCGCTCCAGATTGATCGCTGGTTTTATAGAAATCAGCAGCAGTGTCAACTCCTATAATCTTATAAACTTGCCCACAATGTCTTTTCTGTTTCTTGTCCTCTCTTTAAGATGAATAGACAGGAGAATGAAAACAGCAATAGCACGTGCCTGCCATCCTTGTTTGAGCATGTGACATATTTCTCCAGTGTTGCCAGAAGTGTAAGCTGTACAAGTAATAGCTTTCCAAAAAGCTTGCTTGACTAAACAAAATGATTCAAGGGCTACCGTATCTTATGACGTGAATTTTAATTTTCGCTGTTGTTCATAAATTCATAAACGGAACTTACAGATTTAAGTAGAAAATTCAGTCTTTTTCTTCGATCTATAGCTTATGGTGTTCCGATAGGGCCAATTCGACCTTCGCACTTTCGGGCGAAGATGCGAGAGTGCGAAGTTGCGAAAGCGAAAGTGCGAAGGAACGAAAGTGCGAAGATGCGACGGCGAAGCGCGAAGATGCGAAGGCAAAAGTGCGAAGTTGCGAGGGCGAAGGAGAGATACTATTATCGCTCTTTCGCCCTCGCAACTTCGCATTATCGCCTTCGCACTTTCGCCTTCGCCTTTTTATGTTTTTGGAGCTCTCTATCGTTTAAAGATAATTTTAGCTGTATAAAGTACCATCTATGGCAGAAGATTAACTTTTGAGAATTTATTTTCAACAGCCCGCGCAGATCCATATTTTCATTATTTCTGGGGGGGGGGGGGGGTTCCGAGGGATAATTGTACTATATTACCTACATTCTACCGTAATAGATAGTTTAGATCGATCAAGAAATAATTAACGCAAGACATCCATGAACGATGTAAAAAAGGTATTGAATGTATTTTCTAGAATTAAAGTTGTCATTTAAAAAGTTAAACACAGCTAGATCTATCATTAGATTTGAATTCCTACATTCTTATGCAAAATGTTGTATTTTTTTTTAGTACTGTAGATTTGAATTTTACCTTGTAATACTTTCTTCAGCCAAGTTTAAAAAATTGGTGTGGTGGTTTTGTGTGCATTTAATTATGTGTATTTATTTATTCATCTATATGTGTCCATGTTTTATTCATATTTCCCCTATTTGTGTTTACTTGTCGTATGGAGTTTTTTCCTTTGATTATAACCCGTCCGGGTCTATAGTACCCTGCCAGGATTTGTTGTTTTTAAGTACTTTGAATATTATGAGGTGATAATTTTGGTCGGGTGTTCAAATCTAATAAAGCCCGAAGGGCTTTATGATAGATTTGATCACGCCTCGAACGAAATTATCACCTCATAATATTCAAAGAATGATTCCTTCTTACTTATATTTATATAGTTTTCAGGAATTGTATGATTAAATATTTGAATATAAATACATTTGTAAGCAAAACCCGCTTGCGCCCCAACTATCATCTTCACAACGTCAAGGTTTTGTGATTACGGAACTCCACACAAAGTTCCTTAATCACAAAACCTTGACGTTGTGAAGATACCCAACTATACGTCCTTTGAATTTACTGGACTGTATAGTACAAAATCACAGTTACCACAGGCAGAGACACTGAAAAATGCAAATATTATATAATATGTACGCGACTAACCGCTAGACAGTCCCGTTACAGAGACTAATGACACTAGTAAATATACTAGGCGCTTAAAATGCATGCACATAGGAATATGATCACTATTATTTTTTCTTGTGAAAATAGTTTTTAAGTTTGATTTAATAACTTGTACAGGATCGGCAAACATTCAGTGTCTGATTTACTAGTATATATTTCTAATAACTTTGTACCAAATATATAAATCTACACAAATATCGGGTTTTGAATCTGACTTCTGATTTGATAATAAAACTGTTTTGAAATTTTAAATGTATCTGTATAAACTTTCTCTCTCTCTCTCTCTCTCTCTCTCTCTCTCAGCTACTTTATGACGTCATTTGTTTACACTTGTTACGTCATTTATGTAGAGTACAACGGAACACAGATAACTTTATATTCATTAAATAGCAAATTATAAGAAACGTTGAGGTTTTTAAAAAAAATATTTCTTCCTATATCCATCATGAAATCAATATTGTATATTTGTTTTTACTACACAACAATGTTGACCATTTTATCTGCAATACCGGTATGTCATTGTGAGTAAGTCAAATACACTGTGTCTAAGGGCTAATAAACTAATAAAAATACTCCAATGTTTCCATGGAACGGTTTTATTTTTCTTTAATTTAAGTCAATTGTCAACATAAGTCTATTTTTACATTTAAGTATTTATTTAGGCATAGTCATATTAACGAAACTCATCTTACGTCTTGGCTTACCAATGAAAACATCTATTTTTTGTTTATCTTGAAAATAGAAAATAATAAAAAACGAAAGTGGCCGCAGTCTTGTACATATTTTTTTCCGTTTCTATGTTAATAAGCAGTCTAAAATTGTGCTATTCTGAAATATTGGTGTATGTACTCGAATGCGGCCTTATAGAAATATTAGATCAAACATTACAAAAACCCATATATTTTACATAATCCGTAAACAGGGTCCGGTTTCGGAGTTTACAATTACCAAACGCACGTGAATTTTAGCAAACGAAAGTTATTTTCATACATGGGGTGTCCTACATGAATTATTCCGGCAAACATATTACAGATATCATGTGTTTGATTTTCATTTCGACATGGCCGATATGTTATACTTAGCGTACCCAGTTCTTTGAAGTTATTTCAGTTTTTTTTTCTATGCTTCCAATATTAAGGATTTTTTGATTTTTACTTTGTTTTACAATTTCGTCATGCAAACAAAATTCTGTTCCACGGAAGATATCGGGTTGATGGCTTTATTATATTCAATGGCACGATACAGGAAATAGAGGAATTTTTTCACATTGACAATCATTGTCACAAGCATCTTCAATTTACGTTTGAAGTCTCACCATCTTCTGTGAATTTTCTTGATACTACAGTTTACAAAGGCCTCAGATTTCAAACCTTTAACAAGCTTGACATCAAGTCATTTATCAAACCTACAAACAACTTTCAATACCTACACAGAAAGAGCGCTCATAGCCCATCTGTGTTTAAAGGTTTCATTAAAGGAGAATGCATTAGACATGCAAGAAATACTAGCGACTCTACAATTTTGAATGCTACACTCAATGATTTTAAAGCGCATCTGTCAAAGCGAGGTTACTCTCCCCAAGAAATCGACCCAATTATCAAAGAAACAACAAACACAAATCGAACAAAACTCATCCTCAATAAGACTCCAAATCAAGCATTAAGTAACCCTACAGTATTGGTTACTAAATTCAATCCTTGCCTTAAAGGACTCAAAAAACGAATTTTGAAGTATTGGGATATTGTACATAGGGATTCTGAATGCAAATCATCTTTTGATTCTCGACCTATTATAGCTTTCAGCAAGCACAAAAACATAAGCGACGAGATAATCAGGTCTCACCTAAAATAAACATCAGCTATTCTTGCAGACCCCTGATGAGGCTCATAACAGCCGAAACACTCTACAACTATTAGTACTTATATTTTAAATTGCAATTTGCTTTTTGCAAAAACATTACACTATCTATGTGGTTTGGAGTTTCGGGTCCCAATAAATCCCTTACAAGTCTGGTTGATTGATGTCGCTAATTTTCACACGTAAAAGGTACCTTTTTATTTGGCTGTCCCTTATATTATGAAAACATTGTATATAGATATAAATTGACAGAAAAAGCTAATATATTGACCATTTAGTAAGAGAGAAAATCAGGTTGTAGTGATTTTTATTTTACACAAAACTATAGAATAAGCGCTTAAAAAGCTAATATAAATGTAATTTGATCGGAAAATCATCTTTTCAAAAAATTCTGAAACCCAAGTTTTTTTTAATAGTGCAATTAGTTTAAAAAAATCCAGCATTAATTAATGTAATTGTTTTAATAATGCTAAATAAGCTCATAAATCTACAGTAATTCTGACTCACAAAAACACGTGATATTTTCCCACGCCAGTGTTCCGCAAAAAATATTGTCCTTGTCATATTCAAAACTTGATTATTATTTCTGTGCCACGTTGTGTAATAGTAAGAAAAAAAAGAAAAAATACGATCTTTAAATTTCCTTTCATCTTAATTTAATGAACATTTAATCAAATGTATTTTTTGATATTTTGACAAGTCGAAAACCAGACAAGACTCCTTCCTTAAACATAATACTAGAATCCAAAATCATACTTATATGATGATGGAATAGAGAAATACGTTCGTTACCTTATAATCCCATTCTTTGCTTTACACTGGAGAATAAAAGGAGTGGGATCTAATTCTGGAACGTAATACTCAGGCTCAAACACTGATGTTATCCACGGAGGTAGATTCGCTGTTTGTGTTA
>WFKH01006014.1:51133289-51148305 GCA_016163765.1 Magallana hongkongensis
GACCCTAAAAGCAAACCCCGAGTAAACCAAAAGTAAACCCTGAGTAGACCTAAAGTAAAGCCCGAGTGTACGTAAGTTTTTAAAAAGCAGACCCAGGGTAAACCAAGCGTAAACCCCGAAAGTATACCCGGGGTTTAATTTGGGTCTGCTCTGGTGTTAGGTTGGGTCTGGTCGGTAGTGTATTTCTTCATTTAAATAGGACTGGTGTATTTTTGATTTAGACATAAAATTTGAATTATATTTACTCGATAGTGATATCTCAATTGAATTTATCCTGAATACGTTGGAAATGAATACGGTTTGACAAATCACAATACTTAGAAATGTTTATTTAGCTGACGAATAATCAACATTCCGCTGAGTAACGTCCTTTGAGGAAGCGAAATAATTTTATGGGTTTTCAAAAGTGTACAGTGTAAATCGTGATTCTTGCAGTGTTGCCGAAACCTATATTGTCTGACGTTACTTCAATACATGGATTTTAATGCTACAACTACACAGGTCTATATTATACAGTCTAGACTGCCTTAGCGACTCTCTGTATTAAGCGACTCTCTGTCTAATGCGACTAATTTAGACCGCCCATTGTAATTTTCTATATAAAATCCCTGCATTAAGCGACACCCTGCCTTACGTGAAAAGCGACCGTCATTTTTAGTCCCAAAATGCTATGTAGACTGTTTTAAGCGACTTTTCGCAAATTAAATTGGCGTCCCAAGCTGACAAACATAGCAGTGTTATGTTTCGATAACTAATAAGAGTCTTTATCACCTTTCATAATAACGGTTGTTATCATTAAACCCCATAAGTGAAGTTTTTAAGACTACCTCTATATCTCTAATGACGACTTTTGTCACACCCTGTATAAACAAACATGGCGGTCCGATAGTAATTGAACTTCTATAAACATCGGTTGTTAACCTGTTTATTGTTACCTGGTAGACAGACGTCTCGGCCAAACTCATCTGGACATGGACATGTATAAGTTGAATCCACATATCGATATTTATAAAGACATCATGTAATACGTCTGTATCGAGATAGCCTCCCTTGACGGAGCTCTTCGCGTGCGGAGGTAAATTTTGTCCTGGATTAAACCGGAAGATGGGACTTATTTGTTTATATTAACAACATGCCGGTCTATCATTGCTGCGTGCTGAAGTGCACATCTTCAACAAGAAAATTACAAGATTTAGATAAATATCCACACATGAAAGATGTTGATTTTTATACTTTGCCTAAAACGTCGGATCATAGGAGAAGAAGCCAGTGGATAAGGCTCATCCGACGAGAGAAATCTTGGGTGCCAAACAAATACACAAGAATTTGTTCTCGCCATTTTGAACCGGGCTCAAATGTTCCGACCTTGGGCGAGTTCGATCATTAACTAGAGTTTAACCACGGTAGTAAGGAAACTAATGGTGCGCATGTCTGTGTTCGAACGCACATTGGTCGATGTCTGGTTTAAAAAAATGAGAAAGGTGTTAATTGATACACATAATTTTATTGTTCACGAAAAAGAAAGAACAATACCTTATTAACACATTAAATCATATGTGTGAGCGCTAAAATTTAACAGATTGCATGTTGTGCTGATTAAAAAAAGCAAAATTTGGAGGTTTGGCTTTCCGCCGCCATCTTTAAACTACCTGACCAGAGTCAGACCAGAGTCTCTCCGTTGGTTGGACCACGGTTTCATTTTAGTCGGACTAAAGTGAGTTCGATATCAATTTAGTCGAACTACGGCGACTGTACTTTGTGATCGAACTCGCTCAATATTTCCTTACAACAATTTCAAGAAATCGTCTTATACTAGGTATATTTGTTAACGAATGTCTCATAATAATTTAACATGGACTGTTGAATATTGGCAAATTTAATGAGCAGACGACAGTTCTTTCGTTTTATCTAACAAATTTGTGATTTTTTTCAAGCTCAGAGTTTATATATAGAATCTAATGAGTATTATGGGTATATATTCAGCTGTTTTCACGTCAAATGTTTGGGTTTTTCTCTGCTTGTTAATATGAAAATTATTTAACACTATGACATTTGATTTTTAAAAAACCTAACCCTTTTCTAAAATGAAATGGATTTAACAAGAAAATCAGCAATTCTATCCAGATGCCAAATGATATCAGTGATGGGGAGGAAACTTCAACAGATAGCAATTGTGGCATACTTCTTCATCATTATGAAGAAGACAATATCCCCTATGTTGCTAAGGAATATTTAATAGACACCAGTCATGATAGATCTGAGGGTAATTACTTATCAATCAAAAAATACTTTCTAGCCTGTTACCATACATATTTTATCTGTTGTTTAATTTTTTAAATTGCAATAAAAATGAGTAGAAAAAACTTCATATTTTTATATCAGACTATTGATATGTTTGTTCAACTTTAAAGTTAAGTTTGGGGGTTTAAATAATAAGAAATATTATAGCTATTCGTTGATTATAACCTGCTGTGTCACTTTATTTACTTTATTTATTCTCATTCAGTAAGACAATGAAATTAATTTTTTCAGGTGTGAAGCATGTGAAGAAAGTGGAGTGTGTTACAAATCCTCCCTTCCTTGACCATGTTTATGTTGCTGGTACATCACCAGGTTCTACTGATGTGAGCGTCCAGGATACAGCAGTGCAAACGGACATGACCGTGGATGATATCAACTTTATGTCTGGTCAAATCCACCAACTTCAAGCAAAACTTGATGACAAGACCACTATTTTAAGAGAATGTTTTATTGAGACTGTTACTAAAAATGATGAGAATGTTAAGTTGTACACAGGGCTACCATCACTTGCTATGCTATTGGGTATTTTCAATATCTTAGCTGCCAAGTGTTCAGCGTTAAAACACTGGTCAGGTCAACCCAGTGCTCAGGAGAAAATTAACAAAGGAACAAAAATGGAAAACCTGGTCCAGCAAGAAAATTATCTTTTTATCGGAATTTATTCTTTCACTTGTTCGCGTACGTTTAGGTTTATTTGAGTTTTGTATTGCTGATCTGTTTGGAGTATCTAAAAGTAGGGTTTCCTAGATTTTTATTACTTGGATAACTTTAATGTCAAATGTATTTGGAAAATGTTTGAGATGGCCATCTCGGAGACAAGTAAAAAAGTATATGCCATTGTCCTTTAGAAAGCAGTACCCTAATACACGTGCTATAATAGATTGTACTGATTTTTTTTTACAACGACCTAGATCTCCAACTGCTCAAGCAGCTACATATAGTACATATAAGTCTAAAACACAGCAAAATGTTTGCTAGCTATTTCACCAGCAGGGAATTTTACTTTTGTTTCAAAACGTCATGGTGGCAATGTGTCTGATAGATTTATTACAGAAGATTCAGGGTTTTTAAATTCTGTGGAAGAGGGTGATGACATAATGGCTGACCGAGGTTTTACAATAAGAGATCTGCTCACAGATAAGAAACCCACCCTAAATATTCCTCCTTTTACCAGAAAGTGTCCATGGGGGAAAAAGAAACGCCTTAATGTTAACGAAATAAAGCAAATGCGTCAGATAGCCAAACTCAGAATTCATGTAGAGAGGGCTATACAGAGACTTAAGTTATTAAGGCTTATAGGAAATGTTATTCCATGGTCACTTAAACCAGTTATTAATCAAATAATTAAAGTTTCAGAATTTCTTTGTAACCTAATGCCAACTCTAGTGAGAAAGTAGAATTCCTTATGTTGTTGTTTTTTAACCATCAGTTTATTTAGAGTTATTTAATATGACTTGTTAATATTGATAAAAAATGCACCAATGTTTGTGCACTTTGATTCCAATTGTTTAACATTCATATTAATTGTCACGCAGTAAATATTTTCAACTAGATAAATTAATCAGAACATGGTATTAGTATTTTGAGGTACTTTATCAAAGTACTTTATCAATCATGATACAGGTATTGTGTTTTGCTAGTTAATAATTGTTCATAAAATATTTGCAACATGAATCTAATTTCTCTCTGAAAGAGACTTTACATATTAATCCTTACATGACAATACACAATAGTTACATTCCTTGCAATTTTGGTTGTACAAAATTCTCAAAAAATATCTTTGATTTTTTTTAACAATGAATTCCAAAGTAATGCATCAAAAAATATTCTCTCACTGTAAATTTTGTGTTTTCCAATTTTGACACCACCTTCCAAATACAATACAAAATCACACTACTGTACATTTGCCACAGCCATCTGTGTTTGTATTTGTGTGTACCAATTAGAGTTCTCTTTTTCTTTCAATTTCATACACCCATTCTCATCACTTTGAATATGATAATTTTCATTGAAAATCTGATCTAAAGTGTAATTTCTAAATTTGTATGACATTTTATCTCAAGTACTCCTGCTCCACAACACTTACACTGCAAAATTCCATAAGGTGAAGCACCTAGGAATGGTACATTAGGATCAACAATAAGACCTGTGGTTTTTACCTTTCCACTTTTGTGTTCTGAAACATACTTTTTTTCATATAAATTTCTTCCCAAAACTTTTCTTTCCTTACCATAGATAGTGGCAGGTGTTGAAAATGATGTTTGTCATTACTCAATTTTTGCTTTACAATATAGTTATATGGGTCATTTCCTTTATAGTTACAAACATTGTGCATGACAGAAGATGTAATTCTGCCAAATCTGTACTTGTACCAATGAGCTGACTCAGATTGTTGGTCAGTAAGCTTGTTGATTTCAGTACAATCTGATTCATCTTAGCATGTTGATAGGTAGTCAAAAATTGATATATTTTCATTTGGATCAAAATTTGCAATACATTGTTGAAGAGTTTTGGGTACGTTTTGATCATTATTATTATCAATGTTCATGTCAAGAACTTCAATAATTTGAGTGTTAAACCCTTTCACTAAATCTAAAAGCATTTCATCAATATCAGGATCATTTTGATTAATGATGGTAAGGTTAAAACAGTGTTCAGATGGAAGAATACGGGTTTGCTCAGTTGGCTGTTCAATTTCATCCAGCAGTTTGGGTTTTGATTCTTAACGAGGTACATCCCAAATGCATATCCTGTCAGTATATGTTTCAGTGTTCCTATCAATATGCCTCTCTGACGGTAGTGACAAACTGAACAATAGGGCCACAACATGTTTACATCCGCCATTATCTCTTAATGAAAAGATTACATTTAAATTATTATAAAATTGATATACATGTATCTCAATGATGCAAATATTTTATGTTACAGTATATTATTCTGACTTTTCAATTGTCATTTGAATTCATGTTTTAAAAATGTTTCAGTAAATACATGTATATCATTATCTACAAACTATTCGAAACTGGTGCCATATAACGTTTTTGAAATTTAATATTATCTCTTATGTATCTAGCCTTCACTGGTATTTTAAATTATTTTGCATTAAAATAATTACTTGCTACCATGTATGTAATGCATGTATATTAAGCAGCCATTAAATTGTGGCAATAATAAATTGTTATCATGATCCTGAACACAACGTTTACTTTCTTCTGTAGTATCAGTGGTTATTATGATTGTGTGGATATAATTATTCATAATTATAAAATCGGACACAAGTTACCCAGTGCAATCACAGCCAGCGGATGTACAACTGTCATCAACACGATTTAGCAGACACCAGGTCCTGTATGGATCAGCTGATTGTGAGGTTTCTCTAATACAGAGCGATTTTACATAGATGTAGTTGTGGGATAACTCATGACACTTCACAGAGTGAATGTGATTAGACTGATACAATCTATAACCGCGTTAGGACTTGTAATTTTGTAGACGTGCAGGAGACCATCCGGCGTTTGCTTTTGATAATAAATAAACAAAGAAATCGGCCTGACAAAAACCGGGAATGTGTCTCAAATCATCAGTCCATTCAATTGAGTTCTGGTGATGTTATACACGGAAATTCAACCACTTCTCCATCAATAATTATCCGACTTCTCCATCAATAATTATCCGACTTCTCTGGCACAAAAATTCTTTGGTGTCATCCGCAGCTTTTAACACCGGTAATTTCAAATCTATTACCTTTCATAGCCAATTCCCGAAGTTGATGAAAACTATAGTCACTGACAGTCATTTCTCGTTCAAATAAAAATAATTTAAGTTGCTGTTTTAACTTTAAATCTACGTTAAAAACATAGCTATTTTTGGCGCGTTGCTATTGTTTACGTTGACGATGTGTGCCACCTCCGCTTCAACTCGCGTGTTATTAGCGCCCCCTAAACAGGAGAGTTCCTATCTCGAAACCGGCGTATTTAACATGTGTATAAAGAAGATATTGGGAGGGTAAAGATAAAAAAATATAATTTAACTATTTGGTATTCAGTATTATTGATAGTTAAAAGATAGCTAAAAAGATTTTGAGGTTAGTCTTGGACTACGTTATGTGACTCCCTGTCTTATGTGACTTTTTTAATTAGTCCCTTGGATGGTCACATAAGACAGTCTAGACTGTATCTTACAATATACTTTGTTGCATCGTAACACGACTAGATCTCTAAATCAAGGTTAAAGAACATGTCTTTTATGTGATATAAGCTCTATTAACGACTCGACGCTAGCGGACATTCACACTCTTTCATCTTAAATAGAGAATTGCAAGTTTTCTGCTATATGCAAAAAAGTTAAGATGTTATTTACACTAATTGTCCTTTTTAAAAGCATTATTTTGAAATTATTTACTAGTATGGGAAAGAAGTGCCAACATTTTCAGAAGTGTTAAGATACACAACTGTATTCCCAAATCATAGTCAAATGTTTTGTAGTATACTATTTGCTTATTAGTTTTGTTTCACTTGTATTTCATTGAAATAATCTTTGGCCTCTCCTGGCTCCAGAATAACCTCTTTATTAAAATAGTGACTATAAGTTTCTGGGTATATCCCTCTAACTATTTTTAGAATCGTAGGGTAATAGAGTAAAGTTTAATCAAAATAGTTCCTTTACTTGCAGAGTGTATTTATGCATTTATTGTGACATTTTATTTCAAAATGCTTGACCTATGTTAGAAAAGAGGATTCGCGCAGTTTTAAAACCAAGTGTCAAGTTATAATTATCATCTGAAAGAAAGAATTATATTTACTACAAAACCTAGGGTCGAAGCTATGACACATGATATTAACATTACTGCCTCTGAAAAATGTATTACTGGACTACACCCATCCTATGGCACCTAAACAGATATAACGCAGTTGGCATCATAAAATGAACAAGTCAAAAAAAAAAAAAAATAGGGCTCGTTTGGTCGAGTATTTTAAACTTTTTCTATAGAAAATTCTAATAATACTGCACAAATAGATGTAGAACGTAAGGAGGAAAGTGCGGATATTTAAGTCTTATTTTCTATTTTATATTACTGTCTTATTTTTGGGGAGAGAGATGTATGTGATGGTTATACAACTTATACGTCAATCTATAAAAAAAAGTTGTTACATTAAACAAGGAATGAAATGACTGATTTCAGATTAAAAACACACCAAAGTATCAAATTACATGGCTGATACATGTATTTTCAACCAACGAAAGTTTTTTTAAGGAAATATGAATGTTTTTACATACAAGAAGAATAATTTGCAAATACTGTCTCTATTGCTCTTCGATCTTATTTAGTCTTGAACCTGAATAACGATAAATGTTAGAAAATAAATGCAGAAGTTACAGGAAAAAAATAGTTATTAAAAGGGTGAAGTAACAAAGTTATATTAGGGTTCTACAATTGAATATACAGTTTAATAGAGAAAAAAAACTTTATGAAGCTGCATATTATATGTCGTCATTATTGGTATTGACAACATGATATACTATTCGATAGCCAGTTCACAGTGAATATATCGCAGGGTTAAATATAATTATGTTTACAAATTGATTAGATTTAAGGTTCAGTGATTAATCTGATTTAATAAATGCTAATGAAACTGTTGCGAATGCGTGTTTATCTTTGACACGAAAATGTTGATTTATACATATGTAAATTATCTAAAAAATATACCAGGCCTGCACAAGTGATGGACTAAATTGTTTTTAAGTGTTGTTAAAACAATCAAATTAGAGAAATTGATGAGAGCTATCTTTGATATACATGTTCAAACCAATCTTGATAAATAGTCAATTCTTTTTTTAAAGTATTAAAATAGGTCTATTGTTAGCTAGAATATTTAATCATTTTATTTACAAAGTAAAGTAAATTAAAAGCATCAAAGCTCAACGCAAATATCATTAAGAAATCGATAACCAAACGACTGTTTGTAAAAAAAAATGCTTCTGAAAATTGCAATTATTTTCTTATGATGCTACGTAAAAAGCTATATGTCAATACTTGGAACATTCATCACCATCTGTGATCTTTCCTTGACGTGCCTTCCTATCTTTTTTTTCTTTGTCAAAAAAATTTCCACTTTTACATATACCATCATTTTTTAAAACTACATCATAAGTTTTCTAGAGAGTAATATGTACCTTTACATTATATTCAAATATCGAATTATAAATCAAACCAATACAATGAATGCCTATGCATAAACTGTAATTAAATACTTATGTGTTATTTTTATTCTGATATGTAATCAATAAAAAAAACCCAGGAAGAATGAATATGAATGTATTTTAACCAAGTTAGGGGAAATTGGGTTCTTTCAAACTTGGTACAATTTTGAAATATTTCCTTTAAAAAAAGAGTATGTGCATATGATGTTGTGAAATTAAATCAGATTCTTTACTAGATATCTTCTTTTAGTTAATTATAAGAATCTTAATGGGTATTTTCGCTTTAAGAACCAGTTTGCAGCAATGTCTGAATAGCGTCAAATCTATGTGAAAAATATACCTTTGATAATCTTGGCATTAGTCCCAACTTTCACTTGCAACTGTATACATATTCATCATCTACTATGTGGTTTTTAACGATCTTTAAAGACTTTAGGAGAACTGAATATTTACCGAGTTGACTGGACAAAGATATCCATGTGGCACTCCACGAATTATCCCAAATATGTCATTACATGTATATTGTAAAGCTGTTGTTTTTTCAATAGGAGCGTAGTTAGGGGGAATAACCCGTACTGGCGTACTACTTTTGGTGGCATAGTAATACGCCACCATATTCAGTTCTTTACTTTGCGCTAATTTCTATCGTATCTCGTGAATTTAGTTTTATACCACAATTAGCATTGTTATTCTGTTGATGCAGCTCAAGTAGAGAACATGGTATTTTGTTATAATAAATACATTTTCAACTGTAAACGGGCTATTCCTCTTTAGGTTCTTTGTTTTGATTTCAAATGGAGAAGTTCTGAAGCCTAGCACCCCCTCCCCCCTCCCCATAAGCATTTCCTTGGGAATGCGATAAGTTCTCATTCGATATTCAAGTAAATTTTTGTATCGAAGGGATAAGTCCATGAATATTATGTCTCATATTTCTAGAACAATTCAATGTTTTGTTTTATCCCGATGCAGATTTGTATTTGAACAGTAACATTAATTGTATATTAAATCCTCTTTGAAGTACATTATAGCAAGAACGTTTCTACATAGGTGATTTTATCAGTTTTATTTAATACTCTCTTTGTGATTTTTCTTTAGTATTTGTAGAAAGAATAATTTTAAAAAATTGACTTGACTACATTTGAGACTGAAATCTAGCTGATGTTGAGTTATTGAAGAGTTGTTTACAACAAACTTTATTATACGGTGGTGTCAATTTTATCAGTTTTAGTACGCGTGGTTGTATGCTGACAAATTTTTCTTTTGTAGATAGTATTAGTACATCTACTACCAAGGCTATTTGGAAAAATAATTCTTAGGCTAAAATCGGTGAAAACACAACGTTAAAGTGTATTTTTACTGGAAGGTGAGTAGCACTGATTTTCAAGGAAAGGAAGACAAAAAGATGATTTTTTCCAACTTTCATTTTTTTTTCATTGTTTAATTGTTTTTTAACGATTGTATTTAAAATTTATTTATAGTCCTGTTCCAAATGTACACTGAATACTAAGAAATGGATCGTTTATAAAACTTAATTGAATGTTCAAAATTGAAGAAAATGGAAGACAGCTACTTATACAGAATGTAACATTTGATGATGATGGTCTTTATACATGTGTAGCCAGCAACAACTTGAGCATGAATCCATATCTAAATGTCACCGGTACGTAAGTGAATTACACGGGGGTTTTTTTTAATAGAATGCCCATGATTATTCCTCTTTGGAGGATTTTTTATAACAGGCCCATGTATTTGGGGGAAAGGCTAACTCTTTCGAGTTTATCTTCTTGAAAAACAATGCGAAGAGGTTGCCTCGCTACAACTATGATATTTTATTTCATTTTACCATTTGTTTTTTTAGCTCCACCAATTTTTGTTGATGTTAGTACTCGTTTTATGATGAAGTTAATAAAGCTCTCACACAAGAAAGATATGGAAATTCAATGCCACGCAATTTCTGCATCAAATGAATCTGAACCTGTTGTCATTCAATAGATGAAGAACGGAAGAATCATAAACAAAGGCAATCACAATATATCAATTTGTTGTTGATACTTATTCATTAACAGATTTGAAACATTATTTGTAATATGACGATTATATGATTTTAGTATAATGATTTTTGATTTCTTACTTCACATATTAGTGAGATCTTGATTTTAGTAATAGGTTCTATTTAACGCATTTGTGACTAAAATTTTCCCTAAGTTTTGACGATTTTAATTTTTTAATTAACTACATTTTGAAACATTGTAAGTCGGTTTGCTATAAAAACGACAATATTTCAATATCTTTTGATTGAAATTAAAACAACTATACTACATAAAAATACTTTAACTTCAATCATAACTTTTAAAATGTTCTTGTCAATTTTGAAATTTTGTAAAATTCGTAATTTAATGAAATATTCGACAATTTTAGTTGTTGTTTTTGCAGATCCGTTATATTGATTTTCAAAATAAAAAAGAAATTGTGTATTGAAAATAATATAATAATATATCAATTTCAGAGAACGGAGAGTGTTTTACATGTGTTATAGAAAGCAGTGAAGGAATTGGTGTTGCAAACTTCATCTTAACTTTTAAACACAAAGGCACTGGTATTTCGACTTTAATCTAGCAAACATTTAATTTTAATGTTACCGTTAACAATGAATATTGTTTTGACTCGGACTAGAATGTCGCGACGTCATTGGATGAAACGCGTCACGTGATTGCCATACAAATTTCTTTGAACGGCGAGCGTCAAAATTTATACGGCAACATGGCGGACGTAACGTTATTTGAACTGATTTTTTACACAAACGTTTGTTTACATATCAAACTTTAGGTCCTCGACAAAACAAAACACTTATTAGGTTTGTTACTGACTGTTAACAGAAACTTGTGGGGTCGGTAAAAGTGTAATGTGTTTTGTTCACATCTTGAAATAAGATTAAATTAATGTTTACTTAAAAAGACAAAAATAGACCATTGATATGAACAAGGAAAAATATTTCGGGCGACAATCATCTCTACATATCTATAATAAATGATTACAATAAAAATATGTCATTTAAAGCAAATTAATATTAACCTTTTACAAACTACTACTGAAATGGTTTCTATCAACTGTAAACGTCTTTGAGTTAATTAGATCTATACATGAATAATGTCCGGTGGTGACAATACACAAGATATATCAGATCATGCATAAGAGACAAATCATGTTTTCTTATGTTAATATCGTTCAATTTGAAATATTTTAGAAAGCTTAAAACTTTAGTACTAATTGTAAAGCTAACACAAACAGTAAGCGAATGTCTTAATTTTTAACGAATTCGCCGAATTTTCTTGACACCATTACGAGTATGCACAATAAAAACATCTAAAATTCAAACAGACGGGAATAGCAATTTAACTGGGGTAAGTGTTGAGAAGTTTAAACATTTTATCCATGTAACTCTAATTTTCGAATGTCATTGAGTTGACAAATCGTATTTAGGTCTTTCCACCTTTCAGGTGAGAGACCTTTTGATTTTCTTCTGTTTTTTATTTTTTTTTTCTTCTCTTTTTTTCCAGGGACAGCTTTTTTATTTCCAAAGATTTTGAACTACTTTTTTCTTTATTTGATTTTTCATAAAAAGTTATGGTTTACTTTGCTTAATAGCTCCCATAACTTACAAAGTTATTGCCCTTGTGTACGAAAAGCTTGTTATCGCTACTCCTCTGAAACCATAAGAGAAAGAGAATTGGAACTTTTACCATTGTCTTCAGTATACTCAGAGGGTTCTTCAATCTACTTATACCGAAAGGATCCGAAGCCCCCTTCTATTAGTTATTGCCCCTGAAAATATTTAATTTTCCATAAAATCACTTCCAACTTTTTTATTATTTATCATAGAGACTTCGGACTACTTGGGATAGAAGCGTCTACCTTGGCCAAACAAAATGACATAAAGGTCAAAGGTCAAGGTCATTTGGAAATATGTTAATTAATGAGTTCTGAGATCTTTTTTGTTAAGGATGGTAGAGATAAACTTTTTCATGGATGTAGAAGGACTTTTTGAGACATTTTAAAATATAGCCCCTTGGCTCATACCTTTAAATAATTGCAGAGTTATTGCCCCTATTGTAAGAAATGCTTGTTATCGCTACTCCTCTGAAACCATAAGCGATAGAGACTTGGAACCTTTACCAATGTCTTCAGAACACTTAGAGGGTTCTTCAATCTACTTATACCGAAAGGATCCGAAGCCCCCTTCTATTAGTTATTGCCCCTGAAAATATTTAATTTTCCATAAAATCACTTCCAACTTTTTTATTATTAATCGTAGAGACTTCGGACCACTTGGGATGGAAGCGTCTACCTTGGCCAAACAAAATGACATAAAGGTCAAAGGTCAAGGTCATTTGAAAATCTATTAATTAATGGGGTTTGAGATCTCTTTTGTTTAGGATGATACAGAAAAACTTTTTCATGGATGTAGAAGGACTTTTTGAGACATTTCAAAATATAACCCTTTAGCCCCTACCTTCAAAAAATTATAGTGTTATTGCCCCTATTGTACAAAATGCTTGTTATTGCTACTCCTCATAAACCGTTCGAGGTAGAGACTTGAGATTTTTACTAATGTATTCAGTACACTTAGAGGCTCCTTCAATCTATTCATACCGAAAGGGGCCGAGGCGCCCTTCTAGCAGTTATCGCCCCTGAAAGTTTCTTAATTTTGTTAAAAACACTTACAACTTTTGAACCTTACATCGTAGGGCCATCAGACCACTTGAAATTAAAATGTTGACCTTTACCAGTCAATATGACATAAAGGTCAAAGGTCAAGGTAAAAAAAAATGCATATTTAAGTTTTTGACTTTTTTTTTATAGTAACGCAGAGAAAATGTTTTGTTCATTTTATTGAAACAGAGCATTAAAAAATTAACAGGTGGAAAGACCTCTAATTGTTCGAGAACAATAAGTCTACTAGTTGTATTTGTTATTTAGCGAAATTGATCGAGGTTAGAAAAAAAAGATGTTTGCCAACTAAAATACAAAGAAGGATCGCATGCCAATATTTTTAGAAGACTTATCTTTTGTTTGTTTACTTATTTTAATATGAGAAAACATTAGATTTAGAGCATGTGAAGTCTTAATATAGAACGATTGCAGCATGTGTCCGTAGGTTTCATTAAGGATATATAGCTATGTACGGAGCTCTCTCCGAATTTTCTCTTCACTCTTATCAACTTCATGTTTTTTACATTATAGATGTCATGATAAGAAAATGTAGCATTACAGAAAATCAAGTTGTTGAAGCAGTGAAAAAGTAATGAAGTGGGCTCCGGAGAGAAAGGGTGGTGGTGGTCGTAGAAAAGGAATTTACAAATGAAAATGCTACCTCTGGAATTAGAAAGACCGTTTGCTTTTTTTAATAATTCAAAATTTATTGTATGAAATTTATTGATGGAAACTAACATTTAAAATGTTTGGGTTTTATATATTTTTACACGCAACGAAATTTTTTAAGTGTTTACCTTGATAAGTAGAATAATTTGAACATTGTAATTAGGCGAAACAATGTGATTCCTTACTTATACTTTTTCTCTCACAAAGATTCAATAATCAAGATGTAAATAAGTAGTATTGATAATGTAAGTTTCTCGGGTACAATTTTATTTAGTTTTTTCAATGTCCTTAAATGTTTTTTTTATAATTCGCTTATTTCTTTGACAACACTTTTTTAATCTCAATATTATTTTGAATATATCTGAATAAATTTTATGCCATCTATACATACTCAATTGACTCTTCAAAGTTTAAAAAGTATAAAGATAATTTTTGTAGAACCTTCATGCGTCAAAAAAAGGTAACAAATATAGCTAATTTGATGTATCTTTCATTTTTTATCTGAAATTGCTAAGTACTTTTTCTTACTGTACTATAATGCCGATATTTTCAAAATGCGTGTCTCCATGTTCATTATCATACGCCAGTCTCTTAAAGAAAGATCAGTGTTAAAGTTATCACATAGAAAAAACATGTCATACAGGACAAACAATAACTTTTTTTACTCCAGTTTCTGAAATACACTAATTGTTGGAGATCACGTTAACGTGCGCATGGTGACGTTATTGCTTAAATTAGACATTTTAAAGATAATAGAGATGATAGGATTAATGTTAACTTAAGAAACATTCAATAAATGCTGAACAAAAAACACCAAAAATTACATCAGCGATATTTTAAATGCACTTTTTTTATAACAAATTTTTAAATTAATTTCAGCAAGCTGTAAAAAGAATTCACAAACCAAAAAACAGAACTTACAATCCACAATCATTACAAAATGCATACATTGAAGTAATGGAAAAGGGTATTCCAGTACTAAAGGCGAGCCATGTATTTGGTGTTCCACGACAAACACTAAGAGACAGTATGAAAATTATTGTTTCTATTGACTGTGTTACCACAGGATGGACACCTGTTTTGAACTGGAAGAGAAAGGTTATATTGTCAATCACATTAATTCCATGGCGAACCT
>WFKH01006014.1:51188237-51208174 GCA_016163765.1 Magallana hongkongensis
TAACACAAACAGCGAATCTACCTCCGTGGATAACATCAGTGTTTGAGTCTGAGTATTTCGTTCCAGCATCAGATCCCACTCCTTTTATTCTCCAGTGTAAAGCAAAGAATGGGATTATAAGGTAACGAACGTATTTCTCTATTCCATCATCATATAAGTATGATTTTGGATTCTAGTATTATGTTTAAGGAAGGAGTCTTGTCTGGTTTTCGACTTGTCAAAATATCAAAAGTACATATGATTAAATGTTCATAAAATCAAAATGAAAGGAAATTAAATGATCGTATTTTTCTTTCTTTTTTCTTACTCTTACACAACGTGGCATAGAATAATAATCATGTTTAGAATCTAACGAGGACAATATTTCTGGCGGAACACTGGCGTGGGAAAATATTACATGATTTTATAGTTCAGAATTACGGTAGATTTATGAGCTTATTTAGCATTATTAAAACAATAACATTAATTAATGCTGGAATTTTTCAACAAATGTGCACTATTAATAAGTAAATTGAGTTTCAGAATTTTTTGAAAAGATGATTTTCTGATCAAATTACATTTATATTAGCTTTTTAAGGACTTATTCTATAGATTTGTGTAAAATAAAAATCACTACAACCTGATTTTCTCTCTTACTAAATGGTCAATTTATTAGCTTTTTCTGTCAAAATATATCTATATACAAGGTCTTCATAATATGTAAAAATCAAAAAATCCGAAATATTGGAAGCATAGAAAAAAAACACCAAAATAACTTCAAATTTAAGAAAATTAATCGAAATGCGGGCTAAGTAATATCAATTTAAGTTTAATTATTCATTTCAGTTTAGTAGTATAAACGCATATACATTGTGATATTTTATCATTACTTTGGAGAATAGAAATTTCATATCTTAAACAGATGTCTTCATAACTACAGATAACTACATCTATTTTTATCATCCTTTAAATTAAGGAAAAAAATAGTGACCTTGACCTGACCCTAATGCAAAAATAAGATGGTCAAATTTAATTTAACTGATGCATTTATATGGTCATATGGTCTGTTTGACTGTATGAAAATTTCATGAATTTCTCAATATAAGAAGTATGTCTGATAACGAGAAGACTCTTTCTTAAGTGAGTTTTTTTTAATTATAATTATACACTTTACAGTTATCAGTGGTTTAAAAATAATGTTAAACTCCAAACTAATGACCGAGTGGTTGTCAATGGGCAAAGTGGTGATATCACTTTTCAAAACCTCATTGAAGAAGATTTTGGAATGTATCATTGTTTAGCCAATAATGAGTTTGGTGCTTCGGTTTCACTTTTTGTAAAACTCAATAAGGCAGGTAAGAATTTATTTTGTATATTTTGAAGCATATTTCTGTTTCTCTAATGCAAACGATTTTCATCTAAATGTTAAGCTTTCGTACAGTGTTGTGTATATCTAAAATATTAAATCATCTTTAAAGCCATTGCTGCCTTTAGTGCAAAAATCAGTGACACAATTACATGTGAGATATCCCATCACTGCAAGATTCCGTGTTCAAACAGATCGGATTGTCAACCAGTTAATGACTGCAAACTACTATGGAGAATGGGAGAGGGTACTGGGGTTTCTGTGGTATCAGATAAAAACATAACTATCGATAGTGAAGGTGAGAACAAAATATTTTTGTCAAAATAAATTAGTTTTGCTTTATTTAAATAAATTTAATCATATTATCTAATTGCTATTTGAACTTACATTATTTATATTATGGTTTGTTACGAGCATTTTTTAAAAACATTCATTATTTTAGGTAATCTACATTTTCTGAATATCAACAGATTATACGAAAATCATAATTTAAGCTGTGGAATATGGAATGAAAAATTAAGAACATTTGCAAGGGGTACCTCTTATACAGTTTTGATTAACGGTAACTAATTTTAGTCTGAATGACATCAATCTGTACATGTATGTAGCTCGGTGTTCTTGTTAGTTAGAGTACACTCAATATACATGACTTGAGCCGATTGACGGGATGTTTGAATGGTATTTCCATATTGTAAGGTTTACAACAGTGTATGTAGCCTTACGAAGTTTTATCGTACTTTCTCTTAAACATTGTAATAAAGCATCCTAAAACACACAGACCAACACACACACACGCACGCATTGGTTTAATTAGATTTCCTAGTATCTGTCAGTATATTTTTCTATCGATTTTCACTTTAATTTCTCGACTTTTCCAATCATATTAGTATGCAATTACTTATAATTGGACTTATTATTAAACGTTCGTTGACATTGCTTTTTGACAGCATTTTTTTTTATAAAGTTGTGGAAGTGTTTACTTGCTCTTCGATTTTAATCAGCCTTGAACCTGAATAACGATGGATGCTATGCGAAATTCTATGAGACCAAAACAAAGTTCAGGAAGTGTGTTGGAAATGGCAAATTATCTTATTTTGGCTTCTTCTTTGCTCTGCAAAAACGCACAAAATATCGTATTAAGGTTTCTTTCCATTTTCAAATGTCAATGTTATGTAAATCTTATTTAGACGATGCGATTTAAGAATAACATACTCTCAAATATTTTAAGTGCATCTGTGACAATAATAGGCTGTGTCTGCTGTCGAACTTATCAACTAAAATAAATTACTGTTGAAGCCAAATTTAAATAAGAAATAAAATCAAATAATGTTGATTAGCTTCAATATATCATATTTGACTCTCCCACATGAAACGACAATATCCAATAAAAATTATGGACAGCTGAGACTTGAAATTAAACTTTAAATATAATCACAACTTTGATTCCCATGCTTTTGATGGCCCTCTTTACATATTTGATATATATTGAGTATAGACTATTGAAGTTCGAAAATGGCAATGCCTGATAGCTGCAACAGAGAACATGAGTGCAGAAGAGATGTTAGTTATTTGAATAAAATCAAAGTTATTTTAGCGCTTTTGAACTGAACACAGCTGAATGAAGAAAATAACTTTATGAAGTCGATTCTTTGTCTTGATTTCAAATAGAGAAGTTCTTAAGCCTAGCACCTCAAGTACACATATCCTTCGTAATGTGATAAATTGCCCATTCAAGATCATCACATTATCATAAATTTTTGTATCGACAGGATATTTCCATGAATAATATGTTTCCTATTTCTAAAACAATCCAAAGTTTTGTTTTCTCCGGTGGCAATGTTATGTTTCAACACTACCAATCAACAAAAAACTGACATCTTTTACGTCGTTTCCATATTCCTCTGTTTTTTCGGACAATGGGAGTGTCTTCACCAGATGCCACTTTTTAACTATCAAAAATAAACTGATAAATGTTAAAAACAGAATCAAGAATAATAGGTAGAATGGTTAGGTTAATTGTTAAGGCAGATTTAATTAAGGGCGTACACTACAAATGTGAATGAAGCTTAACACTTACATTGATAAGAGGCTATAATTGAAATTGATCTGAATGGGATAATACGATGTTCTTAAAATACATAGTCTAGCGTTTAGGTTTATTATCGTTATCATTATAATCACTTATATGATACTCTGCTCTCTCTCTCTCTCTCTCTTAGAAGTAATTCCAAAGTATTTTTTACACATGTGACTTGGCAAGTTTTATTCAAAACGTTCTTTATGATTTTTCACTTTGTTAATATTATTTGCAGTAATTGTTACAAGATAAATTTGAACAAACCATACTTTGCTATGTATTTAAAAGAAAATAAAATGGGACTTAGTGATTGAAGCGACGTTTTGTATAAACAATGTTATGCTGAGGTCTCCACTCCATCAATTTTGTATGCGTGCTCATGTGCAAATAGTTCTAAGTCTCAGAAATGTACTTCACCATTGTTTTTCCTTTTGTAGATAATAATTATACAGTTACTTCCAGGGCTATTTGGAAAAATAATCCTAAGGCTAGAATTGGCGAAAATGCAACATTGCAATGTATTTTTTCTGGAAGGTATGTAACGCTTTTTTCCAATAAAATGACAAGCAATAAAATCACGTTTAACAAATTTTAATTTATAAATGTTCATTTCTACACTTTTTTCAAGTTGTTGGTTTTTGTAACGATTCTATTAAAATATATTTAAAGTCCTGTTCCGGACATACACTGGTTACTAAGAAATGGCTCTAATATAAAACCTAATTCGAAATTCAACATTGAAGAAAATGGAAGACAGCTACTTATACGGAATGTAACATTTGATGATGATGGTGTATATACATGTGTTGCCAAAAGCAACTTGACCATGAATCCATATCTAAATGTTACAAGTAAGTAAATGAATTACACGTATTTTTATTTAAAACGATAACATGTCCATGTTTTTTCCTCCTAAGAGGATATTTTATGACAGGCCCATATATCGAGAGAAAGGCTAACCCATTCGAGTTTATCTTGTTGAAAAACAATGCAAGGGCTTTGTCTCTGCTACAACTCCGATATTTTATTTCATGTTACCAATTGTTTTTTAGCTCCGCCAATTTTTCTCGATGTTGGTACTCGTTTTATGATGAAGTTAATACAGCTCTCACACAAGAAAGATATAGAAATTCAATGCCACGCAATTTCTGCACCAAATGAATTTGAACCTGTTGTCATTCAATGGATGAAGAACGGGAGAATCATAAACAAAGGCAATCATAATATAACATTTTGTTGTTGATATTCATTCATGATCAGGTTTTTAACATTTATTGTAAGATGACGAGAATATGATTCTTGTATAATCATTTTTTATTTTTCTCTTCAAATATTTTTGAGATCTTGATTTAAATAATACATTCTATTTTTTAAAACTCATTGTGACTGAAATTTTTCCGACGTTTTGACGATTTTAGTTTTTGGTTAACTATATATTGAAACATTGTAAGACTGTTTGCTATAAAATTGTCAATATTTTTATATAAAAACTTTAAACGGATTTCAAAATATTATAATTGAAATAAACACAATTGAAACAACTATAATACATTAAATATACTTTTACTTTAATCATAACTTTTAAATTGTCCTGACAATTTTAAAATTTTGTTAAAAATCTTCATTTAATCAAATATTCGACAAGTTTAGTTGTTGTTCTTGCAGATCCGTTATATTGGTTTTCAGAAGAAAAGAAAAAATTGCGTATTGGAAATAATATACCAATTTCAGAGAACGGAGATTGTTTTACATGTGTTATAGAAAACAGTGAAGGAATTGGAGTTGCAAACTTCATCTTAACTTCTAAACACAGAGGTATTTCGGAATTAACAAACATTTTATTTATTTTATCGTTTACATAAGAAGTGTAATGTGTTTTGTTCACATACTGAAATAAGATTAAATTCATATATTGACATAACAAGAGGCCAACAGGCCTAAGCGGTCACATGAGTACCATAGCCCATACAAAGATCTGCCGAGGAATGTCATATATGCATTTGATTAAGTTTCATTCTGGAGTGAAAAAAAAATTAATATACTGTAATGACCATCCCCACCCTACCTGAAATGTGGTAAAAAGGACCATGAAACCTATAATTTTGGTGAAAAACTTAAACATCATAATAGAGTGCATGACCTGATATTGAAAAGGGGCAAAAATCTGATAGGAAATAATTTTCTCATATTTGTTAACGTTCAAGATAGTTTTATTTGTATATGTTTTCATAGATAAATTTAAGATGGCTAGTATACATATTTCATTTAAAACAACCCCCATTCCCATCCCCAGGGACCAGACAGAATCTCCCTCCCCCTCCCCTGGGCATTTGAATGAAATAAAAATATGGTTATCTGCATTCTTTACTCAATCCTCATGCTTCATCTTTTCAGTATTTAACCTATAAATTTTGACACCATCTGGCATTTATCCAAAAGTCATTGTACATGAACCGATTTGGCCTCGCCCTAGATTCAGAACCCCTACCTTGGGGACATGAAATTTACAATTTTGGTAGAGGGCTTTATTGTCTTTTTTAATACGCAGTCAGTTTCTATTCAGTACCAGCAGAAGTATAGAACACGGTTTTTAAACATTAAATGCATTAACACTATATGACTATTTTGGCCCCGCCCTAGAGTCAGAAACCCTACCCCGGGGGCATGAAATTTATAATTTTGGTAGAGGGCTTCCTGGTATATATAATTATGAATTCAGTTTTTCTCACAGATGTGTGAAAGTAGAGAAGAATATTTTTAAAAAATTATATGTTAACACTATGTGACCATTTTGCCCCCCCCCCCCTAAAGTCAAAACCCCTACCCCGGAGGACATGAAAGTTACAGTTTTGGTAGAAGGCTTCCTGGTCTACATAATTATAATTCAGTTTTTCTTACAGATGTGGTGAAAGTAGAGAAGAATATTTTTAAAAAATTATATGTTAACACTATGTGACCATTTTGCCCCCCCCCCCCTAAAGTCAAAACCCTACCCCGGGGGACATGAAAGTTACAATTTTGGTAGAGGGATTCCTGGTCTACATAATTATAATTCAGTTTTTCTTACAGATGTGTGGGAGTAGAGAAGAAGATATTTGAAAAATGGTCAAATTTTGACCAATTTTGCCCTGCCCCTAGGGCCGTCATGAAATTTACAATTTATGTTTCCCTTACCCCAAAAATGCATCATACTAAATTTGAAAAGAATTGGCGATGTAGTTTTTAAGAAGAAGTTAAAATTGTTCAATTTTAATGCACGACGCACGGCGCACGACGCACGACGACGGACGACGACGGACGAAAACCAATTGCAACAGGTCACCTGAGTGATTCAGGTGACCTAAAAAGCCGAAAAAAAAATACATATGTCGGGCGACAAACATCTCTACATATCTATAATGGATGATTACATGTAAATTATGTCATTTAAAGCAAATTAATATTAACCTATTACAAAATTACTACTGAAATTGTTCATGTCAAATGTAAACGTCTTTGAGTTCATCATAACTATAAATAATTGATTTTTTGTGCGAATATAAGACAAAGTTAGAAACGGGATTAATAAAGTCATTTGTCAGTAATGTCTAAAATTTGGATTAAACATTTTTATTTTAAATGCTGTTGGTAATATCTACAGCTCGATACTGGTCACCCTGCACCTTTAAGTTACCTGCTCCAACACATTTAATTATGACATAACACGATCATATTTCAGTAAAAAAAAGAAGACATATTTTAACATGTTTACATCAATACGTAACATTAGAGGGAGACTATAAGTTTCACAAAACTTACATATATTTTAACTAGAGTAATATTATGAGTAATACTGTGATCAAGGTACATGTATGTTTAAACGAAGTTGAGACTTAACTATATGTCATATCAGGGTCTACGAATTTGAAATCGACCATGTCGAGCATTAATGTCTATAAATTGATGGTAAAATCTAACAAAGGATCAACCACGATCAAAATTACGGCCAAGGCAAGATATTGTATCTCATGGAACCAGTAAACTTGGCATGATTCCGACCATCGATATATCATATTGTTGAGGGTGTATGTATGTGGTATAACACTTTTTAACGAAGAAGAGTATCGGACCTTGGAGGCTATGTAGTCAACAAATTGTTCACTGGATCTACCTTAAATATTAAAAATGGTTTGTTTACCTATAAACAAAATTTAAATTTAAAAAAAAACTCCAAGTTTTTAGCATTTATATTTGAAATTTTCCTATATCTTTAGACGAAACTTTTCTTTTTTAGATTTCTATAGTCTACAAATGGCCATGTCCATTAAGCCCTCTTAAATGATACCACAAATTAATGACATCAGTTTTAACAATAAATAATGTTCGCAAAAACTTACAACGTAAGATTACCTATATAATATTACAAAAAGTTTAACTGTTTTTGTAGTATTATATCTCATGGGCCCAGTAAACTTGGCATGATCCCGACTATCGATATATCATATTGTTGAGGGCGTATGTATGTGGAATAAAACTTTTTAACGAAGAAGAGTATCGGACCTTGGAGGCTAGGTAGTCAACAAATTGTCCACCGGATCTACCTTAAATATTTTAAAATGGTTTTTATTTACCTATACATGTCAACTAAATTTAAGTTTAAAAAAATCAAAATTTTTATCATTAAGATTTAAATGTTTCCTATATCTCTAGACAGAACTTTTCTTTTTTAGAAGATTTCTATAGTCTACAAATGGCCATGACCATTAAGCCCTCTTAAATGATACCACAAATTAATGACATTAGTTTTAACAATAAATAATGTTCGCAAAAACTTACGACGTGAGATTACCCATATAATATTACAAAAAGTTTAACTGTTTTCGTAGTACAGTGATCTGTTTCTATCAAAGTTAATAGAAAGGTAATCAGGGGTCGTACTACGAATTATCCTTCTGGAGTGATTATCAATATCTGACTAATCAAAGCATGAAGAATTCATTTCCGATTTATATACACTGTATCATATGAGTTGTATTGTATTATCTAACATTAAATCTATTGAACAATTGGATCTCTAATTGTTAAAAAAGACTACGTTTTAAAAATAAAAGCTATATTTTTGTTTCTCAACAGCAAATGAAAGACCAAAAACCATATATCGTGAGAGTTGTGTGTATTTTAAGCAGTAAAAGTATTGTGGGATTTTTAATATATTTTTTAGATAAGGTTGAAAAGACCCCCAAGCATCATGCAACGTTTTTCAAACATTAAAAATTAGTTGAAGTATTGTTTCTAAGACGTTGATTAACAAAGACAGAGATCCAACATTGACTTTTCAACGTTCAAAATCAGGTAGAATTGTAATTGAGTTGAAATAACAACAATGATTCAACGTCGAATGCTTGCCGATCAGAAGACCTGCATGCATGTATTCATAAGTATTTTTCAGGGCCACTAATAAATGGTCTGTTGGCTAGTTTATTTGGTTTTTGTTTTTTTATTTTGGTTTACGTCAGTAAAAAATGTGTTATAATTATTATCCAGCATTGCATGTTGTCCGGTGATGACAATACACACGATATATAAGATCATGCATAAGAGACAAACCATGTTTTCTTATATTAATATCGTACAAAGCTTAAAACTTTACTGATTAAAAAAGCATAAAATATGTGTATATATGCCTTAATTTTTACGAATTCGCCGAATTTCTATGATACCATTACGAGTATGCACACTGAAAACCTCCGAAATTTAAACGGAAGGGAATAGCAACATAACTGGGGTAAGTTTTGAGAAGTTTAAACATCTCATTTACGCAATTCTCATTTCTAAATGTTATTAAGTTGACAACTCGTAGTTTTATTTTTCATTTACCGAAATTGATCGAGATTAGAAATAGATAGGGATGTTTTCCAACTGAAAGACTAGGAGGGATCGCATGCCGAAATATTTAAAAGGACGTACAAGAAGACTTGTCTTTTGTTTGTTAACTTATTTATACTAGAGAACATTAGATTTTGAGCATGGGAAGTGTATGTAGAACGATTGCTGCATGTGCCCGTAGGCTTCATTTACGAAATATAGCTTTGCGAATTTTCTCTTCAACCTTATCTATTACATGTTGTTTACATTGTAGATGTCATGATAAAAAAAATGTAGCATTACAGAAAATCAAGTTGTTGAAGCAGTGACTAAATACTTGGAGTTGGCCCCAGAGAGAAAGGATGCATATGGTGGTGGTCGTAGAAAAGGAATTAACAAATGAAAATGCTGACTCTCGAATTTGATATACCTTTGTTTTTTTAATAACTCAAAATTTATAGTATGAAAATTATTTATGGAAACTAACAATTACAATGTTTAAAATCTAAGTTTCGGTTTTATTTATATGTACACGTAACGAAACTGTGTTCACCTTGATAAATAAAATAATTTGAGATTTGTAGAGTGAGAAGGATAAATATTGCCAAATATACCAATGAGCAGGTTGATGAAGAAAATGAGAGATAAACGTATAAAGAGGATCTTGTGTATAGTAATTCACTTAGAGAACTGTCTAAAAATGAGTACAGCTCACACTGTTACGAAGAGGTGTCTTGTGATACTCCAGAAAAGGATGCCAAGCGATGATAATCATTACAATGAAAACGATGTTTAAGTGAGTTTATTTAACGTATAGTTGAAAAAAGACCATGCATCGGCTGTTTTGGCTGTAAAAAAATGTTTTGGCATCTATAGCACAAGATCTTAAAGGGATTTTCACATAACTTTGGAATTCAGGGATTGTTAAAAAAAACTCTCTAAAATAGTATTCCCTGTGGGGGCTTTATCTGTCACAGGATGCACATAAATCAAAGTAAATTAAATAATCCTAAAAAAAAAGAAAAACCGTACGTAATTTTGGAGAGTATAAAGGGTTCTTTAGATCATACGGATTGTTTTTACCTTTGATTTTTAACAACAACAGTAATATGATGACATTTGTAAGAACAAAAAATAAATTTAACGGAAGTTATTTGATCAAACGCGCTTTTAATTTCAAATAGGCGAAACAAATTGATTCTTTACTTATAATTTTTCCCCCACATAGATTCAATAATCAAAGTGTAAATAAGTAGTAGTGATAATGTAAGTTCCTCGGATGCAATTTTGTTTAGTTTTGTCAATGTCCTTAATAGTTTTTCTATAATTCGCTTATTTCTTTGACAACACTTTTTTTTATTTCAAAATTATTTTGAATATATTTGAATAGATTTCAAGCCATGTATACATACTCAATTGACTATTTAAAGCTAAAAAAGTATGAAGATAAATTAAATAAACAATTATTTGTAGAACCTTTAAAAAATGAAAACTTCAAGTGTAGGGACAATACCATAAAATTTTGATTTTAATGTACTACCCTACCTCACGGCTGATTTAAACTTCTTTGGACAGCTATGATACCAAGCAACAAATTTCTATGGTCAAAATTTAAATGTTTAAATGTCAAAGTTTATTGAATGAAATCTGACCGAAAAATTAACGTATTGAAATAGTTTGAATAACATTAAGATTTTTTCATAAATAAATATTTTTTATTTGAATTTGATTTTGTGACTTGTATATTATAGATATGAAACAAATTTACAACTATAATGTCCGTCTGCCTGTTTGCATGATTAAGTGTATCTTCAAATAATAATGCTTTCGACGGCTAAAATGTCAGAGTATATGTATATTTCAAAACAATCACACACAAATTTGAAACATTCTAGTATTTAATACTACATTAGAAATAAACAAGAAGAAGAACAATTAAGTTAATAACTGTATTGATAAGTGTTTATTTTAACCTGCAATTAATGGACAATTAAAAAAGTATTCAGTTAAATTGGATTAAGTCATGTTTTGTAGACGAGACGACATATTTTAAAAAATATATTTTTCATTCGTCTGTATCTTCATATGCACTCACAATTATGTTCCAATCACATGTATGTTCTATCAATTTGGTTTGGGTTTATTAATAATGTTTGAATTGAATATTCCAACTTTTCTACTTTTTTTATATTTTTCCGCGGATGAGTGGTCACTGGGTATAGTAGTTTACTGGGAAAACCTGTTTTACAGGTTCAATTTATTTTTAAATAAACTTGTTAAGTGAATTTAGGAAGGGATGTTAGATTTATTCTTGGCGAAGAGCTATGTAACGTGTTCATATTGTACCCTTGCTGAGTGATCTTGGCCAGTTCCCATGCTGTGTGAACCTGCGTGGGCCTTGTCATGTTATAATATCTGTGCGAGAAAGTTACAATGCAGTATGTGTTATATTTTTATTTTTTTTTTATATAGTTTTGAGTTAGAGAAAGTTATTGTATAATTTTGTATTATGTATGGTATTAAGTAATTTGTTCTGCATTGTGAGTTAAATTAAACTTAGAGAATGTGATTTGTCATCTAAATAGCTAAACGTTATTGCAATAGTCTGTGTGTTTAATGTGAGAATATTAAAAATAAAAATTGTTAATTTTTGAAATTTATATTACAAAAGTTATGTAACTTGGTTCGATATTTGAATAGATGACCGAGGAGTAGGCACGTGGCAGTGATAGTGGACCATGCAAAGACATACTGTGCTACTTTGATTCTAGTAACGAAACTTACATTATCCCTTGGACGTGACGTCATGCAGTATGCCAGTCCCTCCCACATTGAAACTGATGTCAACATTTTCCCTTTTTTAATTGTATATTTATAAGTAAATTGTTGTCGTTGTTGTGAATATTTTTTTGTTTTGACTGACAAAGATCATCCTTTTACCAGATTTGTAAACTATTTAAAGAACCCAACAAAATGTTAGGGTAATTGTGGGGACTTCAAATCTCAGTAGAATGATACAAAGAATTGCAATGTTTCTGTCGTTTTTTAGAATGGGACAAAGAGAATGCAGTTTTAAACAAGCAGGATTTTTTTGAAAGAAGTTAAAGCCTGGAATCAGGTCTTTTCTGTACAAAATATAATATGCAAGAAAATAATAATTTCAAAATTGACGTGAAAGTCTAGTTTATAAAGTGTATTTTCTTATTTGTTTTTTAAATTTTCAACTTGAAAATTATGCAGAAACGCATATCTAAACATCACATGAACATGTATGTTTGCAAAATAAACCTATATATAAAGTGAAATTATTTGATATATAATGATATTTATATAAGATGCTCATTTTAGTATTTTTTGTTTTTGGTTTTTTTTTTTTTGGGGGGGGGGGTTCTTTTTGTTCTTTGTTTTTATACAAAATTGCAACCTGTCGCGGCATATAAACCAATACATAGGATATGGAAGAACCCAGCGATTTGTACAAATAATTGTAAACATGTATGCGCTAGCAATTTATACTCCCCCTTTCTAGTGCCAAAACGCATCTGTTTTAGAAATAATTTAAGAAGGTACGTAGTGAAAACAAGAAAAAAACGCATCAGGATAAATGTCTCAAACTATGACTATAACTTTTTCTCAGCTCTCAGAAAACTTAAACTATTTCGTAAAGAAACAATCGTAAATACTAGTAAATTGTTAATTTGTGAGAAACAAAAACAATATCTAACACACGAAACATATATGCTACAAATGTGTTACAAAACACATTTGAGCGGAAAACTCTAAAATTGGCAAAAGGTTTAAGAGAAAGTGTGCTTTAATAGAAATTTACCACTCCTTCGTCGATGTCGATCAACGAAACTCGAGATATTTTATAGGTTTGTCACTTTACAGTGTCTAAACATCTGAATCATCAGTAATGTTGTCTCAGTATCAATGGATTGAATGTTGATGCGACTTTTTCCATCCTCAGAACTAAACGTGCTTTCACCAAACAAAGGATTTAGCACTATTTGCATTAATGGTTCTTTTTGTGTTCAAATGATAAAAAATATCAAACACACTGATTTGAATATTTCTTGTTATTTTACAAGAAAAAATAATAAAAATATATATTTGCATCGAACTTTTAGACAACAATATCTGTCATATCAAAGAACTAATGTAAACTATATGTATATTTATGAAGAATTAAAATGTTTGACGAAAGGAACAAAAACGCTCAAATCTTTAAATTCTTGGTTTTAAAAAGTATTTCTGTTAAGAAAACTCTAAAATCTGGTGGAAACGCTAGAAGAGGGTTTTATCTTTAAAAAGATAATTGTCAGCCGTAAGGTATGCCTGTTCAATAAACTTAAAATTCCATCTTGTCACTCCACTATTATACACTAAAGATCTTTCCCCTGTTAAGAAAATGTAAACAGGATACGCTTTTTGCTAGAAAATGATATGCCGTGGGAAATATATTCAACTAACTCTTGTACTGAAGACTATACTAAACTTTATTATCATGGTGACTAAATATAAAGTATTACACATTTTATGGCACATGAAAAGATAAAACGTATTTTGGCAAAAAGAAACTGAACAAATCCAACATAAAACGTGAGGCTGGATTGGTCGTGTAGTTTAATTAAAGGCGTTCTGTATGATAGAACAAGGGACGTTATTGGCCAAGAAATGCCGTGTTTTAAAATCTAAGGATACTTACCATTTTGAAAAGCCAGGAGTAAACAAAACTCAATGGTATATGACTTATTCATATAACTTAAATGTAACTATGATAATTTTTCCGTTAAACACAGCGCCTTTTTTAATGAAACGTCAAAATTTTACAAAGCCTTTAACGCGACGTCAGAAACATGACGGGTAGGCTTAAGGGGATTTTAAACACAACCAAACATTTATCTTAAAGCTGCTTGGTCCGATTTTATATCAAATTTTTTGCACGCTTCTAAAGGATGTTTATGCTAAGTATATGTATAATAATAGACATTGCAGTATTTTTCCCAGTCAATAAAGCCAAATTACAGTGAAAAAAATTATGTACAAAATTTGCTAACAAAACAAACGACATAAAAGGGTATCGCGTTATTTCGCCTTATGTTAAAATTTACCCCTGATGTCAAGACGGGTATGGTTGTAAATTACGACTTTTACATCGCTATAAATAAAGGTCGTAATGTAGGCAAATTACAAATAAACCTGTGTACGTTTTGTTCGCTAATATTTCTGAAGTTTGCTTTGTTTACAATCGACACATAGCATGCGGGTTGAATAACCCCAATCATTCGGGGGACGAAACCAAACGTTTCCCCTTTCTAAACATTCCCATGATGCATTTTGGTTTGTTTTTTCGTTTGCCCAAAGAGAAATTATTTTTATTTACTTTGAATATTTCTAACTTTGAAAGGAAACCGATTCTGCTGGTGTAAATATGAGAAAGTCCATAACTTTATAAGATAAAAGGTTTGTATGGAAAATTATTTGATAATGTAATAACAACAAAATCGGACCAAGCAGCTTTAATTTTTTGGAACTGTGTATTAGTATTATTTCCAAACTTTCCATTCCCTTTGTTTAGATTTATAATATCGTAAAAATTAAAACGACATAGTTAGGGAATCCATACCGCAGCGAAACACTCGAAAGCCAATAGAGATAGAGAAATTGACAGGACTGAAATCTACACGCCCCGTTTATCGATCGGTCGAAACTTTCAGAAACCTAAGAAATATCACGGACTGCACGAAATAATCATGATTATGTCAGACTCAAATTCCAATAGGAGACGATTTGGCTGTTTCTTATATCTAACGTAATGATGTACATAACAATAATTTTGTTAAATTTTCTGACTTTTTCCGACCAGTTTATTAATTTGTTGATAGAAAGATGTAAATATAAACAATAAATTCGCGATCATAACGCGGGTTATGTAATTTTTTCCTGCAATGTTGCCCCTTCATATCCTGTATGAATCATCAAAGAAGGCATTTTAGTTTAAATACCTTACTTATTCTTCGTTAGTTTCATGATTTTTTCTAATACACATACAACTACATGTAATTTAAGACAATCGACGCGCGTGAATAGATCTAGAACAATTCAACAACTTTGTACATGCGAGAATTTCACCATGTATTAACTTCCGCAAAAAATTATTTACCAACCGGTACATTAATATACAAGAAAACTGATTAATTAAACAGATAAACAATATATTTTGATTTTTAACAAGTATTTGCAACAAGCACAGGTCAACGCACTGGGACGACTGGCCGAGGCTGGCCGCCGTATTCCAGACTCTTAATTGACAACTGTACGTAATTATATAAAATAATCTGAATAATGAGTAAAAAGAGACAGATGATGGCATTAAGTAAGCTGAGTGAAAGGTTTACAGTAATAAAATAATTAATTAAACTCAATGAGTCTTTGATGTCCAAGATATGATTGAAATCACAGACATAGAGTCCGGAAAGTGTAAATCACTAATAGAATAAATAACTTTGTTAGAATTAAATTGTGAGGAAATATTACAAAACAGATTTTGAATTTAAAATAAAGTCATTAATGAACAGTGAATTTTGCACGGTGATAGTAGACGAGAGAGAGAGAGAGAGAGAGAGAGAGAGAGAGAGAGAGAGAGAGAGTTTCTGTATAGTTATATGAACTGGCGAATTTAGATTTGTGATCAAAATTTATATAAGACCTATCGAAAAGGAATGTGAATCAGTTTTTGTTGTTATTTATTTATTTTATTATTCGTATGATATGTAAATTAATATATTCTAACTAGAATAGCTCATAAGTGTCTAAAAACACCTTAAAAACCTGGGAACCACCAGACACTCGGCCGCCTCGCGCCACCCCCCCCCTTTCAACAAATCCTTGATCCGCCACTGATATGATATACAGATTAAACTTCAAACACGCAGTGAAAGAATCATATTAAACATAACAAAACACTGTAAGACTTTATTGCTGATCATAGTCCTATTATCTTCGGACTTGAAACACAAAGGAACGACACGATTTTCTTGTCGACTTGTGGAAGGAGCACGTGGTGCAGCTAACGGGCTGAGTATACACGTGGATTCTCAATGTTATTGTGCATTACTTTAACGATTAAAGGATTTACTATATGACAACTAGATTAAATAAATATGTTATAATAGTGAATTAAAATTAAATGTACGTTAAGTTTAGCCCAACACGCAGGATACGCAGTTTTAAAATCTCTCTCTCTCTCTCTCTCTCTCTCTCTCTCTCTCTCTCTCTCTCATAGCAATCATTAAACAATCAAACGTATATAATGCATAGTTTCTTGGAACAAGTGATGTTTAAACAAACGGTTTCCAATTGGATTGATAAAGAAGAAGTCTAAAATTCTATACAAGTTCACGGAAGACACTTAATTTACTGATTCACTGATTATACGCGCTATAAAAATGAATATACCGGTGCATGAACATGTGAATGCTTTATAGAGAAAAAAAATAGATTTAGAATACACAAACTATAAAAATGTTTTATAGTAAGAAAATGTCATTTGAAATTAACTGCATATTCGTCTTACCGAGAACATACAATATTTTCATGAATATTTTAGATTTGATATCGCTGAATAGAGTAAAATCCCAGTCACATTTCCAAAAACGACTGACGGCCGACGTATTTTAAGGTAAAAATGAAGTTATTCGGGTTACTGTCGGCAGTTCATCAGCCGTTGTCTTCTACGATATTGTCTTCTTTTTTTCGTTGGCCGACCAATGCAATTTTGTGTCCGTCGGGCCAAGTTATTTTTCCATGCGTCGGTGGCCGATTTCTTCAGTTAAACCTGTCGTTCAATAGTACGTCGAGCAACCTCAATCATATATCGGTTGATATATAAGCGGTCAGGCACGGAAGACTTCTTTCCTCAATAAATTGAAGCAATGAATATTAAGCAATTGAGAACTTGTTTATGTCATCGGCCGACCATCGGCTTAAATGTGACCTACTAGTTGAAAGTAAGAAAAGATCACGGAAGACGAAGACAATTATGTCCACCGTCCGTTATGGTTTTACGATTGTTCAAACTATTTTTCGATCACATATTACCGATACAAATGGACTTAAACATAAAACTGTATTGCTACTTTCAGAAGAAATTATTAGTGCCTTGATCAAGTCTTTCAATATGTCGGCGATTATTTTCGGTTCTTATCTTAACAGAAATCCACCGTAACAATCGTTTACATCTAAATGTTGTGTGTGCTGTAATTTTCTATTTATTTATTGCAATTTTTGGGGGTTTTTTCTTTGATTTCTCTTAGATAAACAAATAAATATTTAAGATTTTTATGAGTAAAATCCTCTTTCACCGGTTAAAATCGCTTGTTTCACCGAGTAACTGCCCTTGTTGGATCGCGTTGTTTGCATATAATGTTGGTAAAATGGGCAATTACGTAATTGATTTTGCTAAAAGTCACACTGTTCAGTTATTAACCATCACCATTTTAAGTATATGGATTTGTTATGATACAGAAAATAAGTATGTTAAATATAAAAGTGGTTAATGCATTTGAAGGGTTCTAATTTCAGCAGAGATTATTCATATTTCTGTATTTAATTACGAAATTTGAAGATCATTCCATGTTTAGCGTACATTTGTGACGTCATAATGAAAACTGGCGTCATTTTGGTGCTTGTAGAATTTAGCCATTATCAAACTTAGTACAATGCACCACATCAATAAACAAAATTAAGACGTTGAAAATATCGTAAATTTCAATGATACTTCACGAATGGATGGATAATGAAAAGGGAGAAGTGTGTATGTTAAAATTATATAAATCTGTTATAAATCTTCCGGTTAATACATAAATAGTTAATACATATATAATCAATAAATTCCTGATTTTATATTATAAAAAAAACCCGTTTTTTTACAGGAAAATACTCAGAAAAAATCGTGTATTTACAACTAAATGGTGTACACGAATATGTTTTAAGTTTTTATTGACGATTAAAAAATGATTTTCTCGAAAAAATTCCGAGGACCTTGATTAATTGCAAATATTTCCTACAATTTGATATTAATTAACATTGTGATCTTTTTTATTTGTTCAGTGTTATAAGGTACTTGATTTTTTGGGGCCCAGATTTCTAATTTTTGAAGATTATATGTATATATGCAATACTCACCTTAAAATAAATTCAAACTAGTATTTTTGGAAACATAAAAAAAAGTTTATTACTATTCAGCGACTGATATGTCCTTATTAATGATAAATGTCATTAAATCGGTACTTTGTCAGAATAAGATAAACCACAAGTTTAATTTTAATTTTATGTCCTATTTAAACATACATGTATGAATATGTAAACGATGGCCTTATCTGTCTGTTTTAATCATCATTGGGGATGCTGACACTATTTATCTAGTGCGTGAATACAAAATGCTCCATGTACTTCAGACCTTAGGACAAGTAACCTATTATTGTTTATAACAAACTAACAAATTAGGGGAATGACCATAAATAGGCTCAAACTGAGGACCCTTCATTTTCAAAACCAACCTTCTACCGACTGAGCTGACGGGTTAACCCACTATAGCTAGCTAGTGAATTTAGGAGCGTGGCAGTATTGTGCCTATTACATACACTATCACACTATTTTCTTTTTAAAATTAAATCTCACACACGATAATCTTTAAACCAATTCACGTGGATTATTTTGTTAGGCATCAATGTGACAGATTAGGGTATTGATACAATTAGCCTCGAACTGGGAACCCTTCAGTTTAAAACCCAATGCCCTACCGACTGAGATAAAGGGTTAAAGGGTTAACCAATTAGAATGTGATATAAGGAATGTGACAGTACTGAGCATATAACACACTATAACATAAACATTAATCCTGCAGAAAAGACTCATCTTTAATTATTTCCTAGTTAATAAGCGCTATACTTGTTTTAATGGATATTATAATCAATGTCCGGTTCTCATTCGAATATTTTCCGTGTCCATAATACAAACAGACTGCACAGTATTATATAAAACTAGTTTTCAACTGAAAGTTTAACTGAATAGTGAATAGGATTATAATATCTCTCCGAAAATATGCCTAAATACAAGGCAAAATTCAATGTTATGTTCTTTACAGAATTGATCGTCTTTATTTGTGAAGGTAAGTTGTAGGATCACACAGTCAGCAGGTAAGCATTAGTTGTCAAGAATGCCAACTACCAATGCATACAATGATGGCGATAGTATTACACTTGCTATGTTTAATTATACTTTCATTAATAAGAGCTGTTGTATCATTCGCGATTATTACACAGCGATTCCCTAGACATCTTTCTACATGTTTATGATGTGTTTTTAAGGAACACAAACAGCGAATCTACCTCCATGGATAACATCAGTGTTTGAGTCCAAGTATTATTTACAATCATTACATCCCATTCCTTTTATTCTCCAGTGCAAGGCAAAGAATGGAATTATAAGGTGACGAACGCATTTCTCTATTCCAGCATTATATTACTATGATTTTGGATTCTGATATTAGTTTCTGTATAATTATACACTTTACAGTTATCAGTGGTTTAAGAATAACGTCAAACATCAAACTAATGATCGAGTGATTGTCAATGGGCAAAGTGGTGAAATTGCATTTCAAAACCT
>WFKH01006014.1:51237165-51251609 GCA_016163765.1 Magallana hongkongensis
TTTCACAAAATATCTCTCAGTAAAGGGCTACAGATGAAAGACTTTAGGGCCCTCTGGTCCCCTAATTTGAGGGCCAGCCCCTTTTTCGTGATATCAAATGAAAGGCCATTTAAATATAAACTTTTTTTACATTACATGTGTTAACAAAATATTTTTCAGAAAGGAGATAAACAAAGAAAACCTCGAAAAATTATGAAGTCTTTTAAGTCTCAATTTTCGGGTCCGGGCGAGCTTCGACGCTTTTGGCGATAGATATGATTTTAAACCTTCATGCACAATTTTAGTATTTCGTCTACTATCACTGAAAATTTCAAGTTTATATCTGCTATACTTTAAGAGGAGTACTGCGGACAAAATACCCCTCTGAAAATCGCTAAAATGACGATATCTCCAAACCGGAAGTGATGTCATCAATAAACAAAATTTGAAATAAGGTTCAGATCATTATCTATTTGATCGCAAAGTTTCATGAAAATCGATCGAGTAGTTTTCGAGATCTCGCGTGCACAAAATTTGTAAGAAAAAAAAATAATAATAATATAGAAGAATAGGGAAAAAGAAACAAAGCAATAACAATAAGGTCTTCCGTTGGAAACGGAAGACCTTAATAATAGGGAAAAAGAAACCGAAGAATAATAGAAGGGTCTTCCGCTGAAGACGAAAGACCCTAAATATACTTGATATTATAAAGGCATAAACAGAACATAAAACTCAGATTTAACAAACATATTAATATTTACTGGGAGAGGGATAGTTATTATTAGACACTTACTTCTAAAACCTTAAAACCTTTTAAATTAGTTGTTCTCCAATCAGATACATAAACATGTACATGCAAATCTTTCCACATGAAAAAGAGCATTGGGCTCTGAAAAGTAATTTTGAGGGAGCATTATTGTAAAAGACTGAAAGTCACACAAAAACTCCGGACACTGTTTTAACTGAAAAAAGACACCATCTGAGGTTGAGTTTTAAATAACAACAGAATGTACTTGACACCTATTTCACACCTATTTGAAATTTATTTTGCTGTCAATATGTGTAAACCATAGTAAATATCATTATCTAAAGTGTTCAATCTGTCTTTCTATTTTAAAATACATCTCCTGACGTCATGGGTTTCCGATAGTCTAACACTTAACGCTACACATAATGGCTGTCAGTTAACAATTTTTATCTAAACTGAATCATTTTTAACATCAGACATAGTATCAGAAATTACCGATACAAAATTAAAGTTAGTCGTCATCATATGCAGTTTCTACATGTAGCTACAATACTGTATTAATTGGATGCCACATAAATCGACTAATGTATATGCATAGAAACGACAGGAGATTTCGTATGTGTGGTATGACATCATTTTTGGATGAACTCATGCGTCGAAAATCGACTACTGGAAACATCTGATTATCTGAAACATGTGACGACATGATACAAGTTCTGATATATTTTAGAATTAACTATTAATAATGAGAGACATTAAAAATTCTACTGGGATCCGATATGTGTATTGAACCATACTGTCAAAACTTGTATACATAATTATAATTGTTGTTTTATTATGAAATTACACCTCAGGTGCTTAGGTTTTTACTCACGAAATGTACGATGCCTACGTAGATACGTACAAAGGTATCTTACATATTCATGAGCAGAGACCAATGCATGCAAGCACCAGTGCATTACACCAGCTGTACACAGGCATAGCATAAGAAAAAATCGATGATGCCCATACCAATTTTACTTTTACTCTAATCTTAGCGAGATTCGCCGAGACTGAAAAATTGAAGAGACGTCTGTCAAAAAGTTTCAGTCTTGACGAATCTCGCTGAGATTGCTTTTACTCCAAAGACACATTTGTATCAGTGAATGTAGTCAAACCTGGACAGATCGCTTTTGCTGGCGTCGAGTCATCTTTCTCCATTTGTGATGATAATTAATTAGCTGTAATATCAAAATATGTGATTGGTCGGTCCAAGAGAGCGTCCACGTTCGCACTAGACCACCCTTTTCTGAGCTTAAACAACCTTTATGTGGTGTTGGGTATTTTCAGCGTTCAAATCCACGTTTCCGTATTGCCGAAAACCGATATTTATGTCGTAAAATAAGATTTTTGGGTTAAATTAACCTTTTTATCATTTATGTTTACGTTTTATTTTAAATAGAAACTATGAAATCCTTTCCACGATAAATTTTATTGTTTAATACTATAGAATTGACCAACAGATTTAACGAATTGGTTTACGTCATTCGGAGTTGCGCGGTAAGATTTGAAATCGTGAGTCCCATACTTCCTTAAATTGTTACAGGAGGTTTTTAAAGGGTTTTTAAAGACTATTTTAGTATAAATCATATATTCAAGAACATTCCGTTCAATATAGATTTAATTTATATTGTTAAATTGGTCGGCTTGAAACAAATCCCGAATAATATCTTATACATCCTATTTCATATATTATGAATAAACATGTAAATATTTACCTAAATTAAATTAAAGATAGTAAATCCTTAATCTACAACTTTGGAAAAAATTTCCATTTGCAAGGAAGGCAGCAAAACAATCCGTACTTTCGTTCGCAGTCCTTTTTATTTCTCTTACTGTAGTGAAACGTGCTTACTTAATTGCCGATAAACATCGTAAAAAAAATTCACTCTATATATATATATATATATATATATATATATATATATATATATATATCTATATATATACAACTGTTATTAATCAGTTCCGGTGACAGGGAGGACCCCCGTCACATATGAATGATGATGACATCCTGTGAAGCGCCTTAAAAACAGTCACAAGTATCTAATACTGGACCTGAAATTCCACCGGCAGCCAATGAAGAGACATAAGCACAGGGTTTAAATGATCATGCTTCTTTGTTCTTGTTATAATTATGGTCACTGTATTTTGAATCTCTGCAGTCTTGACAGGAGTTCAAGCTCATTTCCGTAATCCAGTCTAGAGGTAACGAGTGAAACACTAAGGTCTTGCAGGTATTTTCAGTGATAAGTTTTCGAATACGACCAATATTACGAAGTTGGTAAAAACATTGTTTTGAAATAAAATTTATCTGGTCCTCCATACCAAGAGACCGATCGAAAAGTACACCAAGATTTTTAACAGAGGATGATACCTCAATGATCTGACCATCAAAATTTATAGTGCAGTTTGGAAATACACCGGATTTGCTTTAAGGAGAGAAAATAATGAGTTCTGTTTTATCTTGATTTATTCTGTTTCTGTAGAATAACTTAACGAGGCCGAGTACAGTTCGAGTACGCACGGTTTCGCGCAGCGTTTCATTTGCATTGTGACGTCATCTTTTTGCTTGGTTGACGCCATGGCGTTATGGTTTCAACTGCAGATATTCAGCGAAATTTGTCGAAAATAGCTCGTTCGAGGCGTAAAGTTGATATTATTTTGTAGAATAAACATAAATGTCTTGAATTATAAGCGATATTTGGGCTGGGTTCGAAAACGTAGAGAGGGTTTAGCAAGCCTACCCTGTTACGTTTTCTTACCCCCGCCTAAATATAGTTAAATATACATGTATTTCAAGAGAGTAACCACGTAATTCATATTTATGACCCTTAATATGTGATGTTTTATATATCTTAACTGCTTAAATATGACTGAATGTTTTAATAATACTATAAAGTTCACCTTTTTCGCCTTTGTCAAATAAAAAATAGCCATTATCCGACAAAAATGGGAAATTGGGGATAAAAAAAAAACTTTGATAAGACCCCTGGAACAAACCAGGAGGTAAAAGGTTTTTTTATTTGATCATTTGATGCCTTTTAGCAATACCTTTCATACGTAGAACAGAAAAAAAAATTCCTAGGGCAGAAGTTTAAAAAAAATGAAAAAGATGTTCAAAATTGATACATTTCAAGCAAAATCCCATAGGGTCCTATGTTAAAAATTAACAAACTTTGAGATGACCCCCTAAACAAACGATGTGGTAAATGTCTGGGGTTTTTTTGTTTTAAAATAATAATTATATCAGCATAAATTCATGCAAAAAATTTCATTAAAAAATCTAGGGCAGAAAAAATTAGACCCGGCCTCGTTAAGCGGTATGCAGATTGGTAAGAATCTTGCAGATTGTTTGATACAAGATGTTGCTCAGTGTGTGCACTGATCACTTTTTCCAGAATTTTTGAAATGAAGGGAATGTTCGAAACTGGGCGATAGTTCTTGAAGACTTCTGTATCGAGTCCTTGCTTTTTCAGTAGTGGACGGACTATAGCGTGTTTAAAAAATGATGGCACTGATGATTCTGCTAAAGATTTGTTGATTATTGTTGTAACACAGGAAGAAGAATGTCAATGACTAACTTGAGAATATTGGTGGTGATGGGATCTAACGACTTAGACGCTGAGTTCATGATAAGTTTACGAACTTCAGTTTCAGATCAGAGCAAAGCAAATGTTGATTCTGTCACAGATTTAGTAATTCAATCTGAAAAAGTGCCAACTAAGATCGATATTACGTCCACAACTGGTTATTATATATAGCATAGAACTAGTAAACTGAACATGATCCCTGTTTTCGATATACCTTATTGTTAAGGGTGTATGTATGTGGGAGAAAAACCCAAGGAAGAAATTGTGCCTAATAATTTCCAATAAATACCCATCTGCTCAACCTTAGCTTAAAAAAATGAACTCTTTAGCTATAAACAATACATTTATTTAAGAAAAATTTTCATATCTTTAAACATTGAAGAATGTTTTCCAATATCTTTATAATTTTTAGTGTCTGTAATGATATAACATTATTTAAAGAAAAAATTGCAATTTTTGTAGTGAAAAAAACGATTCTATTGAAATTAATGAGAGATGTTTAGAGGTTACGTTTGCAAGCAACATCACCTCATTCACCTACTTGTACAAAAAAAACAACTAAAATATGATTCCTGTTTTATCAACTAGAATATTATGAGTTTTAATGTATTACCTGTAATTAAGTCTATTGAACAAATTGATTTAACTGATCAAGACTACTAAGGTTTCAAAATAAATGCTATTTTTTCGTCTCTTAAGAGGAACTAAAATATCAAAATCCCTATATCGTGAGGGTTTATTTATTTCAAGCATTTGAATATAGCGATATTGTGATTATATCCTTTTAGAATAAGTTAGAAAAAGTACTCGTTATTATGATGTTACCTTGCAGGTCAGAGAGTGAACTACGTAGTCATCACCGTTTGTTCGATAACCATAATCATTCTATTCAACATAGGAGTCTTTTTCATGAGGAAAAAGTAAGGATCCGTATTAAAATCATAAAATTGAATTAAAAATAACCCGTATTTGTCTATGAATTACAACCATTGATCTATTTTAAATTATTGTTAAATTTATGTAGACTAATATGCAAAACAAAGGTAAGCAATATCCCAGAGGAGGTTTTTGAGGCAGAGGAAGAACCTGTATATAGTGATCCTGTTATTGAGCTCTCACAAAATCTGTACAACCCATACTGTGATGAAGAGGTGTCTTTTGATACTCCACAAATGATGTCAATTGATGATGATCCTGACAATGATTACAACACTCTAAGAGAGTACAAGGTAGAACAAGCAGACAGCAACTTTTACGACTGTACAGAAAACGTTTCAGGAATATATAACATAAGTTTCCGGGGGAATCCTCACACGATAGTGGGATTCTCTGTTAATCTAGGATCGGAGGAAAGTTGTACGGATACCTGATTGTGCTTATGGTAATAAATATTCACTGATGTCCGTTAAATTTGATAGGGGTTTCAAAGCGAATGTTGTAGATAAAAAAGAAGAAAAATAACTTACAGTTTTACTTAAGGCTTCATTATCAATTTTTTATTTCATTTTCATGTATAAACTTGGCTTAGGTCCCCTGTATTACGCAATTTTTATGCTAGTTTTTTTTTCAAATTGATATGCGAATCCTTTCTGTTTATTTTCTGTAAGCGTGAATAACATTGTATCTACGATACAACGAAAGAAATAATGCGTATGTCAGAGAAAAGAGTTTTATAGTTTTAAAAGTTTTTATAAAGATAAAAAAAAAATACAACAAACATTTACAATATATGTTTGCTGTATTCTTTTTAGCCGGTGTAACGAAGAATATTGACCCGAATGGAAAATTCACTCGGGGGTCATTTTTCAACGTTGAATATTGATCCGGGGGTACTTTTTCAACGATGAAATTTGAGACCAAAGGTCATGAAATTTATACCCGGGGTCATTTTTCAACAGCTTGATAAAGGATTCTTTTTTAAACTCTGATGACCTCAAGGCGTTGAAAATTGACCCTGTTGAAAATTGACTCCGACTACAAAAGTTTTGAACTGTCTTTGATTTGTAACTTGCTCTATAAGGTTTAAATGTATGTACTTTAAAGTTTCAGTTTTTAAATTCCTATTCTTTTATACTGTCCGATACATATGCGGACATGGCTGATTTGTTTTAGGTTAATTTGTCCGATTAAAATTATTTAATGTTAAGACTACGAACCCGATATCCTGTTATTAAACTATGTAAATAAAGTCAAGAAGATGACCTTTAGCTTCTGAATGGGACGGTCGAGTCGGGCTAGGAATTTTTTAGGACATAGTATTGATTTCTATTTCGTTGTGTGACAGAATTTTAAGTTTATCAAGGACAGATTATTTGGTGTCTTTACTGTAATAATATTTGGCAACTAAAGAAAACAGGTTATTTGTTTTCCAGTGTACTAGAACAGAATACAAATTAATCTTTCTATTTTCAAAAAAACAAATATCGATCCCTACTCCTCTCTTAATCGGAATATAATGATTGCCCATTTATTCCTATAAACTTGTCACCATCTCTCATAAATATCAAACAAATAATGGCCATTAACGTTACTTTTTAGGCAAATCGACATGCCAAAGCAAAAGCTTAATTCTGAGAGGTCAGGATATTTACCTGACAGCATAATAATGAACAGTTGTCATATTTTTATCTGACAAGTCCTCAACAGTTTTTATTTAATTTATTCGACTTAATAATGTTTTATAAACTTGCCAGATAAACTATTTTGAAGCACAAGCCAACTTTCTGCATGTGCATAGTTTTTTGAGTTTTAAATTTCACTAACTACATGTAGATTTGAAACTTTGAAAAATTATAATAGAAGATAATAAAAGATTCATGTAAATAAATTGGAAGTATAAAAGGCCATTTTAATTGAATTCATTTGAGTTGATTTATGCAATTTACAATCTATACTTTGAATACTATTGTAATTACAAGTATTTAAGCTACTTAGGCAATAAAAAAATACATGCAGTATATATTTGTATTAACTTTGGTATAAAATTTAAAAAAAGCTAGAAAAGCTTTGACAGAAAAAATGAATCATGAAAGCAAATGTACAGTAAAAAGTGAGAATTTAAAAATGACTACAATTATGAGATTCTTAATTGAGTATCGCATATTATTATACCTTCAGTGTCTGTGATGATCTTACATGTATATCGACATAGAATTGTACATACAAGTTTATGGTGGATTTCATATTCAGTTGTAGCAGAAGGATAATTACTGGTTTTGTGGATTTTAAACATAAAGCAAGCAAATAAAAGAAAAAAAAAATTACGAAAGCGGGTATGTGCCATATGAGAAAAATATTTCTTTCCTCGATGTTGTACTTGATGTGCGATTATTTAGAACCTCTTTCTCTTAATTGTTTTGACGTAATTGTTATATATACAAAGACTTCATACCAGTTTAGGGGTAATACTTTATATTGGTCCTTTTTGTATTGTATTTTTCTAATCACTTGTTTATGAATTCATGATTTTAAGTCATCCGTGTTTTCCAGCTTACTGTAGACGTGGAAAACATTACGGTGTTTTTAATTTCACTATGTTCACGGTCAGACAATTTTCCGTGAACATTACCCCACCGTGAATATTCACTATGTATTTGCAATCTCCGTCACAGTATGCCGCCATTACAGATGTTATTGATACCGGTAGATGTGTGCATAAGTGGGGCCTAACTTACCACTTCCTTATCGTAAGTATAGTACTTTTAAAAACCCAAGCATAAATATTATGTTTAATTAATGTTAATTAAACAACTAATTACAACAGAACATTCGATTTACCTTTATCTTTTAACAACTCTCAGCTCTGTGGCCCTATCGAAGCTATTTTTGTGAAGAGGTGCGCTAATTGCCACTTATTATTTCGGATATCTCCAAAGATTCCTGTACACCATGCAGGTTGTTTGCGATTGGCATTCATATTGAGCAGTTCCCTTTTAAGATTAATTGATTTTTAAGTCGTACAGTTTTTAAACAAATTACCCGCCCCCCTAATTTTCAGGCTCAAAATGTCGGGTGCGCAATATACAATAGTGCGTATTATCTTCGACAAAATACTTAAATTATTTTTCTAATAGTTTTTAACGGATCTAGGACAGTAACTTAACGTGATTTCAAAAAAAAAATGTAAATGTATGGTAATATGTTCATTACATATCATATATGTTTTTCAATCTTCATTAAAATTGAAACCGATTGGCCGTGAAATTAAATACACCGTGAAAGGTACTAACACAGGAAATCGTGAAATTTTAAACACGTGAAATTAAAGACGTTTACAGTAACTATAATCCTAAAAAATACCGATATGCGGTATTTTAAATCAAAAAACAGTATTTGAAAAAAATGATATGTTTAAAATTCCTCATAAAATGCTGAACTGAACCTACATTGATACATTTACTTGCTTTTAAATAAAAATGATAGTTTTCTACAGGAACTGGAGTAGGCTCAAAATATGAGTGAAATGATTTAGATGGCATTTCTTTTTAAGAAAACATGATAAGCAAACTAGTGTTTGCGCCTCTGGATAGGTTTAAAAATCAAAATAGGAATGTATTGAGTGAATGTATATGAATGGGGAAAATATTTAGATTTTTTTTTCAAGAACTGCAATGTTACAATTATCAATATAATGTTGTATTTTACCATCCCGATATGGTTTAGATTCTTAGTTGTTGAATCTGCGACCATTGAAACAACACTGGGGCTAAAAATTGAATCAATGTGCAACATCAAAATATATGGAGAAAACCGTATTAAAATGTATTATTAAACAAAATATACATGTTTCTAGCTAAGTTATTCAGATATATTTGCATTTGACTTCATAAAACTGTCTTGCAATTAGTCAAAGTTATAGACATTGTTGCGCAGATTTGGGCCTCTTTTTCAATATGATTTGAATTCTGTATGGTAGAGCAATACCTTAGGAGTATCACCTCGCGGCAGGAATTTCTTTTTTAATATTAGCAATAAACACACTTATTTCGTCATTTAATTAAGTGTATTTTTGATATAGACATGGCATTTGAATTATATTTAATCTATAGTGATACCTCAATTGAATTCACCCTGAATACGCTGGAAATGAATACGGTTTGACAAATTACAAGGCTTAGGCAGTTTTATTTAGCTGACGAATAATCAACATTCTGCTGAGTAACGTCCTTTGAGGAAGCGAACTAATAAATGAGTTTTCGAAAAGGTACAGGGTAAATCGTGATTTTTGCAGTGTAGTTGAAACCTTTATAGTCATGCGTTATTTCTTGGATTATAATGCTACTACTACACAGGTCTACATTATATCATACAATATACTTTGTAGCATCGTAGCACGGCTAGGTCTTTAATTCAAGATTAAAGAACATGCATTTTATGTGATGTAAGCTCCATCAACGACTCGACGCTAATTGATATGCACACTCTTGCATCTCAAGGTAGGGCCCTACTCATCAAAATTTTGTGTTTATCATTTAATTTCTCAATTGGTTTATAAGTATTGATGCATAAAAGACCTGATTATCAAAAAAAATGCATAGGTTATCTTTCATTTTACCTAATAATGTACCAGAGACACAGGTACCACCACATCTCAAAAAACAAGTCATGACTAAATCTAGTACAAGATATATTTTGAATCAATGCAAACAAAATTCACATAATAACTAACATATTTTAACTTGACTATAATTAATGTTGCATTCATTTTATACAGAATTCATGCTTAAAAAATATTACACTTGCAGAATAAAGAAAAAAGATTTCACATTTTGCAAAAAAAATTTATAAAACAAGATAAATATTTTTTTCTACATATATCCACTTATTTAAAAAAAATGAACCAGTTTAATATGATTTTTTTCCTTCTACTTATCAAAATTGATCTAAGAAGGATACAATAAACACAAAAAACACACAGGTTATCTTTCATTTTACCGAGTTATGATGTCAGATACACACCCAACCCCCAAAATGTGAAATACTTTTTTATGGTTAATTTCATTATAACTGATTTAAATTCAAATAAATATGACAAAATCAATTGAGTGATAAAAAATCAAATAAGAGATGATTAAATATTCATTTAGAGACATATATCACAGTTAAAACCAGACATTTACTCAAATATTGCTGATTCCGCAAAAATCAGCATAAAGTCAAATGAGTTTCCATTTATTGTTTGAAGACAATGTTTTTTTAGATCAAATATCAAATACATGTATATTTAAATGAGTAATAGTTTAATAAATCATTGTTAATATTCACAAAAATGGCATATCAAAAAGACATACATGGTCAGTGAAGATTGATATTCTGTTTAAGCATCATTTACATGTTATTCAAAATGAAATACATTTAAAGATATTACATATTACATATTGACAAATGATCTATTGAGATATGACCAGTAGTCTTATTTTCTACCTCGGGATCAATAACTAATATTCAAGTTAAAATTAATAACAATAAATGATTAAAATTAAATGTTTATCCTTCACCCCCCATCCCCCCACCCCCAAACGAACCTGGTTCTAAAGATTAAGAGTGACTGAGTCTTCTTACATTCTTACATGTGTACATTAGCAAAATTTAAATCATTTCTTGAATCGTATTTTTCTCAAGATTCACATTAAGATTTTGGAAATTGCTTTTTAAATTTTAAGATAAACAAAATGTTATATGTATTCGGGGCAATGGTAAAGTCTCCTAAACAAAGCAGGGTCATCATTACCCACATGGTCAAACACTACATATGAATAAGATAAAATACTCTATTATTTCCAGTTCTGGAAAGTCAGGGTGTCTCCAAGGGGACCATATGATGCGCAATGTCACAAAGAGCAAGAATAAATATGGTTTAGGGATGGGGATCTCAAAAGTTATCAAAATATATCATCATTTCCTATTTCGGGGGGGGGGGGTTAAAGACAACTCCTGGGGGTCATGTACTTCACACCATTTGATGCATCATAATGACATTAATAGAAACAAGAATATATATGGTTTAGTGGTTACCGCATATATGAGCTATGTCTCAGATATGCGAGTTTATATCAAGTCGTCGCATACTTTTATATTTAATTCCGGGAAAATATGGTCCATTAACTTTATCCGGGAAGAGTAAAATCATACAAGTTGGTTTCCTAAGTAAAATCATCCGCATCTTTCCTTCTAGAATTTTCCTTCGCATGGTAAGGTCGAAAAAAAATTAGCTCTCACAAATTTTAAAAAATTTCAATTCAAAAGTAAAAATAACTATTAGATATAAGTTACATAAGATTTTTAAGCCATTTTAAAGATGCATTATCTGATGATGTGTATTTAATGTATCCGATTTTTTCATGGGTGGAATTCTGAAGTTCAACATGAGATGTGACACAAACATATTAACACTGTATAAACTTTAACTTTCTTATAATAGACTTAAAATCCAATTGTATTCTGTTTTCATTGAAACCATATTTTTATAATCTTATATGAGAAAATGCCGAAAACAAAGCGAAATCCAACGGTTAGAGTGACGTCACGGAAACCCAGGCCGAAACGAACCAAAGGCCCAGCTGCGGCTGCGGGAAGCTCAGTGGATGACCCTCATGCATTGGACGTGACACAAGTTGGTCAGCCTCCTGCGGATCCGATATTGATTCCGGTGATCCGGACCCATGAACCAGCTACCGACACGCAAAGGTCACACTCACAAGGTACACAAAGTTACATTAGTGCGGATGCTCAGTTTAACAGTAGTAGTTTGTCCCAACCTACCCAACCTGTTATGGAAAACACTACTCAACTTTCATTAGGCTATCATGTTGACAAAGCTACAAAGCAGAAAATAGTTAATGGGGAATATGTCAATCTAGGGTCCCTTTTAGTGCGTGACCCCACGTAAACACAGTCATCTACCTTATCAGTAGATGCACACGGCCACCTTGTAGCGCATCCCAAGCAAACCCACAAAATTTCCTCTGTAGACAATTGGACTGATGCTTTTCTGATTTTTTCAAGCATTTACTTAGAAGCCCATCCAAATAAAACACAGCAAATGCTTAAATACATGCACGACATTCGCTTGGGTGCAGAAAAAGCAAATGGGTGGGTTACCTATGACGAACAGTATCGTTTGAGAATGTCCCTTAATCCTTCAAACAATTGGGGAACTATCGATAGTGAGCTTTGGCTTGTTTACGTGAACCCAAACTCAGTAGCCACACAGCAAAGTAAACAACAGGTTTCAACATACTTCAAATGCTATGACTACAATTACAGAGCTGTTTGTCAGCAAGTCCAATGTCCATATTTGCATCGTTGCTTAAAATGCAACAACTGGCACCCTGTCATACATTGCAGTGGTGCTCAGTACTCAGCAAAGCAATACGTAGCCAGTGCGCAGCGGCCATTTCGGGCAAACGTGCCAGCCCCAAACGTCAACCAAAACTCTTTTCAGTCTTTTGCCGCGAGACAACCCAGACCTTAAAACAGGTCTGTGGGATTTGGGCGCTTCCCCAATAAGGATCAATTCAATCCGTAATCATTAAAGTAGGTACCCTGATAGGTTGGCTGCTCTAGCACTCAGTGAGGGTTCAACTAAGGGTTTTAAGTTAAAATATTCAGGGCCAAGGCTTCCAGTTTACACAAAAAATTTGACATCTGCACACGAACATCCCAAAGTTTTTCAGGAAAAAATTGATAAAGAAGTTATTGAAGGGCGCATGGCAGGTCCATTTCATACCCCTCCCATGCATAATTTGCACATTTCGCCCGTAGGCGTTGTTTCGAAAGCTGATGGTGGTTGGCGCATGGTCATGCATCTTTCTTACCCACCATCCATCAGTATAAACCACAACATAGATCCCATTCATACAACAGTTACATACACCTCTTTTGATAGTGTTATAGAAACAATTAGCCTAGTAGGTAAAGAGGCAATGATCTCGAAGTGTGACATAAACAGTGCATTCCGCCTCATCAGGGTTTACCCAGGTGATTTTGAATTGCTGGTGCTCTATTTCAATGGAAATTACTATTTTGACAAATGCCATTTCCTGCAGGATATTTGAGATGTTTGCTACTTTTTTAGAATGACTTGTTAAGGACCAAACAAATTTGCAAACTGTGCATCATTATTTGGACGACTTCATTTTTATAGGCAAGCCTAACACAAACCAATGTAATTTTCTTATGAGCACATTTCAGGAAATATGCAACGGTGTGGGGGTCCCGCTAAATGAGGATAATACAGTACAACCAACAACCTGTTTGATCTTTCTTGGCCTTGAAATTCATACAGTTAACATGCAGATTAAAAATCCTCAGAATAAGGTTAGGGAACTTGCAAATTTGTTCTTGTACTGGGTGTCAAAAGAAAAAGTACTATTGTCAGATCTTCAGGCAATTGTAGGGAAACTAAATTTTTTTAGCAAAGCCATACCAGGGAGTAGGGCATTTAATAGGAGTTTTTACAATGCCATGATAAACTTTAACAAAGCCTACCACCATATCAGAATAAATTGTTCCATGAGGGAAGACATGGTTACCTGACTACGTTTCTTAGAAAATTTCAATGGGGTAGTTTACTTCCAAGAAAGGCAGTGGACTACCACTGATACCCTTCAATTGTTTACTGATAGTGCAGGATCAGCTGGTCTAGGTTGTGGATGTTATTTTCAGGGTCAGTGGGTTTTCTTACAATGGCCAGACTCCTGGGCTAATACTCAGATTTTAAGGGATACCACTTTCCTAGAACTAGTACCAATTGTTCTGGCTTTGCACATATGGGGTGAGGCATTGCAGAAGAAAAAAATCATACTTTTTGTAGATAACATGCCATTGGTTCACATATTGAATAAGCAATCATCAAGGTCTGATAGGGTCATGTCATTTCTTAGGCCATTAATACTGGCTACACTACAACACAATATACAGTTTAAAGCACAACATATCCAAGGGATTGATAATTAAATAGCTGATGCAATATCCCGCAAACAGTGGGAATTTTTCAGGAGTAGAGCGTCTTCTTACAGCATCTATGTCTGTCAACAAACATAATACATATAGGACAGGTATCCAAGCATTTGAACAGTTTCGTA
>WFKH01006014.1:51289916-51320437 GCA_016163765.1 Magallana hongkongensis
GGAGTGTACATGATTGTATAGTTATGACTGTAGGATATATATTTGACATAAATTTGCGGAAAATGCTGATCTTTTTAGACGAAAAATAATTATATACACTGTATAACCTTCTATGTTTATCTGGAAAGTTAGAAGATACTCATAATTTCCAATTTTCGTGTCCTTAAAACAGGAACGGTTTCTTCAGTAAATATCTCATATTTAATAAGGACATACTGTCTACACTCATATGCTTTTATTAGGGATGGGGAAACTAAAAATACCAAAACATAAAACATCTCTTTCAATTGTACAAACTTTTTTTTAGAGATTCTTGTAGATTTTGATAATTACTCATGATACATATAGTATTGTGTTCTAGCATGATGATAGTATCTTAATACATTAACATATTAATGCCGTATATACACAATTCATGATGTAATCGTTAATTATATCTGTAAACTGTAAAAGCTGTGAAGCAGATATGAAGTTTACGTTTGTGTAACTATAAGGGTGATTTGAGTTCATAGAATGTTTCCAGGACTATTATATCAAAATATTACGTCCCTAATATATAAGTATGAATTCTCTTGACAAAGAAATTATTTCTTATACTTTAATACTGTCAAAACAAATATTTATTACTCCTCTAAAAACAATAAGTTATTCAAATTTTCAACATGACGCATTAAAGATCGATACAATTTTTTTGGAGTTAGCCATTGTGATGTCAACAAAAATGATTCTAGAAGTGTTTACGACTATAAGGTGGTATGGGGCACCTCCATTTTGTGACCGATTAACAATTATTGAATTAGCTATAAAATCAAGTATGTTTTTTTCTTTCCTAAAATTGTTACCTAACAGAGTGGCGCAATGTGTTAGCTACAAATCTGTAAGCCATGAGTTTATGTCCCGCTTGTACTTTATAAATTTTACCTTACCAAAAATTGTTTAAACATTTTTAGTCAAATATCATAGAATTTGAAAATTCTAAACCGACGAATTTATTATGATTATAATGTACAAAAGCAAGTTTAATGCCGTTTATGGAGAGACTGCATGCATTTCAGATATATCTCTTTATTATAAAGAGTATAAAACTCCGATATGATAGTTATTTCCTTCATATTTTATTGAAAATGATGGACAGTTTAAATCATTATTTTTTTTATTGTGTTCACCAAAAATTAAGCCCCGATACACCCTATAGCTATTGTTATGAATCATCATCGAAAGAATTTATATCTTGAATTTTATAAACCAGTAGGGACCTTTTATTTAATAGATTTTGCCCTTAAATGTAGAACTAATAGGTCGTTTTAAAAAGAATAAGTAAGCAATCATGATAAGACAATTAAACTGATATCAGTACAACAGTACGTCGGATTTGGTAGGCTGATTCGTGGCCAAAAGTTGAAACATTTCATCAAAGGAATATGTAAATGTTTTATACAAAACATACATACTCATAATACGTTTCTCAAACTGAGTACATGTATATCGGCTTTTTTTTTTTTTACTGCAATGCATTCTTTTCAGTTTTTGTGAAAGATACAGGTACTTTTACAATCGTTAAGAAAATACAAAAATACGTGCTTTGACTTAAAAAATACAAAATTAACACTCGTTAAATAAATGAATATTCCTTTGTCACTGAGATATGAAAATGTCAAGAAATGCCTCGGACTACGAAGATAATTTCTTTATGTCAGGGTTCTTTTCAAAGATAAGTTATAAATAACAATGCGGTATATGTATATAAGTAAACGTGCAGCTTACAGACTTTAATAGAAACATAAGTATATATACTAATCAAATGTCTTTTTTAAAATACAAATTGAAAATAATAATAATACATTAAAAGATACATGTTTATAAAATACACATAACAATATGTATACAAATATAATATTTTAAATTCAAAACGCCTTTTAAAATATGATTAAATATGATGTTTATAGGTATGGCATTGAAATAGGGCCTCAATATAATCTTGATCAGTTTGTTGTATTTTGAAGATAGCAATCACATAGTGATGTTGAATTAAAGTTTTTAATTTGGGTTATAAGAACAATTTTTATTTGCTTGATGTTATTCTGTTACACAGAAATTATACTTTTCAAATCAGAATAAATCAAGAATGGTTATTTGTTATTTTCTAAAACCGTATCTTCATGGTGTTTCATGTGCTAAAAAAATTAACAAAACTGCCAAATTTTATGCAGGGATAATGTAATATTTTTGTTTAAAACAATAAATAATCTAATAAGTTTTAACAAGAAAAGCATATCACCCACAATGAAGGCTGTTAACCCTTACATTATCTAACATTCTGACATCTGGTCTTTTTTACTCTTTTTAAAGCGGTGCGCTTGATTTGGTGATATATTATCACTTGGAAATTGTTACTGTTTTGAAATGAAGCTGATTTGTTTTAAATAAGAACTGCCCAGATTTCCTTTACAATTATCTAATTTTATCATCCAGTGAATCACCACAAGAAACTTTCAAAGCTATGTAGCTGTTTCAGATCTCATTTCTCATAATGCAACAGCTATTTATCTCAATTTAAATTAACGCAGGTTATGTACATTTATTGCAATGCTAGCTACCTGAATATCGGCATAATTCACATAAAAAAGCATTAATTGTTTAAATGACACAACAGCGCCCACTGATATATATGCGCGTTAGGGTGCAACGCGGCTGGTATCGTTTTGGATACATGTACCATTTCTCAGGCGGAATCACAGCAATCGATGCAATTTTACGAATGCATATAAAAGTATATTGATATCATATCATTTTAATTATTCAATACACTTCAATGATATTGCCGTTGTCTTTTACCTTATGAACGTCAATATTTGCATTTTATATACATTGGGCTTCAGATATCCGGAGGTCAGATATACAACCGCTTTAGTTTACGGATGATTTTATTTGGGAACAGATTTTTTATACATTATTTTGTCTCATTTATCCAGAATATCGGACGGTCTGTTTTTACCACAAAACTGCTTCATTTAACCGGAAGGTAAAATTTAATGATACCCCTTTTAATACAATTGAAAGATGCCTGTCAATAGAGTTTCACACCTTTTTCACGTGCTAGACCCTTATGGGTAGCTTTTCTAAACACTATGACTTCCCAAATCACTTTAAAATTAAAAACAGTTTTGACCAGATAGGATAAGTCATGCTTCACTTCACGTGACTTGGGATTCTTTACCTGTGCACCTGTCAAGTGCCATAACATTTAAAACATCCCTTTATTTCAAAGGAAGACTGTGCTAAATGAATCAAAGAAAACTGAAATATTGTTTATATAACATCGTGGTTTTTGTATTTAAAAAAGTTATTTAAAACGAATTATTTCATGAATGTCTTGATAGATTAAGTCAAAACCGAACTTTTTGAAGAATAAAAAATAAAATTTTAAAAATAAATCATCAATTATTGTGAAAATTGACGTGTCTAGAAATAGTTTAAAAATACATAACCTAAAATTCACATATACCACTTGGACACAATAAATTCAGCTAGATTCGGTTACAGTTATAATCTGGTTAATATTTAATGACAAAATAGCAATATAAAGCGTCGTTCCTTTTATAAAAAAAAGCAATATTATTGAAGGTGAATTTTAACGGACAACTCTTATTTGTTGCTATTAAGTATGAAAGGCAAAGAAAACATTATACATAAATATATTATCTATTTGTGACGACACTATACACATTTCAGATATCAGGACGATCAGTACGATTCACTTATCAGGTCGTTTGGACTTGGTAACAAAAGCGTCCGGATAACTGAGGCTCCACTGTACTTGACATTGATCTTTTTTTGTTCACAAAAGTATAACCACTTTGTATCAGACATATTTTTGTTCCAAGTCGATAGCATCCCGCGATACTAAACAACTGAAACTCAATTGTTTTGTGACAATGACCTTTGTAAACCAATTGACAAGGTTCCAGAGTTCTTTATATTGAATCATTTTAATCCTCAACAAAGATTAATTTAGCAAGTTTTTTTTTAAGATAAAGAATAATAAACAATACAGCCATAATATTGATTTGTGTTACTGATTCAAATTCATGAAAACTTCAAGACGTTTTTACGGAAATATTTTTAACTTTAAAATTTGCAAGAGTTTCGAAGATAATATCGTGGTAAATAAGCTGGTAAAAAATTAAAATGGCGATCGTCATGAACATTGTTATTATCATAGAAGAGGAAATTGTCTTACTATAAAAAGAAATATTTGTAACAATAGGTACCTGTGGATTTAAATTGATAGTACATTGAAAGGTAAGACACAAATTTACTTTTGCAATCCTCCTTTGGAATAGTGATTTTTGAAAATATAACTACGTCTCTTCTATATCTCTTAATCTACATATCACATTTATAAAGGTTGCTACCTTCTTTACTAAACACGTAATGCAGCAAAGATAAATCAACTTTAGATATAAACTTTTGAGCTTGTTGTTAATTAGTTTTCAAATAGGACGGTATATCGAAATAAAACAAAACATCATCTGCAGCCTCCAATGAACCCTCTCCCCATCCATTAAGATCAGCTCCCCAGTAGCCATGATTTATGTATATATTTTCTCGGGAAAATGGTCGAGTAAGATATCTCTTAATATCGTACCACCTTGATCCAGGCTTCCACGCCACCCATCCGCCATTGTAAGGATATTTGTTCCAAACAAACATCATCCCATCATTTGGAAAAGGAATGGTTTTGACATGTCTGTTGTATACCTTAGATAACTGTAAGTGAGCCTGTTTTACTACTTTATCCGTGATTCTTGTCTCGTCGCATCTCTTACTGATTATGTTTCCCATGTTTTGAAGTCGGCCCCAAAATGATACATCATTAGTGTCTGCATATGATATGAGGAGAACTGCCTTCCCAGTCCGTGAAATACCCCAGTTATATGACTGTCTGTACGGAAGATCGGATTGGGTATAGGTGAAATTATGAGATCCTTCGAGCCACCATGGGTAATCGTAAATCAGAAAAATCTTTGATGCTGGCACATCTATCACTGAATTCAGTGCAGACAGAAATCGAGGATTACTAAACTGTGGAAGCTGTATATTTAGGATAGGAACTTTTGGTATTGCAAGTATAATATTTCGAGAATAAACAAAAAAGTAATTTTTAGAAGGCATAATCTTTCCATTGATTGAAACTGTTTTTCTGAACTTCAATTGATATCTCCCTTTCTCCTTCCTTAATACTTTCACAAGCTGGCTATTGAGATGGAGGGCGTGACTGAAATTAAATGCAAAACAAAAGAAATCGAATGAAAATTGCTGAGATGCAAAAAAATGTTTATGAAATGAAGACCCTTTTGGTTTTCAATAACATTATGAAAATACTATTATAGCAGTCGGAGTCATATTTGTTACAATATTCTATTAAGTCAGACAAAATAATTACCTCTTTGGATTAAATACAAGAAACTGCCTCATGAATTCTACAGGGAAGGAATTCATCCCCGTCAGAACTGTCACAAAAGGAGAAATTTCTGTAGGACTACTGTTTTCCTCTAGTCCTTGTCGAGTTTTTAAAAAGCGTGCATTGCTCTGTGTAGGACCCAATCCAAAGTGAAAAGCACTGCTGTCCCTGATGTATTTTTGGGCTTCCGAACTGATACCGGTTTTCTGTATTACGTCTTCATAGCTGTCGAAGAAAGATACAATATAATGTTTAATAAAAAAAAACCTGTCATAAATCGACATAAAAGTGACTGGTGTCTGGATTTTTTTTAGCATAAAACTGGATTGTTAGACGTGCTAACATTATTCATCAACTTTGTTGTTTATGCAAATGGACATGCGGTTTACTCGCTTTGTGTAATTACAACCACAACCACCACTCTTAATAAAAGAAATAAGAAAATGGATTAAACCAATTCGACCAACAAGCTCTACTTGAAGTTACAGTACAGTGTCTGTATATCTTTTCCTGAAAATTAGAGAAATATTAACAATTACTCTTGCAATACCACCGTAAATATTTTAATGATTTAAATATTTTCATAATTTCAGAAGTAAATGAAAAGCACACATTTTATCTTATTGTAATGTTCAAAGTAAAGACACGTAAAAGATACCATTTTCAGATCATTTTTAAATTCACTGAATTTAAATATTTTTGAAAAGAAAAAATTAAATTGTTCAAAAACGAGGAGACGAGGTGGGTAAACAATAACACTAATATTAAGTTTATCTAACCAAATTAAATCGGTACTGCTACACACTTATTGAGATTCGAAGAAAAAAATGCAATTTCACAAAATTAATCTCTATTAAAGAAAATATGCATGCATATAAGCTAATAAAAATCAACTTTATAGCAATTCTTAAAATAATTACTTAAAGAGAACGTTTTACCATTGTAAGACTAGTTGTATGCCAGTACAGATTTATTTTACTAGAGAAAGACAATAATCTACACAAATGCATTTATAACCATTCGCCCGCAATTCATACAAATACAAATACTTATTGGAAGATTATATCAAAGTATAAACAATTACAAACAATACCGATAGATTTGACTTCAAACACCAAAATACACCAAAATTAACTTGCTTTAAATAGAAAGAAAGACAACCTTTGAAGATATACAGGAAGTCCATCAATAGTGGTAGCAGTAAAATGTTCGGTCCTTGGGTTTGTACCGTTATAGTTAGTGAAGGTTTCAGAAAGTAATCTGAAACAAAATGAATAAATATCATACGGTTTTGAAGTTTGAATAAAAAATTCACCTCAATTATTGTAGTAAATGATTTGATATGATGAAAAAAGTTAATAAACAACCATGTTACTCATTTGAATGATGATTTTGAGCAGAAACCTTGACAAATCTTGAGGATCCATGAGCTCCTCTGGTCTTAGTCTGTACGGAGTTCGAGGTCCTCCTAACTCAAATGTTCGAAGACGAGTATTACGCAGGTATATAAGAGTTCGCTCAGGAATTCCACCACCACCTTCAGGAAAAGGAATAAAGGTTACACCAAGCTCCCGTCCTGCCTTGATCATTCTCAGATGATCTTCAGGTTTTAGTCTCATTGCTCCCAAGTCCACTGGAAGATCCGGTGCATCAGGGAAGTATTTTGAATACATTCTCCCTCCAACTCGATCAGAGTATTCGTATATCCCAATCCTCCATCCCTTGTCCCGTAGTCTCCATCCTGTATATGAACCGCCTAAACCGGCTCCTATTATAGTGTCTTCAATGTGGTTTCCTTATGAAAATCGGAAATTTAAAAGAAATATAAGACACCACATTAATTGTCATTTAACTACTTTCCTTCGTGATTAGAGTATAATGGGAACAAAATTGACAAAAGCATTTAATTGAAAACTTCAAAATCAATGAATAAATAACATGCAAAAATAATTTCGACAAATGTTTGTTAAGATGATATTCGTTATATGAACAAATCCATCATCGTAACGTGTATAAGAGACGTGTACTAAAGGCCTTTATATCTTTCTGTGATAAATATATAATATTAAATTCCATAACATTGAAAAGCAACCGCACTTTGTCATGATTTGTGATTGAATACACTTTTTTTATGTTTCAAATCTCAGTATGGTGTGTTTGTATTGTTATTGGTTAGTGACTGTGGGAATGTTGTATTTAATATTGGATATTTAGCTTATTCAAAATAACTTTTTAAAAATAATATCATGGTAAAGATTTGTTTCTCATTAAATACATATTTTAAACCTTATCAAGATTAGCTGCATTAAAAAGTGTTGTTTGCGAGACATTTAATGCTTGGGAAATATATTTTGTTAATTATATTTTAACTTGATTGTTGTTCAGTATTTCATGCTTGTATTTTTACGAAGTAAACATTTTTGAGTAATAGACAATAAATTTCATTTTTATAAAATGAGGAAATCGGACATATCATATTGAGCTGTTAATAATGTGTTTCAAACTTTTACCAGGTGTAAGTTTTTTAGTTTAGTTTTTGGTGGGATGAACTGTTGAATGTATAGTCAATGTGTTTTAGTTATGGTTATGTATACAGGCATTTTATTTCGACGCAGTCATTTAAATGTTTATATGTGTTGATATAGATTACGCCATTTGTTTCTGTGATAATAGATTATATATTCACATATTCTGGTTGTCTTAATGTCATAGGCAAAAATGAGCTGCGAAATGCCAGAATTCATTTTCTTAATTTGTTAAATTTCTTTATAGAATATATTGTTTATATATCATAAAGATATCGCCTACTTGCTAGCAATAGCAAACGTTCGTCATAAATTAAACATGAATCCAGCTACTGGTGTGACACAATACGAATACATGTTCATGATTACATGATTAAGTTCTAAAATTTGAATATGTTTCCTCACAGTTTCAAGTGATATGTGTTGTCTATAGTTCAATGTTAAAATTCGTGACAAGTATTCTTTGTACAAGCTAACTATTTTTCAGTTTAATATACTAGTAAACAGCTTTGGTACAAGTTACATGTTTTAATCTGGTAAAGCACTCACTTCCCGTCGGCCTTACTGACCAGTGCAGTCACACATTTGACAACCCACTTGCATCCTTTTTGATAAGTGCCTCAAATCACTATATATGAGTCTTTTTGTATATCAATAATTGCTTATTTTGTCAGTATTTAATCGTATTTTTGAAGTATAATTAAAGACGAAAATTTATTCTACATATAATCCATTCTTATAAGTATGTCACGCCATTATGGTCTTTAAAGTAATTTACATGTTCTTCTTAGATTCAAAATAATGGTTCTACATTTTCCTATTTTGTAAATTGTTTTCTATATTTGTTTTAGTTTTTACCAAACTTTTGCACGACGGCAACGTTTATTACACAATAAAGAATGAGACAGTGTGACTTTTGTTGTGTGTGGTTACCTATCTACCTGCACGAGGCAGAATGATATATAAGCTTTTACCATTTTTTAAAAACATTTACCTTTTTATACTAAGTATATCCTGCTTGCAAATCTTTAAGTTCGGCAGGATTTTAAGATAGTGCGTTAATTACAAAAACAAAAGTTCGTATACACATTTATTGTTACATTCTGAAAATTAGCTGTCAAATTTAAACAACTTAAGAGAGAAGTTACAGTGTTTAAAAAAGGCCCTTTCCAAAATTAAAACTTCTTAGCATTACTTTCATTTATTGTCTCATTTTATTTATAGAATAGAGCACTTTTTTTCGGGAAATAAATCTGACATTCCAACACGAGCTTTTGAGTGGTGAATGAAAATTTTATTAACTTTCCGTCAAGGATTCCTTGATTGCTGAAAAAAAAATAGGCCAAACAGTAAACGTGAAAAGTTGATGAATTAATTTATGCATTTCAAATTAATAATAAATAAGGATTGTTGTTCTCACTAAAATTTTAAACAAATGTATTTTAAATCATTATATTTTTTCATTTCTTTTTAGTTCTTTTTTACAATGTTATCAAGCATTGAACGCTTATTTCTGGATATCGTTGGCCCTATAACACTTACTTGTGCAGACACATTAAATACGGTGCGTTAGTGCGGTTTGATAAATTGTATACAGAATCAATGCGTCAAACTAGTACAATTGTGCCGTAAAATAAAAATAAAACCATACATTTGTACAGCAACAATAAGCACCAGGCCCATTGAACCTATTTGTAACCTTTCTTTATATTAACGATTAAAGTCTTTCACGGATAAAACAAATACATGTATATATATGTACATATATAAGATTGTATATAGATGAATATGAACAGCTTATTAATCTTATAAACAATTGCAGGTCTAGATTTGAGATACATATTAGTAATATCACAAATCAATTCATTTGCTATATGAAGATGAATGTCAATGAATAAATAATGTCTAGAAAATAATACATGTATATGCTTGAAGTTTTTGAGCACGTTTGCATATCAGTCGTTACTAAGCGTAGACAAAAATATGATGATAATTAAATTAAAAAAAACCCTGATAAATACAAAAGAAATATAAAAGTACACCAAATGGTACAAAACTACGGCGGCGTGGAAGGGTCAGATGAAAAAAAAAATTATTTGTTCGGACGAATTAGTTATTCGTTCGGACGAATTAAGATTTGTTCGGACGAATTAGCTATTGTTCGACAAATAAGTTATTTGTTCGGACAAATTAGGATTTGTTCGAACGAATAAGTTATTTGTTCGGAAGAATTAGGATTTGTTCGTACGAATTAGGATTTGTTTGGACAAATTAGCAACCGTGTAACAACCATTTTGTCCCATGGTCTTTGTTTCTAGATTGAATGATTGCACTTATCAGGTTCGAAAGGTAAGGACTGTAATTAGATAAACAGTCAACAGTGTTCTGAGATGTATTCACTTTTTTGTATGTGGATTAAAAGTGACAGAATGACAATTTAACTTTCGTTTTTGCATTCATTGCACTTGTAGAGTTAATTTCAATACATCACAATTAAATGTTCTAAATTTATTTTTTACTTAATTTAAAATAGTTTGTCTGTTATACATCCTATGAAAAAAATCTCATCGCTGATCCGAGTGATTGGTCCAATGATTAATCAATTTACACTTTTCATTCAAAAAGACCCGTGCAGGCTTCAATGATAAATCACGGGCAATTAAATGGAAATTTGCGGTCATTAGAGTGGAACCATGCGTCAAATTATTTGTTATGGCATAGCGCGAATTTTTTTATATAGTTACTAAAGAAAAACCTGCGTTGCCTAGAATAGGCATCTTCATGGGCATCGTGAGGGGGGTGAGGGGGGGTGAGGGGGGGGGGGGGGGGGGAAAAAAAAAAAATCTTTCAGACCCAACCACCCCCCTCCCCACCAGGAAAATTTCCTTAAATCCGCGCATGATCTCGTAAACTGATTTAAACTTTTCACATCTGCGTATCCATGAATATGAAATCTCTCTTTCTCTTTCTCTCTCTCTCTCTCTCTCTCTCTGTTATAATAATTAACTTATTCGTTTGAACAAATAACGTATTCGTCCGAACAAACAGCTACAGTATGATGCAATATATATTCGTACAAAGTGGCGGCGTGTTTACACTCGCGCTTCACCTCACAAATTTTTTAAAACGTCGAATAAAAGGGTTTATAAATACCATCGGAATTTCGTTAGTTATTTATAACAATTTTTGGTCACGTGACATTTCATATGTCACATGATTTTATTGTCGTCTGCTTTGTAAACAAGTCTGAATCGATGGAAACAAGATGGGGCGCAAAGCGAAAGAATTGAGTAATGAGGTAAAAAAAATGGTATGGAAAATGTTACAAGATGGTAAAACGATTACCTACGTGTCAGAAACCTTCGGAATACCCAGATCTACAATTTCAAGTTTTAAGAAGCGTGTAGAACGACGAGGTTCCATAGAAAACATCCCCAGACGAGGCAGGAAATCTACTGTGACATCCCGAGATTATCGGACACTGGAAAGGCTTGTGAAAACCCACAGAAGAGAGAGTTTGAAAGATATTACGGACCAATTTAATGAAAACAGAGAACGGCCAGTATCTAAACGAACTGTGCAATTGCATCTGCATAAAAATGGATTCGTGAGACGGGTGGCAAAGAAGAAACTAGTGATCAGAGAAGTGAATAGAAAAAAGCACTTGTCTTGGTGCAGAGAAAAGAGAAAATTGACTGTTGAGAACTACTGGAGAAAAGTTATTTTCTCAGACGAGTCAAAAATTGTTGTAGGACAGAATTCTCGTGTCTATATTTGGAGAAAACGGGGCGAGGGCTGGAGACCGGACTTGGTTGAGGCACGGCGGGCGAAGCCATCATACGAAGTTATGATCTGGGGATGCATTTCGTGGCACGGTGTAGGTACTATTACAGCTGTTTATGGCAACATCAATGCAGAGAAATACCAACAAGTACTGAATGACAATTTGTGGCCGGTTATAGCCCGACATTTTCCCAATGAACAGTACATCTTCCAGGATGACAATGCGCCGGTACACCGTGCCCGTTCAACGCAAGATTTTATACATAGAAATGGAATAAGAACCATGAGCTGGCCTGCACAAAGTCCCGATTTAAATATAATTGAAAATTTATGGTTGTTACTGAAAAGAAAGCTGCAAGCACGTTGAAAACAAGGACGACCTATTCCGGGAGATACAGCGGGTATGGACATTACAAAGTGTAATTCGGCTAAAAGGTCATCTTACAAAGTATTAGGTAAGTTTTAGTTATTAAGAATATTTTTTAAAGTTTGAAGTTTGGCCTATTTCTGTCGCGAGTATAAACACGCCGCCATTTTGTACGAATATATATTGCATCATACTGTAATTCGTCCGAACAAATCCTTATTCGTCGAACAAATCTTTAATTCGTCCAAACAAATAACTTATTTGTCCGAACATATCGCTAACTCGTCCAAACAAATCCTAATTCGTCCGAACGAATAATTTATTCGTCCGAACAAATCCTTATTCGTCCCAAAAAATCGTAATTCGTCCGAAAAAATAACTTATTCGTCCGAACAAATAAGATTTCTTTTTCATCTGGCTCCTCCACGCCGCCGTTCAAAACTGCATGGCTGATTGTTTAAAAATTTAATCTGAGATCGTATTTGGATTTTGAAATTCTGTAAATTATCAACAAGTTTATTCTAAGTAGGGGAAATTTGTTTCCGATATAATTTTTGACCGTCCCTTTTAATGTTTAACAGAATATATTGCAGCTTATATTGCTTTGAATAGGAATACTGGTTTTTCAATAATACCCGTTTTTCTGTCTGTCGTAAGCAAAATTTGTTATCTAGTGTAATCAACGTTTTTACAAAGTCAGTTTATGGAAACAGTCAATACTGTGTATAGTGTTGAGTAACAAATTTTACTTTCGACTTTCAGTATGTTGTACTATTTATTTCCCAAAATAACGATCTTACCTTTGTATTTTCCGAAAACAAGCCATGCCAAACAGAGTAATTTCTTTAAGACTATCATCACTGTGCCACCACTAACTGAAATCTCTTCCTTCTTTTGTTTTCAAACTTTAATGTTTTAGCATTTATGTTGTTTTCTGAAGAACAATATTTTTAAGGGTATTCAAGATATTTTTTGATATAAATAAAATAATCGATTTTGAAAATGCAGATTATTTTAAGTGTTACTGAGGCACTGCAAGTTAATTTTAAAAAAAAAGAAAAATTGAATTTTCGATGTTTTAAAAATGCATTAGATATCAGTTCCAGCCTAACTACACATTTTGAAATCTAATACACGGAGAAAAGAAAGAAAAAACTCTCTTACCTACCAAACAAAAACAACACAATACACAGAGAAATATTATGACCATTTGTATACGAAAATACATATTAGCATAAAAACCATCATGAGGATCAAATTTAGAAGAAAGTCTGATGAATTTCATGATCGATGTTTTTCACAGGCGGAAAAGTTAATCCAAAAGTAATGTCACACTATATATCGCGTTTGTTTCGGGGGTTGTTTCACAAAGAATATTATATATATAAATTTTATGCATTTTATACTCCATTTTAATACATTATAAAATTTTCTTTGAATAAATGACCTGATATGAGTTTTTAAAAAAGTTTCTACATATGTAACATTGCCGCGAAATAAATCACTTTATCGCACAGAAATTCGGACAAGGCTATTATTGATAATATGATTATCCTCACACTGCTGTTTATCACAGATTAAAAGCACAAAGGACTCGCATAACAATCTAATAAAAGTCAGAGAGAAAGAGAGAGAGAGAGAGAGAGAGAGAGAGAGAGAGAGAGAGAGAATGAGAGAGAGAGAGAATGAGAGAGAGAGGCTTCCAAAAGAATTGAATTGGATCTAAGAAAATCTTAGAGACACTTCTTTGAAATATTTAAAACCGTATAGATTTTAACAAATTGGTTTTAATTATATTGAAAGTAAAGGACAAACTCTTAAAAGGCTTGTCAAGGTTTTAAATTAGGGCACATGCAGTTCTGTTTGCAAATGACAACTACTGTAAAACAACTTTTATTCGCGACTACTTTAATTCGCGATTTACCGGAGATAAACTGGTTTGCGGCGACTAACTTTTGCAATCAAGATGTAGATTATCTGGGAAACAATATACCAGAGACAATTGAGGACTGATTTGTGGCGAGAAATATTCGCGACGACGAGGCTCTTGCGAACCTCGCGAAAATTTATCGCACGCGAGTAAAAGTTGGTTTACAGTAAACTTTAACATATTGAGAAAAAGTTACAAACTGAACCTGAACATATGAAGAAAAGAAAGTACAAGTAAATCATATCATTTTAAGAACGAAGAGTACAAATATGTTATGCATTCAAGTTCACTAAATCTGCATGGGTTCATTATCGGAATTATACTTTTTAATAGACAACGATAGAAATAATATATCACCAGGATGAGTGAGCAGAAAGAAGAAGAAAACGATCAAATGACAGAATGTTTGATTAGTTTAAAGTCTTTCAATAGTGATTATATGCTTTTCTCGTCGGAAATAAATGAATTACATATAATTTCCTAAATAGAAATTTATTACTACATCCATCATACAAAAGGTAGTTTTGATCAGATTAAGACACAGATTTAGACACATATGAAACGGCAAGGGAAAAACGCTATCAGGAAATTACAAATTTTCTTGCTTGATTTATTTGAAAAGTACATTTTATTATTGTTTTACGTCAAAACATATACATATTCCTTTGATGAAATGTTTTAATTTTGCGCACAAATAATTAATTTAAAGACCGAGAAAATAAGCACCGCCTTCAAATTTACCTGGTCAGTGTGCCCCTGTCAATCAACTGAATTGAGGCCCCAGATTGGATGTTAGAAAATGATTGACACTCGTTTACTCGTCCTGTGTATACCATGTCTAACGCTCGCGACGAACGTGCAATTAACTTTTGTCTTTTGATGTATATCGTGACGATAAAACGCCATATCTTTTAGCACCATAATCATAAGAAACTACATGTACTGTTGACAGAGATAAAATTTTCTGCTCTTGAAAACTGTGAAAGATATGAATTAAAAGTTTCCTCGTACTTGGTTTATGTACCACACCAAACGCGCTGACCACCTGCAGTCTGTCAAAATCACGGGGCGCCCATCATCTATGAACACTTTCTTTTATTAAAAAGGTGTAAATAATTGAGAATACAGAATTAAATTAAATCAAATATTGCGTCCACGATTTATAACTTAAGTTATCATATTTCTTTAAAATATTTCACGAGCCGAAACCGGAAAAGAAACAAGTACAGACAACTCTGGTACATAGTAGTACAGCTAGTAGAATCATGTGCACTTTAGCAGCTGATCGGAGAAGTAATACAAACGTATATTGTATAAATGTTGCATTAGTATTTGAGTACGGTACGATGATAACATATTGCATAAAACATCGCAATGAATTCTCACTAGATCCCGTAAGAAACGTGTTTAGACAAACAAAAGATTTGGGCCATGTCGCACGCTGTTATTTTATGCTTTTATGTCCATCTCGACGATCGACAATTTCCTTTTCCAAGTACATATATAAATACGATATTTTTCTAGATCACCGAAAAAAACTCTGTTGGTAGCATTTTAACACTCCGTGTATTTTAACATGTATACACAAGCGAGCGTGTTTCCCTCGGGGCTTCACACCTTTATCGATATAGGCTCCACCCCCACCTGAACTTACCTGAGGTAAACCACCCGGTTAAAAACCTCGGCCTTTAACCAAATTCAAAGTACTGCGTGTACATGTACAGATATAAGTTTAAGGTATAAACATAACAAATTGGTGTTTCACAATTGTTAGGTTCAAACAACCAAACGTATGTAATTTAGTTATAAAAATCAGCGACTGTTTCCTTTAGCAGGTTTATAACATGACTTGATGTTCCTTTTGAAAGATGGTCAGGACTAAAATATATATTTTCTACCATTACATCTTATCACGTTAAGTTCTTGTTTTTAATAACAATACTGCGCATGGCAGTTTGGCTTTGTAAAGAATCATATGTACTATTTATTTACATAAATCAAAAACTAAAGAAGCAGTGTTTTGAGAGTTCACATAAACATCTTGAATCAGTGTGTGTAACAAAATACCAAGTGATATACTATTATTTATTTCCATCAGGTGCAAGGACATCTCACGACAATATATCATATAAATAGGTCATATTTGAATTTCATCATCTCGTACTTTTTTCAAAAATTAAAGTATATACGTTTTTCCCATAAAATGAACAAATTGATGCAAGGCCATTCAAGGTGCCTAATTAACCATCTTTGGCATATAAAATGTGTTTTAACACAAGACACTTTTGCATTAAAATCTAGTAAATTTTAGCATAGATAATTGATGTAAGATTAAAAAAAAAATACAAAACACATTCATTCGTATCAAAACATCACAGATCATGAGTGGTCCTCTTTATCCAACAAAACATAAATCTGTTTGTGTGGGATTTCGTTGCTTTTTGTTTTGTTTTTTGTGTTTTGTTTTTGTAAAGTACTGTTTTTCGTTTTTTCAATAGTGTGAATTATAAGAATACATGGTGGCTTAATTTTCGTGGTATTTATGGATAGCCCTTTCCACGAATTCAAATCCTCGACTAAACAAATTTTGAAAGAGATATCTTTCTTACTAAAACTGAAATACGACGCATCCATGAAATTAAATCCCAACGAATAAGCAAAAAACCCGAACTCACGAAAATTCCCCCCACAAATTTATATGATTGCACAGTATACAAGTCTACATCTGTAATTAATTCAAAGGATACTCTGGTGATTTTGCTGTGTGAATACACTATGTTTAATTAGACTTAATAATGATAATCTCAACTGATTTTGGCTTGTAAAACTTTTCTTGATAAAACTAATTTTGTGTTTCATAATCCAACATTTTGTTCTTTTATAATTAAAAGTGGTTGTTTTCTGTCATATAATACAGAAGGCATACTATACTGAAAAGGAACAAGAGACTCGGTAACCACCTCTCTCCTTTGAACAATAATGGCCCTAACTGATCTTATCGGTTTTATGAAGTCAAATAAGAATATATCTGAACAATGAAGAGAGGAACATTGATAATTTTGTTTGATAGGGTATTTAAAGTTCCCCCTGAAATACAGTAGTCGTTGTTTGAACAACTAAGAATCAATTTCATATCGGAATACTTATACACAAAATTATTTCACAAATGGTTATGCTTCACTCCTTGAAAAGAATATTTTTGAAAATTGTCCTGTACATTAGTACCCGTGTTTTTTTAACCTCTCTAGAGACACAAATATAATTCTCAAAAGTTCAAAATCTGAATTATATTTCTATATTCAATTCAAATCCCTTCTTAGTGCTCCAATATTGGTGCAACGGTCAGAGTACGAACAATTTAGAATTTACAAGGGCGGTCCGGGAATTATGGAGACGGTCCATTTATTTACCTTTCTTATCGACTGATTTTAGTAAAAATGTTGAACAATTTTCAAAACGAAATATAAGTAAGTAATACATGTATTAGAAATATTGAATAAATAACAAAAAAAAAAGTATTATTGGCCCCAGTTTCATTGTGAAGTAATTAAATAATAATGATTATTTTATGCAATATACAAATAATCAGACTTAATTGACGGAGTAAAGGAAACAACACATTTAACGGTGTAACATAGAATTGTACAAGTTAACACAAGGGGAATAATATCGGTACTAATTGCCAAAATATGCACAGGAATTAAAGGTAATTCTTGGTACAAGCTACCAAATTCCTCAACTTACTCTTCCTTTTTCCCGCCAAAGAACAGCCATGTGTTGAAAAACTACCTTTGAAAAAATCTGTAAGCATCATGCCACCCGTCCGCTTGAGACAGTCTAAACTGTCAAATAAACAGGTCCAGAGGCAGCGGACCTTACCGGCCAGGGGAAGAGGGAGGCGAAGGACTCAGACATTTGAACCCGATGAAGCAACAACGTCCCCAGACACGGTCAATGTGTCTACTTCCATTATGTCCACACAAGTAGAAGAGAGACAGCAACCACCACAGCAAGTCGGTGAGTCTTTTAACATCCCCTCAGTTATTGAGGAATCCGGTTCTAATCTATTTGATATAAGTGATTACCAACCTGTTCAAACTAATACTACTTTTGACCCACTTGGCGGCCAGATCCACCCTAAACTTAAGCAAAAAATTTGGGAGGGGAAATTCATCGATTTGGCACTCCTCCTCAAGTCCGAAATAGAACTCGCTAATGAAATTGAATGAAAAGGGGAACTGCAAATCAGGGAAGGTAAAATGTGCCTGGTAAAGCAAAAAACCAATTCTCTCCTCTCTACTGAAAAATGGACAACTGCTTTTATAATTTTTTTCCAGCGTTATGCTGGAGAAATATCGTACAAGAGCACAGAAACTGTTGAAATATATGCGGTATATCCGCATTGCGGCATCTAAATCGTCTGGTTGGTACAAGTACGATGAACAATTTAGACTGAGGAAAACGTCAGACCCCCACACCTCATGGTGTCAAATCAACACCGAATTGTGGCTGCTGTTTGTCAGTAAAGACAAGTCACCTTTCAATTCTGACCAGCCTCAAAATCCATACACCCCTCCTACCAAATATCAACATCGGCCAAATACACTAAGCAATGACTACTACTGCAACTTGTACAACAGTGGTAAACAGTGTCGTTTTTACACAGATTGCAGGTTTAAACACAGCTGCGCAAGTATTGTGACGGAACCCATGCAGCAATCAACTGCGATTAATTTACACATCACTGTCACACAACTCCAAACTAGCCTATAGTACAGCTTACAAAAAATATCACCTATTCCTTGATCTCTATAACCTCCCAGACATCTTGCTCATACCTACTGACACATTACTCAAATTCATTGCATACCTGTCAATTCAAAAATACTCGGCTAAGACAGTGGAACTCTATGTATGTGCCCTTTCATTCAATCATAAACTAGGCACAACACGACACTTCTAAGTCTTTTCTTGTATCCAAAGCAATCAAAGGTCTTAAACGCAGCAAGGGCAAGACAGTTGACACCCGAGGTCCAATCACTCGCCTCCTCCTGAGGCTACTAATTTTTATCTCTCCCAGCAGTCTGTTCCTCACAATACCAGCCACGCTATCAATAGTATTAGATTTGGGAGGGGCTGTTATTTCACACCGAAACATTTTAGCAAAGTTTACGCAATTATTTAGACACGACGGCACACACCTGTCATGAACAGGGAATGAATTTTACCTCAAAAACTTGGAGGGGGGGGGGGGGGGGGGGTGTCATTGTTTCTTTTCTGGTTTATTTGTGTGTGGGTAATGGAGAACATTATATCAATGTTCGTGGCGGGTCCTGGGGGACCTAATGGGAGGTCTTTTCGGGACATATCTGGCCTGTGTGTTTTCCCCCATCTGTCAATTAGGCGGAGGGCCGATGTATATGTGTTGGGAAATTGGCATCCCATGTGCTAATGATTGGGGTTCACAAGTAGTACGCCATACTTGGGACCCCCTCCACCTCCTAACAAAGGGGGGGGGGAGGCTCACCGGGTGTACTCAAGGTTAGCAAGTACGAGTATATACCAGGGAGCAATCACCGGAAAACAGGGTAAACAGTCATGTCTCGAGTCATCTCCTTCCACATGTCATTTATCAAGCATGGGATATCTCTGGCACTTGTGATCAACACAAGGCCCCCGTCTTGCCCGTTATGCACCTTTTGCGTGTTGGTATTTCGGTGGACCCACAGACCTTCCATAGCAGAGCAAGGACAGTGTGGCCTTTTTCCAACACCCATGGACTTTGTGGTTAACATGTTTGTGCTTTTGTCATATAGACATTGACATTTATCTGTATATTGATTCTGTGCTGGCAGATAATAAATTGTGAACTGTTGCCTAGCTTGTTCTGTATTCAATAACAGCAAACTAGCAAAGCTGTGGGAGCGTGTTCTGATGAACACTGGCGGAACTCCATATATAGCATGATCGCAGATAGTCACGCAAAATATCATGGGTATCGTGTATCATGACTGTTCAATTAATAGGAACAATTAGACGCATTGAAATAGCGCTGTGGTAAGTTTACGGATACTACGGGTCACTGGACACATGGAATGTCTGTTTTTACGTTTGTGAAAATCCTACTTAACATTCTACTGAATTTCCATGGATTGATCTTGTTTGTCTCAAGGTGTAGGAATATATGTCTAAATCATAATGTTTTTTAAAAGCCCTTGTTAACAATATCGCAATGCTTGCAAACTTATTTAAAAATGTAGCATTGCAATAAACGAGTATATTGTATATTGTCTTCCTACATGTATGAGAATATTGAACTCCTCTGTAATTGACAAGGAAACACAGATTGATTAAATAAAAATCAACATTATATCAGAATATGGCAAAATAAGTACTGGATCAAAAGCTCTATCCCCGGGTTTTGATTCATTTTTAATATCTTTCTGAGGATGCTTCCACAAGTTTCAATTTTTTGGCCATATGTTGCTGTTTTTTTTAATGCAAACTAATTTAAAATAATTTTTGATTATAACCTCTTAAAAAGTCGAACCTTTACTCCTGCAAATGAAAATTTAAATTGAAAAAGACAAGTTTTAACTAGCAAGTTCAGGTCATTTTTCTTCAACATTCGATTTGGATTTATTTTTTCTGTAGAATATATCAATATAATATATCAAGCAATATTGTTTCGGGTCCATTTCTTAAAACTAATGCAGTCTTTTTTCCAATATAAGTTTGTTTTGTCTGATAGAGTACTAGTTAGATAGTGAACATAAGAAATGTTTCTTCAGGGATTTTAGAGACTGTGTAACAAATAAATACCTGAATTTCTGTATGACTGGTACAAATACTCTCTTTCACAAGCATTCAACTAACATATGCTTGCATCTAAATCCACCTGGTGTTCTGATGTTTGACAGCAACATGTATTTAATGTTATAACAGTTTTCATTAGATATTCAGCTGCATTTTGGAACTCCCTTTTGTCAAAGCGAGGTCAGAATCAATATCGTTTTTAGTCGGGCTTTCTTGGCTGTAGGCAAGCAAATCGCCAATGGTACTATAAATAGCACAACTTCAAAAGTCAACAAAAAACCGAACAGCGTCAAAGTAAAAGCTTCCGCTATACATGTACCAAATAGTAACACAGAGAGTCATGTTTTGTCAAATGGATTGGGGTTTTTTTTTTTGTTTGAGAATAAATTTAGCGAGTTGTTGTTGTTGTTTTTCTTTTTTATTAAAATGTTTTAAAAACAAGACTATACAAATATCAAGTCAAGACTTGGACACATATACAATGCGCATGAATTTCCGTGAACTGCTTTACAAACCATTGGTATTCGAGTGCAAATCAAAGAAATTGGGGATTCATTTTATAACGCTTTTTTAAAAAATTAAATGCACTGTTGATTTTTATTCTACTAGACAGACATATTTTTATCAATAGCCTCTTACAAAATTTAGGTCGCTCTCTGACGCTTTACCGACATTAAAAGCATACGAGAGAGAGAGAGAGAGAGAGAGAGAGAGAGAGAGAGAGAGAGAGATTGCCAGTCCTTATTACACAATATCCATAATGACACATCAAAAGAGCTTTTAAAATCCCAAATTTTTTAGATCTATCACAAATGTTTAATAATTATTTGGTCTTAAAATGGAATGACATCTAAATCATTTCACTCATATAATGAGCCTCCTCTATATCTTATAGAAATCAATATCATTTTCATATTAAATAGGAAGTAAACATTACATTGATACTTTGCCATCTGTCCTGCACCAATCCCAGAGTCAATTGATAGAATTCAATATACACTCATATTTAATTAAATGATGACAGCTTTGTTATTGTGGCGAGTATTATTGAAATTTTGTGCAAATAGACTCTAGCGCAACCTGTTCTTAGTGGGATTGAAGCATTACTTATTGTGTGTACATGTATGAGGGTGCGTTTGTAGGTTATTGCGTGGGTGTGTTGGTGTGCTATACCTTGTTGAAAAGATTGAAGAAAAGAGTAGACTTATAATCATCAAGCATGTAATACTAGATTAGAAGAGTAGTAATACAATGGTGATAACTCCAATCCTATTCCTTGTTTTGTTTTGTTTTGAACATATTTTATTGATTACACAAAAGGATCAGAAACAAGTTCTAACAACTTACTAGTTCTTCTCCTTAAAATAACAATAATTGTCATGCATATAAATTTAGAACAAAAGAAAATATATTACTAGTATAATATTGGTATACACAAAGAAAAATTATTTCAATCTCAAGGATTCGTCTATAAACTTTTGTACAGAAACAAAAATGCTTTCGTTGATATGTAAAGGTAGTTTGTTGTTGCCATATAAAAGTAAATTAGTATCAATATTGACTAAATCTAAGATAAATAATTAATCAAACATATTGTTTCTCGCTCTAGAGTAGTTTTTACAAGAAAAAAAGAAATGATACACATCTTCTGTTTGACCACATGAACACAGCGGATTATTTATAATATTACGTTTACAAAGATCATAATTTAAAATACAGTTATGTCTCAGCTTTGTATGAATAATGTTAGTACGCCGTTTACCAAAAGAAAAGTTAATAGGGGGTTTCGTAACATTAGGCATATGTTTGCAAAAAAAATTGATTGAGGTGGCTGTTCTGGCTTCTATACTTAGTGAATTCCACTGATTGACAGCATTGGGTACAAATGATTTTTTAAATAAATCTAACCTACACTTAGGAACATTAAACTGATCCTAGTTTCGTGTGTTGTATTGGGAAATATTTTCCCGCTTGTTAGGAATAATATCGAGTAAATAGTCAGGCAAAGTCCCCATGTTAAATTTGAACATAGTTTTCATCTTAGAGATGTAGCGTCTGGTTTGTAAAATTTCCCATCCTGGTTCTAAGTAAAGCGCTTCCCTTGATACAAAAATTGGCAACCCAGTGACAATTCGAGCAGCACACAATTGAACTTTTTCAAGTTTGTCTGCATCATGCACAGAACAGCCATCCCACACAATTGAAGCATATTCCAGGGTAGGTCTAATAAATGAAATATATAATTTAGAGAGATGTTCTCTGCACATTTTATACTTGAGTTTTTTTAAAAGTCCTAATTTTTTGTATGCAGAGTTTACAATACCATAAATGTATTCAGACCAGCTGAGATTCTGTGATAATAAAAGTCCTAAATGGCGATGAGTAGGGACAAACTCTAGTCTATCGCCTTCAAAAATTAATTTAGGTAAAACAGAGTTATGCTTCTTAGTAAAAAAAAAAACAACCTTTGTTTTTGATGAATTAAATTTGAGAAGCCACTGTTTGGACCACGATTCTAAAATTTTTAAGTCATGATTTAAAATATGTTCAATGTTAAGTATGTTGTATGAAGAATATTGAAGCGAATTGTCGTCAGCAAATAATCTACACATTGATAACATATTAACCGCCACATCATTGACATATATCAAAAATAAAAGAGGTCCTTATACAGATCCCTGGGGTACACCAGCAGAAATTTCTGATTTGCTTGACAGAAGATCTTTATGCATAACTTTTTGGGACCTTTGACTTAAGTAACTAGAAAACCACTTAAGAAGATCACCAGATACTCCATAGGTTTGTAACTTGAATAAAAGACCGCTATGCCATACTCTGTCAAATGCTTTTGACAGGTCAAAAAAATCATACAAGAAAATTTACCTTCATCAATATTTTGAACAATGCTGTGATACGTTTCTATTAGATGATAAACAGTAGAATGACCTGGTAAAAAACCAGCTTGATATCGATAAAATAAATTGTTCGCATGAAAATAGTTGTACACATGTTTAAAAACGATTCTTTCCATAATTTTACTAACACAAGATAACAAAGATACCGGTCTATAATTAGAAACCAATGACGGATTGTCTTTTTTGAATAGAGGAATAACGTGAGCAATTTTCCAAAAACATGGAAAAGTATTATCAGCAAGTGATCTATTAAATAAAAATGTAAGTGGTTTTACAACTGTAAAAAGAGTTGCCTTCAACATTTTGTGGCTAATCAAATCAGGACCAATTGCTTTGTTTACAGGTAATATTGAAATAATGTCTAACACTTCTTGTTCATCTATAAAAATGTTACAAAGTGTTTCTCTACATAAACCATACATATTAGGTAAAGCCGCATTCTTATTGTCTACAGAAGAAATAGAAGAAAAATATGTATTAAGAGATTCGATCTTCCCAATAACTTGGTTGTACCGTTTACATTAGAAATTTGAATTGGCGGTAACTCCGTTGAAAGTTTTATATGAAATGAATCTTTCATCAGCTTCCAGTATAACTTAGTATTATTTTTGCTTGAATCATCCAAGTACGTTTCTATATTGTCATAATAATTTGAGATAGCGTTTTTTTTCATATTGTTAACTGAATTTCGGACCTTTCTATATGCAGACCAATCAGAATCTTTATTAGTTTTAATTGCTTTATTACGCAGTCGGTCTCTAATTCTGATTGTTCTCCGTAATACAGATCGATCTAGAGTCGAACCATGGCTTGTCACGAGGCCGAATTGTTATTGTTTGTTCCGGTATACACTCCCGAACGAACGAAAGAAATTTTGTGGTAAAATTATCTGCTGCTATATTGACAGTATCAGCTTCCGTTATAATGTTTGTCCAATCGCAATGTTGAATTAAGAAATTTAGTTTATCAAAGTCGGCATCTTTGTAGATCCATACCTTACGTTTGTAGGAACGATTGTAGTTTAGATTTGACGAAAGCTCTATGTATGTCGCTTTGTGATCGCTAACGGACGAGTCCATTTCTAATGTTCCCGATTCGTAGACGTGAATGTCTGTAGTAGTGAAAATTGGGTCAAGGAGCGTGTTCGACGTGTGTGAAATTCTGGTCGGTTCATGGATATTGTTTACAAGGTTGTTCGTAGAAGAAATTTCAAGGATAATGTGCGTTCGTGGAACAGTGAGGAGATCTACATTGATATCACCAGTAATTATTATTTTATCTGAGTGCTCGGCTACTTGGTCTATGCTCCAGGAAAGTTTGGTCCAAAAACTGCCATCGGAATTAGGTGGACGATATAGACAGCAAAGAAAATATTTACAGGTATGGTTGTCTATTTCTATCCATATACACTCAACGTCGGCGGGTTCAAATTCAGGACGTCTAGTAGCGCGTATTTGATCAGAAAGGTAAATTATTACACCACCACCAAAACAATTTCTATCTTTACGCAGTATTTGACTGAAACCGTCTAAAACAAGGTTATCGTTACTTACATTGTGATCTAAGTGCGTTTCGGTGAAGCAAAGTATATCAAAGTCGTGAACAAAGTAGTTTAAATGACCTAACTTGTGTCTAATACTGCGGATATTGAGATGTAGAATATTCAGAATATTTACAAGGACCCGGATTAAGTTCAATATTTTCGCACAGCAGTAAAAGGATAAACATAAAAAATTGGAAAAAGAAATTAATATACACAGAACTTTGCATTATGCTAAACAAAAAGTTGCTAAATGTTTTACAAAGATAATAAAAAAGAAAAAGTAAACTTGCAAGTGGGGAATTGAGAAATAAATAAACTTTTGATACACCTCTACATTTAAAATAAAACAAGCCGATTGCAGCTCGGTATTGCTCGACTGAGTTACCCATGATCTATCTTGTGATAGACTTGACAAGAAAAAAACGGACTGCAATCGAAAGAATTATTTGCTTCTAAGTAAACTGCGAAATCAGAAATATGTGTAAAGGTATTAGCATGACAGGAATAATGTACAAAAAACATGTAACATAGAATACGAAAAAATGGAAAACAAGACATAGAAACGAAAAGAAATGTAGCAAAGAATGCTGTATAAACATGTGTATTAATATAACATACAAAAACATATAAAAGAATATAAACACAATACCTCTTAAATGAAAAAGTAAAGAGGTGAGCACACTTGTGATACAAGACAAACACAATAGCACACGTGGTTGACATTGTAGGAACATCTAAACAAAACATGATTGAATTCTGTACAATTACTATTAAAAAAACCAAAACACTGGTTGGCTCTGAACTTGGTTTGGTTGACATAGAAGGGGAGACATAATATTAGTTTAATTGATATTTACAGACAGTCCGAAGACGAAGCGCGCATTAGTCGGTGTTGTAAGCGGCAGCTGCAGCATAGCTTGGATGGCGGGTTTTACCTGTTGCCGAAAGTTTATCTACATCTTCTTCGGAGCGAACGGTGATTTTCTTATCATTGTTAAGTTTAACAATTATTTTCCCGTCATTAGTCCAGCAGGAAGATGCCAGGCCTGTTTTGACAGCTACACGGGCCTTCTTAAATAGCAGGGCCCTGCGTCTTGTTAAAGCCTCGTTGACGAATATTTTGTAATTGTTCGTCGGGTTTGTGTTGAAACTCTTTAAGTTCCTCTTGTTCTTAAAAACAGCGTCACGGTCTCGGTATCTTGTGAAGCGCACAATGATGTCCCTAGGTCGAGACTTCGAACCTTGTGGAGGTCCCAAGCGATGTGAATTACTTATCGAGTATCGATCAAGAGTAATTTCAGTCGATTTGAGAATGTAGTTGTTGACAGTATTTAGAACAAGTTGGTCAGTATCTTCGTTGTGTTGTTCAGGAATTCCAGAAAACTTCAAGCAGTTTTTCCGGCTGTATTGTTTGAGATCGTCTACCCGATTTTCGAGATAATTAATCTTTTGCTCAAGATCACCGATTCTAGCTGCAAGCCTGTCAACAATGTTGTTTTTGAAATCTGAGTTTTTAAGAATGATACTTGTCGCTTGTTGTAGCGTTTCCTCGTCATTTGACAGGTTTTCTAATAAGGAACTTAGGTCTGACAGGTCCTGAGTCAAGTTTTGTGAAGAATCTGTATCAGAGTTTGGCATCTGGCGTTTGTTTGATTGGGACGTTGTTTGGGACCTTGATTCGTCTCGTGGTGACGAGTGGGGTTTGTTTTGATTATGTCCACCCATGTTCGTTAGCTTTATAACTGGATATTGGATGTGCTGATTTCAAATTTTAACGGAAACAGGCGGGCTGAATTTTTCGTTGGTTGAAAATTGTCAGAGAGTAAACATATATTACTCAAGCACTACCACAGGTTTAAACACAGGACAAATTTAGACACTGATACACTGATACACTAGTAACGTTCATTGTTTTGAATAGTGAAAAGAGTTCAATCCACCATACTGTCTGTCGGTATTGTTCCTTCCCATGTGAGGTAATTGGTGAACAAAGCCTGGAGATATTAAATTCAATTAAGAAGATACACATTCAGCTAACAAAAGAACTCAAACTGAACAAGTTAAAATAAAGTTTATTTTCAAATTGTCTTGATGTGTTGACGTTCTTCAAGAAAACACCGAATTTAAAAGCAGGTAAATATGAATGTATTCTATCAAATGACGAGATTACTTTGTAAGCGTGCGTACTGCACAAATTGTTCCCTCTCTGGATGGGAAGCTGCGTTTGGTGATAGTCCTGTTGTATCAATGTAGGCATCAATCAAGCATCTCATCTTAAAGATATTTTTTTCAAGTACTGTTTGTTGATTTTAACATACCGCATATCGGTATTTTCCAGGCTAATAGTTCATCTATGGACTTAGACGACCTAAATGCATACATTGAACGACTAGCTAAATAAACCAATGAATAGGAAAATACAAAATGGACCAATAACAAAGTTTAATCCATGATCAAGTGTGTGTGTATATATATATATATATATATATATATATATATATATATATATATATACACACACAGAAACACATCACATATGTCGATATTAGATAAATAAATACACATAATCAAATATAGACAAAACCATCACATATATAATTCTTAGATAATCATTGAATTAATTTTTTAGTTCTCCAATTATAATGCAATCAAAACTATTATATTATTTTTAACGATTTAAGTTATACTGTATCGATTGATTATTTGCTGACTAACAGCATCTTGTCGCTCGAGGTAACAGATATTAATGGCGGGTAGATCGAGAGAGAAAATATGCATATTGTGAGATTTGAATATAATCGCTTTCAAACTAATAAATTAGCCAGAATATCTTGTATAAAAGACGATGAACTTCATTTTTTTTTTGCCGGGGGGGGGGGGGGGGGGGTAGTTGGGGTTTACTCTGGTGTTAGGTTGGGTCTGATCGGTACTGTATACATGAAAGTCAAAAGTCAAGTTACAAACGTATTAGAAAGCTTAAAAGTCTTTTTTATGTAAATAAGCTCAATTCCGGACCCCCTTCCTGGAAAAATCAAATTTCTTAAAGTTACATAGTAAAAATACCGAAAATTTGCCTTGGACCCCCCCCCCCCCTCTCCTCTCAAACCCAGATATCCCCCCACCCCCCCCCCCCCCTTCCTGGAAAAAATTCTGGATTCGCGCATGAAAACGTTCCATATAAGTTAAGGGCGCGTTTTCTCCAGGTTATGTTTTCTCCAGGGTACAATTTCTCCTGATACCTCTTTGCAGGCCATCTAGCGTTAATTCAGTGCATGACTGTTGGTTTTGCATCGGTGATCGTTTGTTTTGCTTCGGTGTCTGTTGATTTTGCAAAAGAGGCTGTTGATTTTGTTTTAAGCTGGTCTTTTCGTATTTCAGTATGTTTTTCAAAAAAAGTTGTTCGTTTTGCATTTACGTCTTTTTTACCCTTTCCGGAAGTCATAAATGCGAATGTGTCATAAAAACATGTAGTCTATGTTACATAACTACTGGGGTGCCTTCTCTCTTCTTAGATTCCATGACATTTATTAATGACTCTATTAGGTGCTTGGTCATGTCTTTTACTCTACGAATTTATGAAAAATGTTTCTTTCATCACTATAACGCTTATAATGAACACCCAAACAGGTTATATCTGAATTATATTTAATTTCATTTAGAAAAGCGATTACTAAACTTTTTTTTGTTGTTGTTGAACAAACTATGAACTCAGTACTATTAGTATTTATTATGTGAGTGTGCCCGACATTTGACGCAATACAGTTGATCGGGAAGATGTTTAATTTAACAACTCTTCTTCAGTCATACTATCCTATCTGACAGATCCAGGAGAGCATTATTTCACCTCCAAATTTAGAGCTACGTCAGGCAATGTATATGTATTGTGCTAAAAGCGGATTGTATTAAACACGTGATTGATATCCGTCTCTTGACGCAACAGAATCAGGACGCATGCGTTTCACAAGATCTTTAAAGGGCTGGGTGGTTGTGGCCATTTTTAAACTATATTAATTTCCTTGAGAAAAAGAATTGTGTATACATGTATATACATGTGTATAAAAAAATCAAATTTTTAGCATAAGAGTTTTTTGAATTTTTCTTCATTAAATAAAAGTTTGTAGTTAAACAAACCATTTTTGAAAATTTAAGGCAGCTCTGATGGTTATTTGTTGATCACCGAGCCACCTTAAATCTGGTTCTGTTTGATTGTTAGTCAAATGCGTTATGACCTTTAAGCTGGATTGTTTTAATATTCAAATATTCAATATTTTTAAAATGTTTTCAAAGATTTGTAAATAAACAATGATTTTCGCGCTTGCACTATATTTTCATTTAGCGTTTATAATGCCAGGGGAGGTAATACGTGTCGACCATTTGGAAACTAAATTGATCGATAATGAATAGGAATTGTATCCAGGATGTTACTACTGTATTATATTTTAAAAGTTTAATAAGTAATTCTAAAATTCCTTTGATTGAAAGTTTCATTAATAACTAGTAATTGTGTTTCGATTCTCTTTTAAATTCGTTATAGATTGTATTAAACTAAAAATATATTATCAATACTGCCATCTATTCAATATAAAAATAATAATAAAACGTTATTGCTCCTTGTATCTTAAGGTTATGAACAAAAAAGAATATCACCATTTCAGGGACCAACATTATGTAGTGACAGTGTATATATTTCAAATATCACTTTTTGTGAATAACAAAAAAACTACAATTAATTTGTGATATCTTTTAAAAGATTAAAAAAAACGAAAGAAACTTTTGATAAAACAAGTTCAATGTTCCTCGACTCACGCAAAGTGTTTTGCAGGTTTTTTACAAACGTAAGAATTATTATCGCTACACGGATAGTCGTGCCACTTTCGTTGTGTCGTTCGAAGGGCAGCACAGTCCTCCTTCTCCTCTATACCGCCATCTGGTTGGCTTTTTTCCCAGTTCGTATAAAGCGGTTTCAAGCCACTTGATGAATAAACGTATTGACCCTCATCTACTACATCAGTCAGGCCAATCCATACATTTGTATAATCTGAAACACAGGACATAACAATTGCAAGATAATTCGGAAACTATTATATTATGCGCTGTAAAAGAGGTGTTTTTCAAGTCTTTCAATAATCAAATATATATGAAATGAGTGAAATTTCGCCCCCCCCCCCCCCCCCCCCC
>WFKH01006014.1:51320537-51343037 GCA_016163765.1 Magallana hongkongensis
ACCATAATTCGGCAGATTTAAAAGAGCTTCAGGTACATTAATTTGTAATGCTATTTTTAAGAAAAGTTGACATAATATATATTTTATCTATTTTCCTTATTTATATGCACTCACTTACTATATGACGTCAGAAATGACACTATTTTTTGCAGTTTAATCAAAGATTGACTTTATCTTTTCTACAATTGAAAATGTATATGTAGCGCAGATTTGAACAATTGTTTGTCAGGTATTAGTCTTGGATAGATAAGTCTTTAAAGAAATTATTTTGTGTGTTCTTTTGTGCACTTATTGTTTTCAGAAAAAAAACTACTTGAAATTAAGCCGTTTTAAACTAAAAATGCGAAAATAGCGGGGAAGGGTTTACTTAATAGTGTCATATTTCTAAACAAGTGCATTTGGATCAAAATTAAAAAAAATCTTCATAATTATGTGTGTACAAAAAATTACAGTGAAATAATGATGTTCATTTAAGAGGGCCATTTTGGCACTTATTATTATATTATACACATATTTCTTTGATGTGAATAATCTTCAAAATTATTTCTCTATTGACATTGTGACTTTTTGGTTTGGCTGGTTATCGTTGCATACTAAACCTGTTAAATGCATTATCAAGCGTGAGATATTTTTCGTCTTGACATTGATGCATAACATTTTCAATTATTAAAAACGCATGTTTTGTTTATAGGAAAACACTTGAAGGCGATATATTGGGCGTTAGGAAATAGACAGGGCGATATAATAGCAGGACTTTCTTTTAAACATTACCAAAGAACATTTCTGTTATCCAATGTGAAGGTAATAACAAATGAGCAAAAATATGCTCCGCTACAATTTCATTTGTTTTACTAAAGCCCATTTGTCCATTATAACTCACAATCTCTTTTTTAATAATTTTTTTAGATCAGAAATGTTTTTACAAATTGCATGAATATTCTAGATTCTTCTAAGTGTATTGGAATGCCAAAAAAAAACCCACAAAAACCCCCCAAAAACAAACAAAATAAAAACAAAACAAAAACAAAAACAAAGCAAAAAACAATAAAATATAAAAATTTAAGGCTTCCCTACTGATATGTTTTGGAATATTTGATGGTTTTAAAATTCAGGTGGAGTTTATCTTAAAGATCACATCGAGGAATTCAATTTAAAAAGATCAAAACATTACAAAGGTGTAGGTAGTAGTAAAATCAGTATCTAGAAGCAATGCAATAAACACTGTGCCGGATAATTATGCCAGTGCCAAGGTGGCATTTTTGCACCCGCTTAAGATGCAGTTTTCTAAAAATCCTTATATACCAAGTGATAGACCATTGTCTAGAGAGTATATAACCACTTTTGTTTTTAGTGTGTCCCACCTGACAGGTGAGATATTTACCTTTAAAAATTAATATCCCATAGGAAAATAATAATTTCCATAGGAGAAATTATTTTCCTACGGGAAATATTGAAAATCCTATAGAATTTTCTAAAAATTCTATAGGAATTAAATTTCCTATAGGAGAAAAGTATTTCCTGCAGGAATTTGTTTCAGACAGGTAGTAATTCTATAGGAAATTAAGATTTCCCATAGGATTTTAAAATTCTAAGGGAGTTTTGTTCTAATCCTATCGGAATTTAAACTCCTAGAGGAAATTCTTTTATTCCGGTAGGAAATTCCGAATATACTATATGAAAATTCTTTTCCCATTGGAAAAAATTATTTTCCTGTAGGAATTTATTTTTTAAAGGTAAATATCTCACCTGACAGGTGAGATACATTGATAAGAACGGTGGTTATAAACTCCTTTAGCAGTGGTCTATTATATGGCATGTTTGAATTTTTCGTTACATGCAGCTTAGACGGGTGCAAAAATGCCACCTTGGCACTGGCATAATTATCCGGCACAGTGTTAATAATAAATCGAATAACAAGAAATTATATTTAAAAAAATACTATTTGTTAGCAATAAAAAGAACAGTAATATCTTACTGCGAATCAGAGTTTGAAGCAACACCCACTTTTCTTCTGCTGCGTCTTTTATTTCAATTAATATTGACCCTTTTCCAGAACAATTAACCTACAGAAATATCTGAATAACTCAAATAATGTGCTATTGGGAAGGAATGGAAATGGTACCATGGTGGATATATTTACAAGTCGTACATCATAAGGTCTAAAAAGCAAAATGAAAAGGGGTTTTATTTACTACCTTTGTATTCTATTAAATTTTATTTAGCTTTTTAATATAATTCAAACTTCATATATGTATATCAAGCATTTAAGATCGAAATAGTTTAAACACCATTTACATATTATACTTTGATAGCCTCTTATGTGAAAATTAGAATGATGAGCAACACCTATTATTTTTATATATTCGAGTTTATCTTATATATATGTGTGTGTTTTTATATATACAATGAGTTTTTCTTATATAGACTTTTCTTTTTATATATCTTATGTGGCACTAACAGGCTTCCGTAATGCACAAATATATAGCGCCACAAGAGCTCCGTTGGCGCGCTCAAGTAACGCACGTAGTCATTATACAGACCTTTGTGATGTCACTATCGCGCTCTCACTGCGCATCCACAGCGTTTGAACGTGTTGTTTTTCATTTCGACTCAGTGACCCCAAATAGCAGTTACTGCAATTATCGCGCTCTTTTGGCATTTCTTCTGCGATCTGTAGCGTCTATAACGTGCCCCTACGGTGTTTGAATGCGTTGTCGGCCAGACCACAACAACTTAAACATAATGGCTGTTGTACAATAGCAAGCGATATAGTATTCTCAGACTTGATGTTGACGACCATGAAAAAATTATTTGCGAATATTTCAGGACCTATTTCAAGACGTACATTTAATGCACGCCATTATTTTCTGATGTTACTAGCCCTTCTATGTTTTCTAACAGCTAATAGCTGCTATTTTTGTACATCCGTATACTAAATGTAAGAATTTTGTCTTGTTACAAATCATTTCAAAAGTTATGTTTCAATTACCTTATTTCATTAAAACAAACAAAAACAATGTTTTTATTATTTATTTACGAGCAATAAATTTCAAAATTCTTGTTTGTTTCGCGTAATATTGTACAAATGAAAATTCATATACCCATAAGTTAAGAACGTCTTGTGCACGCCGTCAGCGCACTAAGCACTTCGTGAACGCGAATTAAAAACTTTAAGTCGCGATTTAAGTGAACTAGTATTTGATAAAAAATCAGGCAGCATTATCTTAAGAGTGTTAATTATGTTGGTGTTGTAAATCATAACAAAATTTAATAAAAAGGTAGAGACAGAGTATTGATCACGTGATTTTGGTTGATCATATGACGGATATCATAGAATGTATAGTAAAAGGTAATAAACATTGTTGAAGTCAAGTTGTTTGAATCATTTATGTAATCTATAGATATATAAAGAAGACATCTCCATTTTGATTTGTGCCCCCCCCCACCCCAAATTTTTCAGTTCTTTTAAGTAAGCTGACATAATCTGATCAGTTGTATTATTTCAAATGTTCTAATGAAAAGTACGTAAGTTGGGGGAATTTTAACGTTTTTAATTCTAGAAATGTAAATGTACAAAATAATAAGTGGTTAATATAGAAATATTCTAATTTTTATTCATTTCATTTTATAAATAAAGCCAAAAATGTATTACTTTTTTATTTTCAAAGCAGAAATTGACACAAAAAGTCATAATTCTAGAGTTAGGGGTAGAGGTGATTCCTACTGTGAAAATTCCGTTCAATGTCAAGAAAAAAGGCTTTGAATTACTTTAGCTCACCTGAGCCTAAGGCTGTCGTCGTCGTAAACTTTTCATATCTTTATCCTCTTCTCAAGGACCACCGGGCCAATTTCAACAAAAATTGGCCCAAAGCATTATCTGGTAAAGGGGATTCAAGTGTTTTTTTTTCAAAAGACGTGCCACACCCTCCTTAGATGGGAGATAAATTAGAAATTTTAAAAAACTGTTCGTATGTGTTTTAAAAATCTTCTTTCAAAAACCATTTAGACAGAAAAACTCTATCTTGTGTTAAAGCATCCTCAGATAGTGTAAACTCAAGTTTGTTCAAATAATGGTAGGTTGGAGTCGCAGTGGGGGTCGAAGTTTTACATTGACATATATAGTAAATATTCTTTAAAAATTTCTTCTCAAAAACCAATCAGTCAGAAAAGCTGTAACTTGGGTGGACGCATCCTTAGGTTGTGTTGTTCATAAATTTATTAAGTAAAATTTGCAGAAAAAATCCGTCAAATTAATTATTTCAGAAAATTGAAATTGTCAAAAATCATAATGCCAGAAAAGGTGGTAATTTATCAAAATTTCTCCCTTGCAAGGCGAGAGAGAGACCGAAAATTAAATATGTTGTAGATGTCATCTTAATGTTGATGTGTTAGAAAAGCAAATAAAAAAAAATTGAGAAATTCTTTTACACTGCAACGTCCTGATCCCCCATAATGCTGCAAACTTACTTTTATTCACTTGTTATAAACTATCTCAATGTTCGCGAGAACCCTGTACACGCTAATGTTTCTCGCCGCGAACTAGTCCTAAAATGTATCTAGTATATTGTTTTTCAGATAATCTTGATTGCAAAAATTGATCGGTACGAACCATTTCATTCCGATCATTCGCGAAATAAAGTCGTCGCGAACAAAAGTTAGTTTACGGAAGTCAATTTTACATGAGTTATAAACGATAAAAAGCTGATGTTACAGAGAGAAATTTTTGGGAGTTGATTTTAATCAACTCTTCTATGCAGTTACTCTGGCAAAACGGAAGTGAAACAGTGTTTGGACCTAAGCACAAATCATCACCGCTGTCAAGACTTAGTACTTTAAAATAATCGATAAATTCGATGTAATGTATTCAGAAGCATTGTTGTTTAAGGAAACTTATTTATAAATACATTGAAATTAGTCAAATTTTAAATGGTACGAACAATTTGGATATTTTTTGTAGTCGTATGTATTCCTACGCCAGTGTTCAATAAGACTGATTCGCTGTCATCGATTACCAATAAAGCGCCATTTCTACAAATGTAGCGTTTGGATTCAAGGGCAGACTATCCAATCTAAAACATCATATTAGAAAAAATGTGCTTAATTATTGAAATACAACTAAGAAACTACTTGTCATGCGAAATTACATATCGCTGGTTTTAAAATAAATAATAATCAATAAAATTAACTCCCTTCAGTACTTTGATTTTTTACGACGATTTTCAATCTCATCGTTTATTATCAGAACATTGTGTACGTGTATGGTCAACGATTAGTTTCTGTTTGAATAACCACACATGATGTTGAAATAGGATCATATGCTTTCTATTGTAATTGCATTTCAGGTTGCATTGTACGACATGTTATGATTTAATAGAGAGGTTAAGCATTTAAACGTGTGCGTGTACGAGTAACTAGGGGAATCCCTTAATTGTATGTGTATTACGTCATAATTTCTGCATATTGCGTAGTTCTACAAGTTGTAAAATCAAAACTACACGGCGGTGAATACTTGTAGCAATTTTTAATAGAAATACAGATTTTATTTATATCAAACGTCGTTTTATGTAAAGCAGACGATAAATTGAGGACAACTGACAGTGTGCTTTTGGTTTCATCAAATTCATAGAATTATTTCATAAACAGTGAGAGTAAACTGAACATGTTGAAAATGTTAAATCTGATTATTTTAAACAGCTTTAATAAAAATAATTGATATGGGTTTGGGAGAGAGGGATGAATTTTTTCGAGAAGACTGATGAACTTGTGTATGACGTCCCAGATATCTTTGTGTTAAACTAATATCCGAAAGTTCAAGGAGTCTGAGGACACTGATAAGGCTAAAGTCAGGGCAAGACCCATTTGAAACTTAAACGAGTTCATTGGCCCTTCGATAAACGGATTTAACAAAAAATGATTAAATCCAAATAATTAAAAAAATCACTGGAGTTTTCCTAAAACTTTAATACATGCTGTTTGTTTTGTTTTCAGAAAACGTATGTTACATTGTCATCAATCAGGGCGAAAATTGTTTATGGTTAACACGCTATAAAATATATGTGGTCAATCATCTAATATTTCATCTCGACAGGTGTATAATGAATTAGCATTTGAGGGAAAAAAATCAGTGTAACTTGTGTCAGTTACATTACTGTTGTAAATCATAACAAAATAGAACATTGCAACATTTAATGGTCACATGAGTCACAAACGCTGATGTGACCGAAAGAATTTTTTTCCTGTTTATGGCGATTTTCAATCTCACCGTTTATTATCAGAGCATTTGTGTCTACATGTATGGTCAAAAATTAAGTTCCTGTTTAAATAAACTCACATGAAATGTAGTGTGTTTAACAATTGCACATATAGTACCATTACCTTCATCGGGCGACTCCACATATTTTTCTACTTCTGTTGAATTTTTTCTTTGATTTGAAATACATATATCATTGATAATGCCATGCTATTGATATGTTAAACGTATCCGTTAATTTATCATTATTTTATGAAAGTCTCAGACAGCTTTAATGGATGATGTTACTGATAAAAAATCGAGTTGAACTGGTGTATATATTCGCAAGACTTACCGAGCGAATATAAAATGACACAATAATTTTTTTTATTATAGATGTTTTATTTATCTCATAAAATTTTATTAATATTAAAAAAGCTATTGAGACAGTCCTTAAATGACATGAATTGGGTTTTTTTTAGCCTAATCAATGATGCAACGTTGTGTTATGCGGTTAGTGTGACCTTGCGCAATACAACATAGTACGTCATATCGGAGATAAATACATTCATAGCTGTTTTAATGTAAAATTTCACTGAAATAGACCTTGAAATAATTTTTTATCTCTAAATATTGTTTTTTCTAAAAGCTTAATCACTTAAATTGAAATACTGACGACTTGAACAATCAAGTTTTTTGATATGCACAAAGTTGCGAATGCTCGTTAGTTTGAATATCGGCTCGAACGAGGAACAGTTGTTAATATTTTATAAAACAGATACATTTACAGTTATTTTCTTTGACATATCGATGATTTCTTTCAAAATTGGATGTTATGCTATTTACGCTAGCTGAAAAAACCCACAACGGATCTTCATATCAGTTTGTTAAGCATTAGCAAAAAAATATGTATTACAGGACACTTTATTAAAGTTTATACTTGATGTTGAAATAGACAATTGATAATGAAGCTTAAATATAACTACAAGTTATTTATCTTCATTATCTATATACAACATTCATTTTGCAACCCCTGTCAAAGTTAACGGAAATCAGTGAATATTTAGTGCCATAAGAACAATCAGGGATCTGTACAACTTCCCATCGCTCCTACATTATCAGATAATTCCACGATCGTGTTAGAATTCCTCCGGAAACTTCTGTTATATATTCCAGAAACGTTGTCTGCACAGTCGTAGCAGTTGCTGTCAGCTTTTTCACCAATATATTCTCTTAAAGAGTTGTAATAATGGTCAGGATTGTCATCACTGGACATCATTTGTGGAGTATCATAAGACACCTCTTCGTCACAGAAGAAGCTGTAAATATTTTCCGAGAGCTCAATAACGGGATCACTATATACACGTTCCTCCTCGACTTCAACAACCTCCTCAGGAGTATATTTGACGTTCGTTTTGCAGATTACTCTACAAAGATTTAAACATAATAGTAAGTTGAAGCAGATCTTATAATGATAACTCTTATACTAACACACTCGATAGTTTGTGGTTAAACGTAATGTATTTGACATGATTTAATACGGATCCTTACTTTTTTCTCATGATGATGACTCCTAATATTATTAACATGACGGCGCACACGGTGAGGACTGTGTACATGTAGTTTATATTGTTCATTACTTGATCTGTAAGTTGTAATTACAATGATAAGTACTGCAATATTACTTAACCCAAAATACAATATTCAAATATAAATTACTAGTTTTTAGTTTGTTTATAACAAAGCAAAGTAGTTTTTCTTTAATATGTTTTCAACTATCCAAAGCATTTACTTTAAATAGTTTTATGACTTACGTAGTGTCTTACATTATCGCGATAATCTAATGGTTTAGAATATTCTTTTTTATTAATTCAAACTTTTTTCGATATTCTAATTTCAATTCATAGCCGAAAAGGTAAGCCCCTAGATCGGTCTTCTTGACCTGTTAGGTTCATATTGGCATTATGAATTAAAAATCTTAAAGAAATTGATTAAAACCGTGTTTTAAATAAGTTACCAATTTATTTGGCGATACTGCAAAACGATAATTTGTAAGCTCAGGTACATGTAAGACCGCATATCAATTGAGAGAGCTTTTATGTTTATTCTTTTCATTTTGATTTAAATACAATGCTCTGCATGTATAAATTTGGAGAAGTGTATTAGCAAGATGAGGGCAATGTCCTGATTAAGCAGTTGCATTTTCCTTTTTCAACATAATAAACTAAAAAATTATTATTAGATATAATAACTATTTTAGTAAGGATTAAATTATTTAACTTTTGTAAATTTCTGAGACTCTTATACGCCTTCAAATAACCCCTTTATGTGTAGTAAATGTTTAAGTTTACATTGTAGTTTTAAATGCATCGGGCGTAATTCTTGTACTTAAGGAGGCCGACTTGGTTTTATTTCTTTTGCGGCGTGAAAACTACAATAGGAAAACTCTTAAATTTTTAACCATGTGTAATATACAGCAATTCTAGTGTTCCCGTAAAGTTACTTGACAATCAAACATTTGCTTCTTTTTAGAAGCCATCTCAATTACAAATTAATTACTATAGGCTTGTATAGGAAATGGCAATTTTCCGCACTTCGAAGCAGATTAATAAAATACTACTAAAGGTATTTTCCTTTATTGTGATTAGTAAAATGGATTCATTAGAAACTTAGGAAAATTGACCCCGAGGTTGTAAAATTTTCAATGCGTACACTTTTTATTTGTTATTTTATGTCAATTCTTATAAAGTACAGTGAAGTCGCCAATTCCGGGTCACGTCAGACTGTTTCGTTAATATTTGGCAAAGTTGTTCAATTTTTATTTCATACTTGATACATATTGAAAGTACAGTTTGTGAGCTATTTTAAAGCCATTTCTTTTTTCAAAATAAATTCCCGGGAACTATATTTACGGAGGTATTTCAACAAGGCCTGACTAGTCCCCACTTTCGAATCATGTTCTCCATTTCCGGGTCATGTGACTTTAAAGTCTCTGTAATGTCGGGGAATCATTTTGGAGAACGATTTTTATAAATTTACAGCATTGAAAAAATATTACCGCTCAGGAAAAATATTTAAAACCACTGATACACAAGTAACGGGGACCCATTTCTAAATGTAAATGAGGGCAGTGATTCTGAATGAAATAATCATTATGTGACACTAAATATAATAAAAGCAAAGAAAAATAACGAACAAGATAAATATAATGACAACAGAGCGGCATGGAACATTTTATTTAATTGAATTTCTTTCTCTCCCTCTTACATGTTATCGTAAAACCAAAAAATATATGTTTCAGGTTAACTGACCCGTAATTGGGGAAACTCCTTCAGTTTGATTTATCAATAAGTGTAAATTTAATTGAGCACTTATTATAATGAATAATATCTGACGGATAACTGAATGCATGTGCAATATTGTGCAGCTATTAATACTCGGCCAAAACTTTCACATCAACCACGCTGCAGCGTAAATAACGAAAGTACCATGTCGAAGATGATTGAAAATCTTGATCTCGAAAGCGCTTGATTCCTAATTTCGTTTCTCGGATGGTCTAAATGTTTTCTTTCAAATATTTTTTTACTGATCAAATACAGAAAGGCCCATAGTTTGCGATCAGTTTATTTATAAAGTTTTTTCTGCTACATTTTAAACAATATGACATAAAAATTATAGGAGTGACCCGGAATTGGAGACGACCCGGAATTGGCAACTTCACTGTACTTCTGCAAAGCTTCAATTTAACGTCATAAAAGCACAATGGCGACATTCACCCACAGAATGACTGAAATGTTGGGTAAACAATAAAAAACTGACAGTTTGAGTTGTTCGTGTCTAAGGTCATTTCTAATTCCATATATGGACACTAACAAATATTTTGTCTTTCGACTACTTTGCTTACAAAGTACTGACAAACCACTATTGCAAAAGTAAAATGGAAATTGTATGTTTGCTATATCAAAACTTCAATACCACTGTTTCTTGTAGTTAAGATGAAATTTGCTACTGCAATTCCTTCACTGTTTTCTATCACACATGTGTAACAACCGCCGATCTCTGTGATTGTAAGATTGTAAGCTATATGCAATTTCTTTTTTTCTTCTGAAAAAGTATACAACGAATCTGCAAATAGAGCAAATAATTTGCTCAAAGCGTTTAATGACAATTTAACAACAACAGTCATAAGAAAAGGGTTAATGAAATGCTTTTTTGAATAAATTATACTCATGGCATAGGTTTTTCATTTATATCATTGAATAATTTAGTAATTTTTCGATTGAATATTTTAAGTTAACCAGACCCCGTAATTTGAATTATTGAACTGGAAGTAAACAAACTTCTTCATAATTTTCACATATCAATAGGTAGGAATTGTCTGTCTTAAATAAACTTAAAAGAACAGTTCACACAGCTAATAATTCGAGACCTCACACCAATATCTTAACAAACGCTAAAAGTATGCATAATCAAATAAAATCAATGCCTTCATGTAGGATTCTTCCATTCTTCATCCATTGCATGACAATTGGTTTGGATTCATTTGGTGCAGAAATTGCGTGGCAGTAGATTTCTGTTTCTTCTTTGTATGAAAGTTGTATTAACCTCATCATAAATCGACTACCAGTATCGGCAAATATTGGAGGAGCTAAAATTTAGAGAAAAAATAGGAACAAAATTCAGGTTGATAGACTGGTATCCTTTAAATCAGCACATTTTACTTGTAATGTAAATACCTTATTTTACTTACCTGTAACATTGAGATATGGATTATTTGTTATGTTGCCATCGGCAACACATCTATAAACACCATCATCATCAAATGTAACATTTCGGATAAGTAACTCTCTTCCATATTGCTTGATCACATACTTTGAATTCGATGCTATCATAGATCCATTTTTAGATAGCCATTGTATATTCGGAACAGGGCTATCAATAGAACTAATCGTTACAAAAACTACCAATTTCGCAAAAAATGAAACACAGACTTTTTTAAAATAAAAAATTGGTGAAAGGAGATTTTTATACTTATATTCATTAACAAATAAAGTGTTACCCACCTTCCAGAAAAAATACATTGCAACGTTGCATTTTCACCGATAACTGCTTTAGGATTATTTTTCCAAATAGGCTGTGAAATAGCAGTTCCATTATGTTCTAAAATAGGAAAAAACGACGCCTTGATTCCCTTCACAAAGAAAACTTAATAAATAAATTACAAGCATGGTATAACTAAGGCACATGACTACATACTGTACCAACAGAGGAAGTGGTACTTTAGCATAAAAGTGTTTGGAAAAATTAACGGTCTTAAGTTACATTTGTTTTAATACATAATGAAAGCAAAATTTGTTTTAAGATATTTATATAATGATATCAATTTTAAATAATGTGTTCGTTTCACATGTAACAATTTGAATATGTTATAAGAAGTAAATTTTCGATAAACAAAATTAATTAATAATAATTCTTTATTTCAAATTCAATATTATATAGCGATTTATCAATTTAATTCATCAAATTGTTCATTCCTTTATTATAGATTTACAAAATCTTTCATCTCAAATCGTTGTTTTACTTGCATTCATATTTGGACCACGTAGCTAACTTGTAGATACATATACTATAAATCGTAACACACTCACAGTGTTAAACTTTAGTTTACAATGATTATCTGTATAGAATTGAAACTTTGGAAACATAATTATTACTTCTTACAATTATTTCATACGTTTTTCATTTTAATATATCATGGTAACTAAATATTCCAATTTTGGGAGTATTTTTACTATGTTAAACTATTCGATATCTACATTTTTCATAATCTTAAGGAGATAACTATATTTTATTTACTTACTTGAAACAAAAATGTCATTGTGAGCCCCAGACTGGCTGATTTGAACAGGTTTATTTCAATTCATTTTTATTATCACATACCAAAATAAAAAAATAAGTTAATCTTAAAAAGAAATAGGCTTGCATTATTGCCCACGAGCTGTAATAGAATTGATAAATTTTAATGTAATTGTATAAGTTATCTAGCCTTGCCCAGATAATTAAACGTTAAATACCCTAACATTATATGTTGATTTGTTTATTTTAGCATATTGATATAGTAATAGTTAAAACAATTATCTAGTATATCAAATTACGATAGTAGAGTTGAAATGAATTTAATATAGTTCCTGTACACTATAGTCCTAACATTTGAGATCAGAGATTTTGCAAAATTTAAAAAAACAGAATAAACTATTCAAGAATTAAAAATCTTTACATCGTTTCTCCAAATCAACATTTATTAGTTTTGTTTTAACAATGTAAATTAAATTATTTATCAAATAGCAGAAAATTTGTTATAAAGAACTCCATACTATATGTAAAAACGAGTTAAATTCTTATAAACAATTTCGAAAATTTGCAGTTTTATAGATATTTTAACTAGGTGCAAAATTGGCTTCCATCCATAGAGAAAACAGGCTGAATTTAATATTCAACATAAAAGACCCATTAAGATGAATGAGACATCATCAGTGTAAAACTTCAAAAAGACCATAAGTAAGAAGAATACAGGACTGTTTGAGTACCATAGAGAAAAATTGATACTTGGAAATTTTCAACGTTCAACCTCAGCACATAATATTAGTTATCCAGGTCCAATCAAGGGTGTACGGGGATTTACCCCGTGTTGTATTCCATACACCCCGAGGCCGCAGAAAATCTGGTCTAAGATCACTCAGAAGAAAAATTAATGTTAATTGATATTGTGCTGAAAATCATTTATTCATACCAGTAGAGTATTAAGAAATAGGGATTTTGACAAATTATTTATTGATTTACTTCATTTAACGTTACATTATTTTGCGCAAAGATCTATATGTGCACTTGTAAACAAGAATTGCATTGTGACGTCAAATTTTATTTACACCCGGCTTCAGCAGGTGGTACGGAAATTTACACCCGGCTTACTAACCAATCAGATCTCGCGTTACAAGCGACATAGGAAATAATGTTGTTGATTAAGTTTTATTCAAGGTCATTATTATTCCCTATGTTCCAAAATTCTTTGATACGTTAATTCGTTGACCCTATCAATCAAACGTTATATCATCTGGATAAGCGCATGCTTACATATCAATGTTACCTACAATTATTTCGTTACCATCTATTTTAACCGTATATATTGGACCCTTTGTAAATATCCTTAATTTTTCATTCCATATTCCACAGCTTAAATCATGTCCTGCGTAAGATCTGTTAATATTCAGAAAATGTAGATCTCCTGAAATAAATACAAGAACCTAACACCAATAAAAAAAACTTCTCAAGAAACAATAAAACCAACGGAATATACATTTATACGAAAACAAAACTTGCACCTTTAATCAATTGAAATTGAAAAAAATATCCATATCGACAAATTATATAATGATATTATTCTTACCTTCACTATCAATTGTTATATTTTTATTTGTTATAATCGTCTGATCTGTTCCTTTTCCACTTTTCCACTCAAATTTACATTCACTGATTGGTTGACAATTCGGTTGGTTAGAACAGGGAATCTTGCAGGGATGGAATACCTTGCATGTAATCGTTTTATTTGCGATTCCACTAAAGCCGTCAAGAGCTTTAAAGATAATTTAATATTTTTTGTAAACAAACCATCACACAGAAATACATCAAAACTTTTATTCAAAATCTCATCTTCTTAAAAACACAAAGAGACCAACAAAAAAATTCAAAGCGAAAAAACCAATTTTTAGATGATCTAAAAAGTTTTAAAGCTCTTAGTTAACATCGGCCGATGATTTTTTTTCGGAGATTGATTTATTCCTGTTATCAGTTTTGATTTTTCGAGAAAGTTAATTTATATCTTCTCTCCTATCATAATGAAATATACGATATAATCAAACTACATGCAGCATATGTGAAAAATCAGCAAGCATTTTTAATCTATCAATGACCTGAATTTGTAAATACAGTTATGTTACTCGGTTCTCACACATTGCCGAGTCATCACCCGTATAAAGATTAGTTATTATCTAATTTAAAAAAGTTATGCTTACACACATGAATGCATTTGCAATTGGCAAAAAGCAACCAATTGTTGATTTTATTTTAATCATATTTGAATTTAAAATTGATCCATCGTAAGCATTGATTTAAACACAATGGGGTAAAATCAGAGAGAAACATATTTATTATTAATAAAATATACAATTCATAAACTAAAGTTGCCGTCAGACACACACACGACCAACTGTAGATCTGGAAATAATGCTGAGATTAACTGAAAAGATTAGAAAAGATTATAAATATCAATGTCGTCATTTTGACAATAACGTCATAAACACACTACATGAATGAAAACATCGACATGATATTTTATTATTGATAAAATTCATCAGCTGTTTATCTTTATACGTAGAAGGAAACGCTGGGTATCCCTCGGAGCGTTGCTGCACACTGCAAAATTATTTCTTTTAAAATTGATTAGATATTAATATATTATAATTTAAAATTCTAATTAATTAAATGTTGGGTTTCTGGTAGAAAGATTGTCAGAAACTTACTTTCATACACACTTTCAGAAAATTTTGATTTTGATGACTCTTAGATATTTTTTTATTTATTAAGTTTATTTAACTGTTTTGACAAATTCCTTGAATTGATTGAAATCTTAAAACTACCGATACTAAGTAGAGGAAAATACAATTTTATACATGATATACATGTACGTATACACACGAGAAGATATCCTGTACGCGGCCACCCTAAGTAAATAAGATCAGCTGTGAGTTTCGTGCGAAACCGTAGATTAATCATTTAAGTACTAGTTGTATCATAAGCGTCTTTTCAACGAAAACCCATTAATTTAGCAATCGCTCTGAATACCTGTCCGGAGTATAACATTTCCCTGATCCCTCCCCTCTCGACCAACTTTACATAAAAAAGGCCTATTGATAAAAGGTGTGCAGTGATCTTGAATCGTTTTTCTATATCTCTGGTCAGCAGATCGTTTTGTTTTATCCTTGTAAGGAATATATGTTTTATCTTCCCTTGGTCCAATCTGGCTCAAACGTAACACACAGAATACTTTTGGGTTAAGAATGTGCAGTTTCTTTGATTCAATTTGTGGATCCAAAGTTAGTCATAGCAGACTTAAGAATAAATTTGTTTCCTCCTTTTTGCTTAATTTAAAAGCAAAGTTACGGGCAGACATACTGTACACAGGGAAATATTCGCCCCAGTTTATTTTTCCCCCTTTCGCCTTCGTTGTCAGCGGGCGAATTTAAAACTTGGCAAATTCAAATTTTTTTTCTGAATACTGTGTTATAATTAAAAAGAGTATCTATTACACAACTGAGTCTGGGCGAATTCAAGAAGTGGTGAAACCGTGCAAGTGTAGAAGGGGAAAAACAGGTCGAAAACAACCTTAGAGTATTTTTTTTCACCTCTGGCTGAAAAAGACATATTTTACCAATGGGTGTTCCGTACTTTTGAATTAATCTTGGGAGGTTAAAGTTTAAGCCCATTTCTTAAAAATATTTTTTTTTAAGCTGGTCTCTTTAGGATGATAATCATTTAAAGAGGTTCGCTCCTTAGGTTTTGGGTAGCCATTTTGGGTCACCTCTAGTCTGAAAATTCTGCATCACATATTAATTCTAGTAGTATATTTATATTTTACAATGCCAAATAAACTATATTGAATAAAATTGTTTTTAAAAAATTACATTTTTACAGAGTTTAGTAAGGGACTATATTTTGTGGCGGAAGGTTTTCAAGAAGGAAATGTACAATTTTCATAACTCACTAGTTTTAGAGTACTGTAACTTTAGCTTCCTAATTTTCAGCGCAGACCAAACTTCTAGATAGTTTGTGTATTACGATATATTCATGATATTCTGAAAAATATATTTAAACAATATTTTGATATTTCTATCGATATATTTTGGCATATTTAGCTTATATTTCATAGAAGTTAAGAAAAAATTAACTCCAATTTTGGCCTAAAATTAGCTTATTTCATGCTATATCTCAAATTTTTGGAATGTGACCCCTACTTATTTTACTTTTAAATGAGACATTAAATGTATGTCTATTTGTATGCAAAGTTTTGGAAAGATGACATTACTATAATTTTTTTTATTTGCGTTATAATTTGATTACTCCAAAATTTTGTAACATCTGTTGTTGTGTTCATTGTGTACTGGCCTTTGAAGCCACCAGTAAAGCAAGAATTTTTAAACTTTGACTTAGATTTTACTTTTATAGTCACTACCTGTGTTCAACTTCATACTGTATTAAAATCATAATTATATAATTGTTCAAACTATAAATATTTGTTTGATTTCTTCAAATTATCAATTTCTATGTCAAATTTTAGCAAATATTTCAGGAAAATTATCATTTCTGTTTGGGGCCCTATATTTCAAAAAAATGGCATGTGACATGGGTCACAAATAAAATAAATGAACATTTTAGGTCCCCATCTTTATATCTAAGTGGTTTTCGGATGATTGACATTACTATTATTTCAGGAGCCAACCTCCTTAATGAAATATAACGAGCGGAACACATAACGAGGATTAAAGCTTTGAGCTTTAATGTTTTTGATCTGTCTTTTATTAGAACACTTTGATATTTGACTTTTAAAACCGTAGCAGGTTAATTCTTTTTGGTTATTGTGTATATCAATTGTTTATAAAAGATCGTTCAAAAGCATAGGTATTGAGACTAAGAACCATGTGCAGTCAATAAATAATTGTGTTACTGTATTTGAATCCTTAACATGCTTAATATCAATTTTTGGTTAATTGAAAGTGGTTCACCATAATAATTTACTACATAGACGTGGTGATAAACTGAATAATTTTGTCTTTTTGTTTGTTAAATTATCCGCTGTGTTGATATTGTAACGGTTTTTCAAGTTAGAAATAAAATAATCATCTATTAATTCGTGAGTTCGTTTAGGTTTCCTTCCTAAGAATTAAGTAAAAATCAAAAACACTTACGCTACGGAACATAAACAATGTATGCTAAATATCAAACATAATCAGGTTGCCTTAAAACGATCCGGATTGTATAACTTGTATAATATTTTTCTCGGGCCTCTCTTGGCAATATGATTAGAAATACGATCAAAGGATCAAGTTACAAAATCAACCTATAACCAACTATAACTGTAGACTTGGGGTTTAAACAAACAATTCTGTTTGCCACCACAGTACAACGACATCCAACTATCAAATCGCCAATACACGGTCAGTCGAAAGTCACCAAGACTCTATTAAAGTCACAAAAACACTATCAAGTCACTAAGACACAAGGTACAGAAACAGGTTTAAGATCTGAGTGGTCTAGCTAACAACTCTGTTGTATTCCGACACAGCTCAAATCCCTGTTCTGTAGAACTCTTACTGAAGAGTTTCACCAGAAGACCGGTCGAGTCGTTCACAGATAAAAGACTCAGAATGATAGATGGCTGTATATATACCCAACAACTTCTTACCGATAGGTTTAATCATACAGAATTTCTATTGGGTATGCGTTAACCACCGATTGGTCAAAAATAGAGGAATCTGATTGGTTATACACATGAGACATTTCAATCCGGAAGTTAAATCATTGCAATATACAATCGTCAACTTCTAACAATTGAGTCGGGCCAAACGGCTTATATCGTTGTGGTCATAAATTCACGGATGACATATTCATTCCTTTGCAAAGAGCTTTACACTAGTTCAAAAATAATTCTTACCTGCCTCAAGTATTTTAACAAACGATGATACAGAAGAACCATGCTTATTTTTGGCTACACAATAATACACTCCAAAATCTTCTTTTATAAGGTTTTGAAAGGTAATATCCCCACTTTGCTCATTAACTACCACTCGATCGTTGGTCTGAAGTTTGATGACGTTTTCTTTAAACCACTGATAGCTGTAAAGTGTATGTTAAACATAGTTTTAACATCTTGTTAAAAATAGCAACAACAAAAAAAGAAACCGTGGTCATATTATGATGGATTTTAAGAAATACAATCGTTACCTTATAATTTCATTTTGTGCCGTGCATTTGAGATTAAGTTGGGAAGAATGTGATGTTGGTAGGAAATACGCGGCCTCAAACACTGATGTAATCCATGGAGGTAGATTCGCTGTCTGTGATCCTTGAAAACAATAAAAAAGAAATGCTATAACATTCCTTAAGAATCGCTAATGATAAAACACTGCTTAATGACGGACGTATGTTTAAGCATTTGCAATATAATTAACAATTTATGTTAAATTGCTACTTATCTGATCCTACATTTTTACCTCCAAAAATGAAGACAAGGACTTTGATATTAAAAATAAGACTCAATTGTGTCTGGTATTTAAACATGTTTAGGAGAGAAATTGCATTGATAATCCTATACACAATTCATTGTAAAGTTCAATTAAAAACTATTTTAGATAATAATTTATATTTTTGTAATGTAAACGGGAAATATTTTAACTGAGAACCGGACACCGACAATTTGAATCCATCAAAACAATTATATCCTCTAAAAAAGTAGGAAATCATTCAAGATTAGTTTCAGCTGTTATCAATGGCAATAAATTGTTATTTATGTATGGAATACAGAGGGCTATTATTACAAGGTACACATAAATTTAAATGTAAGACAAACAACTATTAATAAAACGTGTGACTTAATAAAAAAATAATTAATAAAATATAATGTGACTTCTCTTCTCATGTTATTCTCTCATTTGCATGGTACAAATCTGGCTCATTTGACACAATAGTGTGTTTAATAACATGTATTAAAATATTGGATTAGAATATCATCAAAAAGAGTAGCGCATATTATACAAATACGAAAAATTGAATTATCGAATCTCAGGAATCAGGGATATCGTAAATCTAAATAAACAGAGAGATTAAAATGTTAATTAGGATTAAACGTACGCAAATATCTGAAAAGTAATCAAGAAAAAACTTACTAATTAAAAACAACAGATATTAATTGTCAACTAACATGCCCTCAACACATACACTAATTCTGCGTCATTTCGCTCGTCTATAAACACATACTTATATCAAAAGTGTTTTTTTCCTTTTATGCTTGTTGTTGATTATTTATGCATCAGCCTATTGAATATGACGTATAACAAGGAACTTTTTACAGAATTATGCAACCACCACAAACATGCACATCTCTACAAAATTACAGCATACCCACTCCCCTCTTTTCGTTGTACACCCATTCGTGAAAATATATTGAAATTTCCCACATACTACGTTTAAACTACTCGCGTATTATGTTTATTTGAGGTTTATTCTTGCGAATGCCTCTCTCATCCAAGCATTCCTAATGTGGTGGGTGAGGGACATTCTTGAATGAAAAGATGCTTTATCTATTCAGGTGCCATACGAATATTAAATGTTTACACTTGTACTTACAGTCACCATGTTAATTAAGAGAATATTCTTGATCCATGAGAGGCCAAAGCTTATTTAAATTAAATAAAAATGAAAGAAAATTTAAAAGTACTGTTTTTTGTACAACACATTTGACAAGATTTAGGAATAGATTTTGTTTGTCAAAACACTTTTTAAAAATTTGGTTAAGCGGGATCAGGACGTTGCAGTGAAAAATTATTTGTCAATGATTTTTTTTGCTTTTTTTAACACATCAACATTAAGATGTCCTTTACAACATATATTATTTTCGTGGTCACTTTCTGCTTTGATATGATTTACCCCCCCCCCCCCTTTCCTGGCATTATATTTTCTGATTATTATTCTATTGATGTTAATAAATTCAAAGAATGAATGACTTTTTTGTCAAGACTTCCACAATGTTTATTACATTTTACTATATATTTTATAACTGTCATGAAATCAACAAAAGTCAGGTGATTAACGTCTTGTCTCCCCTTAAATGTAAGTATCCCTTACATCTTCTGTAAAACATTCTTTCATTCAGCAGAAAACAATGAAGCAATAGTGTGAATATCCGCTTATGTTACATCGTTGAATGCGCGTACAGTACATGAAAGACGTGTCGTTCTGAAATTATACAAAAACTCTGCTATAGATTCAAATTTATTGAAACCTAGACCCATAAACCAATACTGGGGTCCCTGACGGATCTCAAAATAACCATAAGATTTGATTGGTTTTTTTTAACTATCAACCTTAAAAACTGTACAATTCGTGACTTATTTCATGCTATATATTTTTTTAAAAAGTAGACTGTTCTTTGATTTTTTTTCCTTTGGATTTGGATAGTGAAATACCTCATATATCTTTAAAAAGAACAGAATAAGAATAATCGTTAGTTAATTCTTTGGTCTTTAAACTGTTGTCTACCTTGAATAGTTTGTAGATTAATTAAGTATTAAAATTACTCTTTTTCCTGTAGATTGTCTTTCATTTAAAATTTGACGCTTGAATTGTATTATTTTACATTTCAATACAATAACTATGAACATTTTAGACTCGGTAAAACTAAACAGAAAAACCCACATTGGATGATTTTAAAGTTGCCTTCATAATTGGTTTTCTTTTCCTATTTAAATTTACACAAAATAAGCAAAAGTTGAACACAAGATATCAAACCAAACTAACTTACCAACATATTTTTACCATATAAACTCTTCATAATTAGAACCCCAAGGGGTAAGATGGGACCACAATGGAATTGAATTTTTATATATGAAAAATAGAGAAAAATCGTTAAAAATCTTCTCAAAATCATTAGCCAGAAAAGCTGTAACTTATGTGGAGCATCTTTACGTAGTGTAGATTTAAGTTGTTTAAATCACGATACCCGGGGGAAGGGTTGGGCAAAATAACGATTGGAGTTTTTACGTAAGAATAATATAAAAAATCTTTAAAAATATTCTCTCTACAAACTATTTGTCAAGTAAAGCGATCCTTTTTATGGTACGGTAGATTCAAGTTTGTGCAAATAATGATCCTGATCAAAATCTGCGATACAATAAAGCTGATTTGATCAGAAGTATGGCTATTGTTGTTCAGATTAGCGATGTGGCCCTTGTGCCTCTGTTTTTCATATAAGCATTGAATGCTTATATTTGGATGTCGTCGGTCCTATAACACAACAAGGCTGTGCAGACAAATTGAATACCGCGCGTTAGCGCCGTAAGTTTGAACCTTCCATTTAATCTTACAATAATAAATATATTCAAAACGCGTGATGACGTTTATATTTGTGCTCATACGCACAAGTGTTTTCATAGGAAATTGAACGTCACAGATTTCCAATGCAAACATAAGGGGAAATATACACTGAATGTAAATATTTCTGTTTACAAATCAACATTAAGTCCTAAATAGTTTACAGATATATCATTTAATATGTGTTTTCAAGAGAGAGAGAGAGAGAGAGAGAGAGAGAGAGAGAGAGAGAGAGAGAGAGCTTTATCTATTCTTTTGTGCATCCAACTATTTCTTTTTCCTTATTCCTAAAAGAAATAAGTAATGTACATCAAAAAAGAGTTTTATTTGGGCAATTACAGCAAGTATGCATTTTACCATTAAAACTTTGTCACAATAAAATGAAATCAGTGATCAGTGTTTACATGTATAAATTGTTTTTCAGAAATTTTCGCCATCCAAAAAAAACACAGTCATGTAAAAATTTCTTTTAGAGCTTGTATTATAAATATTAAATGTTGATGTTAAAGTAATACAGTTTCTATCTGATTTTCAACCATGCAGTCACTTATTCGAAACAACCAATGAAAGAAAATCATCGATTTCATTCGTTTTTTAACCATACAGTCACTTAATCAATTAGTACAATCTAAACAATCAGTGTGTAAGGATTATCATTAATTGTCATCCTTTCTGGAGTATCACAAGGAACCTCTTCGTAACAGTGTGAGCTGTACTCATTTTCAGACAATTCATTGAGTGGATTACTATACACAGGATCCTCTATACATGTGTATCTCTCATTTTCTTCATTAACCTGCCCATTGTTATATAAGACATCTTTTTCCCTTCTCATTCTACGAATACAATATATTTAAATATTAATTGATAGTTCGTACATGACTTAATCGGAATCTTCTTAGGTTTAATAATGAGTTAATATAGAATCAAACCTTTTAATAAGGCCGATACCTCCCATTATAAATCCAATGACCATGGCTGTTGAGCAAACTGTTATGACTACGTACTTGACTCTTTGATCTACAAGTAAAACTCATTATGACATGGACTTCATTTATTACATGATATGTTAC
>WFKH01006014.1:51352187-51377649 GCA_016163765.1 Magallana hongkongensis
AGTATAGTATAGTATAGTATAGTATAGTATAGTATAGTATAGTATAGCATCATCCATTCGGTTTTGTGAAGACAGAATCAGTAATAAGTTAGATATGGCCATCAAAGAGGAACTGCTCCAAAACCTTTTGCCTGCTCAAAAAACCCTTAACTTCCACTAGCACCTAAAACGTAAGGCTCAGATTCAGCATTCAAGTACTAGTCTGTTAAAACATAAAGTATGCCTAGATGCACTATTCAAGCAAGTTTGGTGGTTAGGACCAGAAAAATCTTAGATATGATAGCTGCTCCAAAAACTTTAACTGGTTATAGCATAAGTTCATCCTGGCTTCGTCTCGGTAAGCTAAAATACATGACTTTGAAATTAATCATCTCGGAAAAATGTTATTAAAACCTTTGTATGTAATATTTTCCACGTGAGCTTAATTTCATTTCATTGTTTCTTTCTGTACAATATCCAAAATGTAAAGAAGACCAGTAAATACAGACCCATCTTCTATGCAATAAGAATTAAACATGCTATTTTCAAAGAATCAATGCGACTAAGCCATGTGCAAATCGTAAAAAGCTACATGCCAAAGAGGTAAATTAAATGTTAATCAGTATGAGTGGTGATAGCAATAGGCGAATGAAAAATATCATGGATAACTTTTTCTCATGTGTTTATCTACCTGGAAGATAACGTAGAGATACATGTATATGAAATCTTAACAATCACAACATAATGAAAATCAAAATGTCATGTTATCGCTTAAAAGCGAGCGCAGCGAGCGGCGCGAAGCGCCGCTCGCGTTGCTCGCTCCATAGCCAACGTGTGCGAACGTGTGCGAACGGAGGAAATTCGATTTAGAATCTGCACATTGTTCAAAGAAAATTTTATGGGTCCACGTGAAAAAGTTCTAAATTCCCAATAATCCTTGCGGTGCATAGCACCATGGTAGAAAAGCAAGCTTAATCGCATACATCTATTTCATTTAACAATAAAAAGTGCTTTAAAAACACTAAAGTAAGCAACTTATATGCTTACGTAAAAAAAAACTATCTGAACTTTTGCTGACATGCGACGTCATTTCCTTACAAGAACTGTCGAGAGCAAAAGAAAGTTAAGTATGTCACAGTGATCTCGCGCTATATTTCCCGCGATGAATTCAGAGGTGGATCAAGCATCTGTAATGCGTGTTACGTGTAGTAAGTTCTCGATATTTCAGTGTTAACCTCGACTCTTCGGCTGATTAGTTTTGTTTTGATATTTTTGGCTTAGTTAAGGGGATAATACACATGCAAGTTCCATGCTTAATTTACTGTCATCTTGATCCAAGCGTATATAGCATACTTGTACGTTAGGTAGGTGGGGAGAAATTAAAGTCTAATTTTTATTTGAACTACATGCAGCCACATCATTTTGTAATAAATAAAAAGAAAAAAAAGAAAAAAATTAAACAGTCGAAATATCTGCATATGGGCAAACCTTTAAATGAAAATGAAATATCACACAAATAAAAGGGGGCACATGTCTACAACGCATACATGTAGATAGCAAACAAAAATAAACAAATTAAAAAACCCAAAATTAATGTAACAGAGGAAAATAATTAAAACTCAGATAACAACAAGAAACAAAAAGAGAAATGACAATAAATTTATATTTTACTAATTTTATTGATCAAATGTTCTCCAAGCATTATTCAAAAGTGAAGGAATGATAATATATGTATTTGCAAAAAAAACAATGACTTTGTATTTATCAAAATATTTTCATCAGTCTTTGTTTTATATTTAATTATTTTAATTAATGCGAGTTGACTCAGTGGAAGTTCGTTTATGTATTATAGCCTAGGGCGGGACAATTTGGAATAAATATTTTATAACTTCGGGTTCCTGGCTGGATTAAAAGTGTTTTAGGTTGGGACAAGTGCACGGGATGTGTAGTTAACAATGATCACATAATTATATGTGTAGTACGTTCCTTCTGCTGCTGGCCCAACGGTCACACTGTAGAACATATAAGCAAGCGCAGCGAGCTCCATAGACAACGTGTACAAACGGAGGAAATTCGAGTTGAAATCTGCACATTGTTCAAAGAAATTTTTATCAATCCACGTGAAAAAATTCTAAATTCCCAATAATCCTTTGCGGTGCATAGCAACATGGAGGAAAAGGAAGCGTTTCTAAGGAAAATTCTTACCTGTAAATCGCATACATCTATTTCATTTAACAATAAAAATAAGCTTTAACAACACTAAGGTAGGCAACAAATAATGCTTACGTAAATATGCTGTACCTATCTGAACGTTTGCTGACATGTGATGTCATTTATTCCCCCGAATTTGTCCGACACACTTCTGCGAAAACTACCGATTATTTAAGTCGAAATGTATTTCTTTGCGTTATTATTTTTAAGAATGTCATGCATTAAAAAGATGAAAAAAAAAACCATTCTGCTTATTCTAAAAATGTGTTTGCAACTAGTTGTTTTAAGCTATTTTCTTGGCAGATTAATCGGATCATTGTTACTTTGACGGAAATTGTCGAGAGATGTCTGCTCTACTAACATGACGTCACAATGTCTAGACTAAGCGCGCGACCTTAAGCGTAATGAATAAATAGCTAGGCGGATCCAACTGTGCACGCTTCTAATGAATCTGACAGTGAAGTTGTGATCGTGTTATTGGCTTTGCCCTTTAGACGACCACACCGCGAAACATAAATGTTTATAAATTTATACTGGAGCGTAAACTATTTTATTTTTATTCAATTTTTTTTTTATCACGTTGATGCATCCATTTGGTAAACCACGCTATAATATTCATCATTATGAAACATATGTACCTGTATTTAATTCAAATTTATGCTGCGCTTGCCCCAATGGTCGCACCGTACAACATATAAAGATTACAAAAGTTGTTGCATGCTCATCTACCGTGTATGTTTAAAACATATTTACACAATAAATAAATTTTAAAAACCAGCTAACGCGGGTTATGTATTTTTCTGCAATGTCGCTACCTTCATATCCCGCATGAATCACCAAAGAAAGCAATTTATTGTTTAAATGCAATCTATATTAATATCAAATGGCGAAAGACTCTGATTTAAAGCTGGTTTTCTTGTTTATTTGTCATTTTATGCTATTTAGGGTTACAACTGATAAAAACATGGCATTATCCCTTTACCAAACTGTTTTGCTTGCTGAAGATCTGAAGCAAGTCTTCTGCAAGTTAGCAGTTAAAAAAATTGTTCGCAGGAAGAAAAAATTCTTGTTCGCAGAAGATTGCCGCTAGCTGCTATCTTGCAAACATTGCAGCAATTGCTGCAAAATTGCAGCAAATAAGCAGCAAATCAGTATGTTTGCAATAAACATAATATTGCAATCTGAAGTTTGCAGCAAGTTTGCAAGAAACATTTAACAAATTAAACATCTGCAGGAAGTTAGCAAGAACAGTAATCAAGTCTAATCGCTAAATAAAATGCAAAGTGTGATTAGGTCAGCGCAGAATTAGCTATTATGAAATATTTGAATGTAGTGGGTGTACATTGTTGACTGTTGCACTAGGAAATATACCATTTTTAATGTGTTTAAAGGTTTTTATGGAATTGTTTTATGGAAGCACACTTTAAAGCATATCAAACATCTGATTAGTATGATTTGATTTTGTGGGTTTTTTATGTATTATATTATTTACAATAATGCAATTTTATATTCACCAGTGTAATTAATTCACAAGTTCACTGACGCGAAAATTTTTTGCACACAAGCTTGGCAATATTCCATTTCCTACTTAACTTTCTTTATCCATAAGTCACACAAACGCCAAGATAGATGGATGAAATTTTCATTTATTAAAAATGACGACAGGAAATTGCAAAAGATAAACAAATCAGTAAAGGGGAGATAACTCTTACACAATACATCACTTATAAAACCATAATACATTGATCTCCCCAGTGTATTAAATTACATGAATAATCAAATAAAACAATCCAGTATCAAAATTATAACAATGTGCAAAAAAAATGTGGCAGACAAAAGCTGCCACAGTACAAATAGAACGTTTGTACCCACTGCCATCCAAAGTGAACTTCTAAAATGTTAAAAAGAAATTATACACCATAGCAAAAAGTAAATCAAAGTAAAATCCCAGATTTTTTTTTTTTTTACAAAATGCTTAAGATGAAAACAGTCACATTATAATGTATCATTGGCATATATGACAAGGGGAGTGGGCACATATCTTACACATAACGGAGAGAAAAAAAATGAAAAGAAAAGTTTAAAAGACTAGAAACAGCATATGATTATTAAAATGTCTACCTTGTTGCAGTATACGTAGAACAATCAAAATTAAAGTATGGCACAGTATAACTGACCTTCTATAACTAGAAATCTTTACAATTTGTTAGATATATTTTGTTTACATCAGTTTAACTAATAAAACACACACATACACATAAACACAAAACAAAACCCCTCAACAAATTGGTAGAAAGTAATATCTTTATATAAACATGTAAATCATCTATGCAAAAATGGGATTGAGACGTTAACAATACAGCAGATAACTTCTGACCTGTATATGTAGAAAGATAGATCAAGCCCTTCAACTAGTCCTCCGAAAAACCCATGAACATAAAAGGAAATTCACAAGTGAAAACTATCCAGTCTAATGTATTTTTAATAGCGTCTGAATTCCATCTCGCCATCTTTAAATAATTTATTTTGAAACTGATGTTACAGTAGTATAGTAATGGGTTTCAATCTTTTTTCAATCACAAATGCTAATATCTATACTACTATATTAAAATAATAGACTCGAATTTTTGCTCTTTAATACCGATAAATCGATAGAGTACTGTCTCTTGTTTTATATATTTTAAACATCATTGGTACTTGAAGATTACCAATTTGTTTTTATTTTTTCTCAATCAAGCTTCGCTAATTAATAATCAACGAAAGTTCCTCAGAAAATTCCGAAAATCATCTGGATTTTATGGATTTTACAATTTTGCGCATGCGCATTACATTCACGATAAATCTCGGGAGGCTCTTTAGTTTACGTTTCCACAATATCACATTTGCATGGATAAACTCAGAAGCGATAATACACAAATACGTGTAAATTTTCATTGGAAATTTGCTTTTATTTTGCTCATTAAAGAAAATACGGGAGATAACTCTAACACAGTGCATTTACTATGAAAAATGCCGAGAGTTCCGAATGTCAACATGATGTGTAAATTTGAAGCGAGTGAAACACGTTGGTAAAAAAAAGTGTTAAATTCTTCAATAATATGAATTAGATTTTTAGATGAAAGGTATTTACAGCCTCAAACTTGTTTGTTATGAATAATTTGACTGTATTTTCAAGTCTCCAAAATCGTTTCGGAGCGATTCTGCAATTTTCTGCTACATTACGGGTATATGGGAGGCATTTTAACTGTGGCGAAGGCCTGTCCCGAGAAACAGTTAGATTATTCTAACTAAGCAGAGTGTAGTGAAACTAATCGCATTAATTAAGGCTTAAAGCTTGGTTTATATAAATGTCAACAATACGGTGTGTCGATGCATGTATCTATTTCGTAAATGTCCGTTATCATATGCAATGTCAACCCGTGCACGCACGGGTTAAAGTGTAGTTTCTTTAAATGTTTATATTCCAAATCAATTATAACACATGCTTTCTCAACCATTAAATTGTTGAATATGCACTTTTTTAATTATATGGTTTTGTTGTAAATGTTCTATTTTAACTGTGATATATAGAATAATATAAAATCATTTAAAAAAACTATTATGAGTAATAAGGGAACATGCATTGTCTAGGAACATAGTGAAAGACACTTCAGAAAGTTGCATCATACCACATGATAATTTCAAACATGTATAATAGATGATTTATACAATTGTAGGTCACAGCAAAGTTCCTGTGAACTTGCCGCTAAAATACAGAAATGTTCCGCAAACAATGAATTAAATGTTTACCACACGTTAGCAGCGATGTTTGCAGTAAGTTAGCAGTAAAGTATGCGACGAGTTAGCGACAATATTTGCAGCAAGTTTGCAGAAAAGTTGCCTCAAGCAGAAAGATTTCCTTTTTGTAAGATCCAACTTTGCTGCAGACTTGCAGCAAACCTCATTTGCATGATATATTGTTAACTGAAAGCTTGTAAACTTGCAGTAGATGTGCAGCTACATGAAGGCTTTAGGAAGGCTGGTGTGGTTTTCTATTTTCATTGCCGAAAATTTGCAGCAATGTCTGCAGAAAGTTTGCAGCAATGTTAGCAGAAAACTTACAGCAAATATTTACAGAAAGGCATTTTTTGGACAATATTTGCTTTTGTCTTAAGCCTGTTTATAACAATGGTCTAGTCTAAGTAAACCTTTTCCAACGCAAACAGAAGGCAATCAGAGAACTATAAAGGATATTCGTTTATATTTTTAAAAATTCAAACAGATCCGTGTATTTTATATTAAAAGAAAAAATTTAAACGGTATAAATTAATTCTATTGACGAATCATGAAAATAACATTGATTATTTCATCAAAATGTGAACTGGGTTTTTAATCTAAAAAACGACTTATCTACTTCTCCACGAAAAGACATTTTTATTATTCATTTTTTACATTTACAAATGTTTTCCCTTATAAAACACTATTTAAGCAAATCGTTGTTTTTCCTGCGTAATAACAAGACTTGGTCAAAAGTACAAGTAGAGCATGAATAATATGGGTCACTACTTTTTCTGCCAAAAACATAGCTTTTCTTTGAAAAATTCCAAAGGAGAAATATGTACTCTTTAACCTAATTATTCTGTTTGAGGTACCATTTCCCATGAAAATCCCTCCTCTGTAAGTCTGTTCTTAATCGCTTTCTTTTCAAATCCCCAACCGCCCTGTGACTTTAACTTCAACGTAAGTAGTAAAATTCCACCAAGCTTTAATATTTTTCGAGTGAACTCTCTTTATTATTTCACTTTATCATAACGGAAAATTACTTATCTTGACAAAAACTGTTTCATTTTTATTTTAATTATTCTTTTAAACAAATACTTGTAACTTTGTTGAACTTTTTTCGTTACGTCATGTTGTTCAAAGCAGCTCATTAAGGGGGGGGGGGGGTTATCAAAATTGTAGTCGCTGTACCTACTCTTCACGAAGGTCATTCAATTGCTTTATTATTTTCCCCTTTCTTGTCGGCATAATTTCTCGGACCAGAGATGGCTGGCTGGATTTTCATAAAAGTTTTAGGAATGTTAAAAAATATATCCTGAAGGTTTGTTTTTTCAGAATTCCGTTCGTCAGTTCTGTCCGACATCTTGTTTTCCTTGATCTTAGAGACATAATATTTAAGCAACCAAACTTTGATAGATAATAAACCGTCTGTGGTAGATCTGCAGAATCGGTGATACATGAAGAAAATCCATTGTTAAAACATATTCTATAAAGATATTTCATCCTAGTTGCACTGGTGCAACAGATGAAAGCAATTATATTTCTACATTCTCATGGAATCATGAGAATCTCAAAACTGGTACAATATGGAATGTAATAAATATTTTTAATGGCTACACAATCAAATGAAATGGAAGTGTAATCAGAAAACGTACTCGGTTTGATCAAGGAATATTTTACCAACCGACACTTAAATGAAAATTTATGACACAAGGGATTTAAATTTTTGTTTTATATATCAAAGTAGCATCCTGTCAACCAGACATGTTATTAGGACCTAACACCCTCTTTGAGGCTTATGTCCAAACTGTAAATGTACGAGTATAAAAGTCAGTAGAAATTCAGTAGTATTTTCCCGAGGCTGATATTGATCGTTGGTTGATACACGGCATATACATAAAAAATAATATATACAATAATATATTTATAACATACCTTATAAAAGCACATCGAACATAATTATTAGAAAAACTGCCTCCGAGTTTGCCATTTTATCAACTTATATCAAATAACAAAAAAATATATAAATATTTTATTCTTTAGAAAGATTAAGAGAATAGAACAAACATATATACAATTTTACAGATAATGGTAACACGAATAAAATGTTTTACATATTTTATACACTAAATACATAATTTATTATACACATTTAAAGTTTAATCAATTTTACAATCTTTTACTACATTTAGAATTTCACAGTACATGCATCACGCATATTATTTGATAGCGTATTTCATGATGAAATTTTCTGTACCAGATAGTCCTGTAAATTTGATATGGGGTAGTTGGAGTGGACAATTCAGAAGGGTTTACTCTCGACATAAGTAATAATAAATCGTAAAATAGAAAATATGATTTATTAAGATAAATTTGACACAATTTATGTCAGTCCCTCTCCGTTTACCGTTGGTTAAATGACGTTTTAAAACTCTCGCTAACAGTTATATCAACGCAAAAAGTCCTATATGTGGCACTTAATACATCATTCCTCAATAAAATAAAAAACAATAATTATGATTTAAGTTTTTAAAATCATGATCCAGGTTCACTAAATAATACAAGTATTACATATTTATAAATGCAAATATGCAATTTTAGTGCACAGCTGTCCAATTCCGATGAATTATATAGACTTATGTGATACAGAGAATTTATAAACACATATTTTGATGATCGAACAATAAAGGATAAAAAAAATAATGCCTGCATTTATATTCAGGTGGTATGGGACACCTCCATTTTGTGACGTACTTTCTATCGAAATAAACAATAAAATTATCTATAATTTTATAAATATTTTCTTTCCCAAAATTGTTACATGTACCTATAACAGCGTAGCGCAATGGGTTAGAGTGTTAACTACAAATCTGCAAGTCATGAATTTGAATCCTGCTTAGGCTTTTATAATTTTTACCTTTCCAAAAAGTTTTTAAACATATTTTTTTCAAATATTGTAAAAATTGGAAAATTCTAAACCGGTGAAAGTATTTTGATTATAATGTACTTTTATCTACATTTATATCCAGTAATATGGAATAATAAGGTGTCCCATACCACCTTAAGTTTGTTTTTATGTACAGTCATTTTCTTTGACATACCAATAATTTCTTTCGATATTTAATAGATGTTTTGTTATTTATGCTAACTAAAACTAAACACAACGGATCTTCATAGATAAGCAGAAGCATAATTTTTTTCTACCATACACCTAAGACAAGTTGATACATGATGTTGAAATAGACAATTAATACTGAAGCTAAAATATAACTACAAATTATCTATCTTCATTATTTATCTACAACATTCATTTAGAAACCCCTGTCAAAGGTAACGGGAATCAGTGAAAATTTAATACTTTAAACGAAAATTTAATACTTTAAACACAATCATGTATATGTACAACTTTCAATCGATCCTAGATTATCAGAGAATCCCGAGATTGTTTGAGAATTTCCCCGGAAACTTCTGTTATATATTCCAGAAACGTTTTCTGCACAGTCGTAAAAGTTGCTGTCTCTTTGTTCAACCACGCACTCTCTTAAAATGTTGTAATCATTGTCAGGTTTTTCATGAATTGACATCATTTGTGGAATATCATAAAACACCTCTTCGTCACAGCAGGAGCTGTAAATATTTTCCGAGACCTTAATAACGGGATCACTATATACACGTTCCTCCTGGACTTTAACAACCTCCTCAGGAGTATATTTGACTTTCGTTTTGCAGATTACTCTACAAAGATTGAAACATACTAGTAAGTTAAAGTAGATCTTATATTTATAACTCTTAGATTAATACACAGGTTATTTTGTGGATAATTGTAATGTATTTGACATGCTTTAATACGGATTCATACTTTTTTCTCATGAGGATGACTCCTATAAATATTACCATGACCATGGCGACAGCGCAAACGGTGATGACTACGTACATGTAGTTTATGTAGTTCATTACTTGATCTGTAAGTTATAATTACAATGACAAGTACTGCAATATTACTTATCCAAAAGATACCATATTCAAAAAAATATTTTTTAATTTGTTTATAACAAATCAAAGTTGTTACTTTTTTAACAATTTAAAATATTAACTTTAAATAGTTCCATTATATACCTAGAGTTTTACATCATTACGGTAATCTAATGATTTAGAATGTTTTTTATATCCATTCACACGTTTTTCGATTTCTTTTTTCAGTTTATAGCCGACAAGATAAGCATTCACTTTAAATGCCGGGTTCGGTCTTCTTGGCCTGTTAGATTCATTTGGGGCTTTCATTTCGCAAAAGACGATCAAATAAATTTAAAATCATAAAGAAATATATTAAAACTGTGTTTGAAATGAGTTGTCAATATGAGTAGCGATACTGCACAAGGATCATTTGTAAGTTCAGGTACATGTACGATCTCAGATCATCTAAAAGATGTTTCATGTCTTTGCGTAACATTTTGATTTAAATACAATGCTCTGCATGTGTACATTTGGAGGAGTGTATTGGCCGGATGAGTGTGATGTCCTGATTTAGTAGTTGAAGTTTCTTTTTTAACATCACAAACTAAAAGATTTTCATAAGATTTTATATTTACTTTTTTATTTTTTGTGAATCTCTGAGACTTATAAACGCCTCTATGTAACCCCTTAATGGGTAATAGATTTTCAAGTTCACTTTGTAGTTTTAGATGCATTGGTCCGAATTCTTTTACTTAAGGATGCCGATTACAATTTCAACACTCTATTTTTTAACCAGATATAGTATAAACCAACTCTAGTGTTCCTGTAAGGTTTCTTGAAAAACCACCATCTGGTTCTTTTTAGAAACCATCTCAAAATTCTGGTACATTTACTATAGGAATATATAAGAAATCGCAATTTTCCGCACTTTGAAGCAAATTATGAAAATATTGCTATAGACATTTTCCTCAAATTGTAATATGTGATTAGTAATATCATTTTTACCTCATATGTAAGAATCAAAACACTCTATTATCTGGTATTTATAATAATAATTATTAAAAGTCATCTATAGTCATCAAAATGCACAAAATTTTGCTATTTTGGGGGCTCATTTCAAAGGTAGATTGGTACAAAGGATTCATTAAACAATTAGAAAAATGTACCCCGAGAATAGAAAATTTCTGCTTGTAAAATTTCTAAAAGTAACTTTTTACTTTTTCTTTTATGTCAATAATTAACTTGTTCCTACAAAACTTCATTTTATTTTAACGTCATAAAAGAAAAATGGCGACGTTCACCCACCGAATGACGAAAAAATTGGATAATAAATAAAAATTTCTTGCAAAATAAAAAAGATATATCTGTATTTTTGTCTGTTTAATTAAATAAACGGTATCAAAACAATTTGTTAAAAGGTGTCAATACTTGGTATATTTCAGTAATGCGCAAAAACATGCCCACTACAAAAGTCTGCCTTCTATTTTATAAAGAACCGATTTTCCCGAAAATTTGACAATTTGAATTGTTCGCTTCGACGTTCATTTCTATTCCCGTATTTAGGCACTAAAATATATTTGCTTTGTACTACTTTGTTTACAAAGTACTGGCAAACCACTATTGCAAGAGTAAAATGGAAATTGTATGTTTACTATATTAAAACTTGAATACCACTGTGTCTTGTAGTTATGATGAAATTTGCTACTGCAATTCCTTCGCTATTTTCTATCACACATGTGTAACAACCGCCGATTTCTGTGATTGAAACATTGTATGCTATATGTAATTTCTTTTTTTCGTCTGAAAAACTATATGAGGAATCTGCAAATAGAGCAAATAATTTATTAGAATCGTTTACTGACACTTTTACAACAACAACAATCAAAAAAGTGTTGATGAAATGCTTTTGGGGTAAAACCATACTCACAGTATAGATTGTTTCATTGATATCATTAGAATACTCAAGTTCCATAAAATAATTTTTCGATTGGTTATTTTTAGTTAACCAGACCCCACAATTTGAATTATTGAACTGGAAGTAAAATTGTTCATAATTTTTACACATCATTAGGTAAGAAAGGTCTGTCTTAAATGATTTAAATAGAACAGTACACACAAGTAATAATTCGGGACCTTACCAATATCTTAACAAACACTAATAAAAACATAAAATAATTGTGTATAACAAAATAACATTAATGCCTTCATGTATGATTCTTCCATTCTTCATCCAATGGTTGACAATTGGTTTGGATTCATTTGGTGCAGAAACTGCGTGGCAATGGATTTCTGTTTCTTCATTGTATGAAAGTTTTATTAACTTCATCATAAATCGAGTACCAGTATCAGCAAAAATTGGAGGAGCTAAAATTTGGAGAAAAAAATAGAAATAAGATTGAGGTTGATAAACTGGTATCCTTAAGGGGGAACAGGGCGTTGCGGTGTAAAATTATTTGTCAATGAATTTGTTTGGTTTTTTAAACACATTAACATTAAGATGTCCTCTACAGCATATATCATTTTCATTACTTCTTTTTTACTTTGCAAGACAGATATTTTGATAGGAATTGTTCAACTTTTCTGGCATTATGAATTTTTTTTACAATTTTAACTTTCTGCAGTAATTATTTTATTTGATGGAATTTATTTGCAAATTCTATTCATTAATTTCAAGAACGGAAACAAATTTCAAAATTATTTACATCATTGGCTTTTGTACATAGCAATATCACAATTTATCAAAATATTGCTAAAATCAGCTCTTAAAATTTCGGACTTTTTGATTCTAAATTTGAATAAAATATGTTGGCACATAAAAAAAATCTCAATTAATTTTTAAAAAAAATATTCATGTATCAACCTTAGCATCGGCTTTATAACTTATAAAATTTTCATTGCCACTTTCTTGGCATTCAAGGAAGATACTACAATAGGAATCACTCCTAGTCCTTATTCTGGAATTATGTCTTTTTGTGCCAATTTCTGTTTTGAACCATCAAAAAAGTAATACATTCTTTAGATTTATTAATTAACACGAACAGAATAATAATCAGAATTTATTTTTGATTATATTAACCGCTTATAATTTTGTACATTCACATTCCTAAAATTAAAAATGTTGAATTTTTTCCAACTCATGTTGTAAAAATTACTACTTTTGAGCCGTAAAGTACGGTAACAAGATCTATCAAATCATTTTTGACGTCATAATGGATAAATGACATCATAGCATCCTACAATCAAATCAATTATGACGTCATAATAGAGTTAGCAAATCAAAGCATCATTGCAATGATAGTCATGTAATCAATGTCCTGTATCCCCTTAAAATCACCACATTTACACGTAATGTAAATACCTTATTTTACTTACCTGTAACATTAAGATATGGATTATTTGTTAAGTTGTCATCGGCAACACATCTGTAAACACCATCATCATCAAATGTAACATTTCGGATAAGTAACTCTCGTCCATATTGCTTGATTGCATACTTTGAATTCGATGTTATTATAGATCCATTTCTAAATAACCATTGTATATTCGGGACAGGACTATAAATAGAAAACAGCGTTACAAAAACTACTAATTTCGCAAAAAATGAAACACAGAATTTTTTTTAAAATTAAAACTGGTGAAATAAGATTTTATATATGTATTTTCATTAACAAAAATGGTGCTACCCACATTCCAGAAAAAATACATTGTAACGTTGCATTTTCACCGATAACAGCCTTAGGACTATTTTTCCAAATAGCCTGTGAAATAATAGCTGTTTCATTATGTTCTACAAGAGGAAAAAGAACGTTTTGATTATCATCACAAATTATAGCTGTTTCATTATGTTCTACAATAGGAAAATGAACGTTTTGGTTATCTTTACAAAGATTAGTAAATAAATAGATTACAAGCATCGTATAACTATTGCAAAATAGTTTTAAAATATTTATCTTATAATCTAAATTGTAAATAATGTGTTTCTTGTACATGTAACAATTTGAATATATTATACCAAGTTAATTGATTTCGATAAATCAAAATTAATAACTATTTATTTCAAAGTCAATATAATATCGCAATTTATCAATTTAATTTATCAAAATGTTCTTCACGTTGTTATAGATTTAAAAATCTTTCATCTCAAATCGTGCTATTTGCGAACACTTTTTGACATCACGGTTGCTTGTATTTGCATAGTTATTGACTTAATTTAAATAATACGTTTTAATTGTCTGTACTTTGTAAAAGTTTACAATATTCCATTTCTACTTTTTTCATAATTTTAGGGAACGACTATTTTGTGAATTTATTTGAAACAAAACTGTAATTTTCAGCAAAAAACCGGCTGATTTGAGCAGTTTTTACTGAATAAATTTTTATTATTACATTCAAATAGATGATCTTGAAATACCCTTATCTTCAATGAAAAATTAAATTTACCATTTAAAATGTTCTAGATAAACTAATCTTACAAAGTTATAGGCTTGCATTATTTCCCACAAGCTGTAATATAATCTATGGTCACCGGCGTCACTGAGGTGACCTATTGCAATTGGTCTTCGTCCGTCGTCGTGCGTTAACAATTTTACATGTTTAACTTCTTGAAAACTGCATAGCCAATAGTTACCATTTTGGTTTAAAGCATCTCTAGGATTAAAGGAACATAAATTGTGAAATTTATTACCATACCACCCCAAGGGCCTCATTGGAGGGGCCAAATAAGCAAAATTGGCCAACTTTTCAAAAATCCTTTTCTCTACTCCCATACATTTTGAAAAAACAAAACAAAATGTATAGTTATGATAGCCATGAATCCCTCTATCAACATTGTGAAATTGGGGTCAGGGGTTCAGGCCCTATGGCGGGGCCCATATGGTCATATAGTAAAAATGTATTAAATCTTAGAAAATCTTCCTCTCCACGCCCATTTACATTTGAGAAAACTAAATGCAGGGTTATGATGTTTATGGAGCCCTCTACCCAAGTTGTGAAATTATGGTCCCTGGGTCAGGAGTTCAGGTCATAGGGCTTGGCCGGCCATAAGTGAAAATGTATTAAATCTTAGAAAACCTTCTTTTCTACTCCCATATATATATGAGATAAACCAACTGCATAGTGATGATGTCCATGAAGCCTTCTACTAAAATTGTTAAACTCATGTTCCTTAGGTCAGAAGTTCAGGCCCTAGGGCGGGGCCAATATGGCCATATTGTAAAAATGTATTTAATCTTAGAAAATCTTCTTCTCACACACCATATACATTTACGAAACACTAAATGCATGGTTATGATGTTCATGAATCCCTCTACCAAAATTATGAAATTCATGGTCACTTGGTCAGGAGTTCAGTCCCTAGGGCGGGGACACTATGGCCATATAGTGAAATCTTAAAAATTCTTTTTCTCCACTACCACAGTAGTAGGAGATAAACTAAAAGCATGAATCTGATGTTCATGAAGTCTTTTACAAAAAATGTGAAATGTCTGGCTCCTGGGTCAGGGGCTCAAGCCCTTTCAGCGGGGCCAGTATGGCCATATAATGAAACTGTAATAAATCAATGAATTCTTCTCTACATCTACAGCAGGGGAGAAAAACTGAATACATGGTTATGATATTCATGAAGCCTTCTACTTAAATTGTGAAACTCATGACCCCTGGGTCAGGGGATCTGGACCCTTGGAAGGGGCCAATATGGTCACATAGTGAAAGTGTATTGAATTTGATATTATTTTGTCCTGTACTTTCACAGTCTTGAAAGATGAACCAAATGCATTGGAATATGTTCATAATGGCCTATTCTTAAAATTGTGAAATTCACTGCCCATGGGGCAGCGGTTGAGACTTTTTATTTGGTAATAAATTTACAAGGTAAATTGTCACTTGGCTATATTAAGTTAAATATGTGTTCTTTTTTAGGAAATATTGCTACTTTAATTTCGTGTACATTGTATGCTTGTAGAAATAAACTGTATGCATATTGTGTGCGTTGTAAATGAAACTGAATATTATAAAAGATGTACTTTTAAAGGCCTGCAAAAGTTTACAATGTTTGGCCCATGGAGCTAGGATATAGATAATCCGAGATTCCTCCATTTCTTTGCCCCCCCCCCCCCTCCACACACACACACACACCTCTTTTATGCATAAATGTTTCTCAAACATCAAATAATAAAAGGAGGGGTAACAGTTAGAGGAGTCTCGGATTAGGCCTCAAAATGAAGCTTAAAATGCAAAAATAAGACCCGATTGTAGATAAGGGATAAATGTAATATAAAACATGTACACTATAGGTGATTAGAATAACAATAAGAAATTATTTATTGTAATAAGCTAAAGTTAAATGAAAAACATTATCTTATTTTTTTTTTCTTACGGTAAGACCTACGAGAGAACAGTTGGATGTATGTTTACACTATGGAGCTTTCATATAAATTGACAACATATGAGATTACCGATTTTGCAAAATTTTAAAAAAAATCAAACAATAAACTATCCCAGAATTTAAATTCTTTACATCGTTTTCCAAATCTAAATTCATTCAACAAATTTTAGAATCTGTTATAACTAAATTATCAGTTGTGTTTTAAAAGTTCAAATTAAATTATCTATCAAATAGCAGATAACTTTATTATAAATAATTCCACAGATATGTTATAGCGAATTAAAATTCTGTCAAACGTTTTTATTAGTTATTTCAAATTCATAAATATTTTGAATGGGCGCAAAATTGGCCCCCATCCTTAAAGAAGAGAAGAATTGAGCATTCTACTTAAAAACCTATTCAGAATAATGAAATAACAGCTGTTTAAATATTCATGCTTAACAAACAATAAAAATCAAAAGACCATAACTAAGAGCAGGAAATACATGAGTGACTGAGTACCACAGAGAGCTTTTTAATGAAAATAATTAATTATGATCTTTAAAAATTCACAAAGTTCAACCTTAGCACATAATTTTGTTGTTTCAGTTACATTCAAGGACAATATTTTTCATCTATGTTAAAAAATTTAGTTTCGTTCATACGTTAGTTCGTTGACAATGGTACTATCAATCACATTTTATATGGTTTGAATAAGCACATGATTACATATCTACGTTATTTTAAAACACATATTTCGTTACCATCTATTTCAACCTTATATGTTGTACCCGTTGCAAATATCTTTGTTTTTTCATTCCGTATTCCACAGCTTAAACCATGACTTGCGTAAGATCTGTTAAAATTCAGAAAATGCAGATCTCCTGAAATGATAATTCGCCAAAAATGAAATAACTTAAAATATACATACTACATATAAGAACCCAACACAAATTAAACGTTTTCTAGAAATAATAAAGCAACTGAATACACATGTATACGAAAAAAAAAATTGCACCGTTAACAAATTGAAATTAAAAAATCAAACCGAAAAAGTTATATAATAATTTTTTTCTTACCTTCACTATCAATTGTTATGTTTTCATTTGTTAAAATCGTATTTTGTGTTCCTTTTCCACTTTCCCACTCAAATTTACACTCATTGATTGGTTGACATTTCGGTTGGTTAGAACAGGGAATCTTGCAGTAATGGAATTCCTTGCATGTAATCCTATTAATTGTTTTTCCACGTAAGACATCAAGGGCTTTTAAAATAATTAAATATTTTTTGTAGACACATAGAAATGCATCAAAGCTTTTATTCAAAATTTCATCTACTTAAAAACACAAAGAAACCCAAAAAAATATTTAAAGCGTATAATCCTTTTTTAGATTACATGACCTGAAAAATTTTAAGCTTTGGTGGAATGTTTTAAAATCTTAAAAATATATAATTTATTTAGTTTGTTAAGATCAATAATCTGACTTAACTCGATATGAGTTAAGTCATGTTATGGAAATGAACAGATTAACCATTGCACTAATTTATATATCGAAAGAAAGATAACTCCCCAATTCGCCCCGTTTACTGCCCTTATGAGACGCATGCGCTAATCTATCGCCCTTTCTCGGCTCCATCCTGGAAAAATTCAATCCATTGTCCATCCCGCCTGCCTTAATCGTTGGATTATTCATCAGTGGATTGTAATCGGGTAATCTTGGGTTAGTAAAACAATTTTCCAAATTGCCGTACGTATTCACTTCCATTTATTTTCTTAAACGGTTATCTCACTTTAGGATGGAAAACAATTTTCTTCTTTCGTCCATTTATCATGTTTATTGTTTTAAGGTGGCCATGCTTGTTTGCAGTACAGAGTATTCCAAGTCAAGTCGCTGGCCATCAAACGGCTATAACTTGGTTAATATAGTCAACGGTCATTAAAATATATTATTACATTTCTATTATTTTTAGTTTACAATAAATTTAAAATATTTCACGTCAAGTAGGCCTTTCGGCCTACATAGCTATATGCGACCTCGGTGTGTCCATTACATCTGTAGGTCTACAGTAGCATATTAACCAGTACTATATACCATAGTTTAAATACGTAACATTAATATATAAAATTACTATACAATTTACTTACATGCTATTAGACATAATATAACATTTATGATACATAATTTTCATTTGTTAAAATATATTTGTCCTCACTTTATAAAATTTATAAATCCAAAAATAGTTACTCAGTTTTGTTCAACTTCCCAGAAAATGTTGTGGTCTAGTAAAAGAAAGAGCAAGTTATCCTATGCCTGGCCAAATGCACACCCAGCCCTCAGAGCTTTAAACCCGGCAACAACGGCCGCCCACACCCAATCAGTCTCAAGCAGGCCCACGCAGGCAGCGGTGCAGTTAATGTCCAGCCAGCCGCAAAATGAAGAATATCCGCTAGCAGTTGATGATCCCACAACCAATGAGCAGGCTACAGCGCCAATACCTACCATAGCGTCATCTATCCCTTTGAAAACTTCAGGTGAAACCCCTTTAGTAAGTATTTCTGATGAGCTCGGAGTTCATGTTCCTCAAGCCATCAAAGAAAAAATATGGTCAAAACAATACATTGACTCGTCAAAAATTATCAGTTCAGAAACAAAGATATATCCACTCAGGATTCACACAATTTTTCAATAGTTGAGGGTGAGCTAGTTATTGAACCAAAAACCAAACAAAACAAAATTACATCAATTCACAGCTGGCTTGATGCGTTTTTGATTTTCTCAAGCATATACCTGGCTAGACACCCCTCTGACATACAGGGTATCTTGAATTATATCCACACAATACGCTTAGGATTTAGCCGTAATGCCAATGGCAATTGGCTTGAATATGACAGGCAGTTCCGTCTCAAAATGTCTAAAAATACGTCAATTTCCTTTGGCTCTATCGATGCGGAGCTATAGCTATTTTATATGCAGGCTCATGTTCAACAAGCTCCACAGCAGCCGAAATCTTTACTCAAATGTTTTGATTATAATTTCAAAGGTTCCTGCCCCAAACCCCAGTGTTCATTCCAGCATGTATGCAGGCACTGCAATAAGTCACACCCACGTATACATTGTTGGTCCTACCAGTCGACCCAGACCCAGGTCATCAGATCCCCCATCCATCAGCACAGCAAAAGTTTGCCCCGCAACATAACTTCAATTTTCGTCCCTACCGCCCTAGTCAATATCAGTCACAAATACCAAGATTTCGTGCACCTAGAATCAACTCAAAGGTCTCTGTTCTACAACAATACCTCGCTAAATACCCAGATATTCAGAATGCCCAATTTTTATTAAATGGTTTTAAATATGGTTTTTACCTCAATTACATAGGTCCAAGAGTCTATTTACAATCCATAAATATGAAGTCCGCAAGTGAACACGCGGATCAACTTTTAGCTATTTTTGAAAAGGAAATTACTTTAGGCAGGATGTCAGGCCCCTTTTCAAAACCCCCTTTTCCTAACATTAGGTGTAACCCTGTTGGGGTGCTGCCCAAGAAAGATGGAGGATACAGGTTAATTTCAAATTTGTCAGCGCCTATAGGCAATAGCGTCAATGAGCATATTGACCCAATTTTGTGCTCAGTGTCTTACGCTTCTTTCAATCAAGCCATTTCTATGATCCAAAAGAATGGGAAAGGGGCGTTGCTTTGCAAGATGGATCTGTCTAGCGCATTCATACTTTTACCTATTCACCCTTCAGACTTTCCACTTTTAGGAATGTGTATTCAAGAAAAATACTATTTTGATAGATGCATGCCCTTTGTATGTTCCATTGCTTGTTCATCTTTTGAAAAATTCTCATCATTTTTGCATTGGCTTGTAGCTCAGAAGTATTATCCATTATCTTGACGATTTTTTATTTGTTGGAGAAGAAAATACAGTACAATGTTCAAAGCTAGCTGAACCATTCAAGTTAACATGCACAGAGTTGGGCGTCCCAATTAACGACAAAAAAACGAGGGTCCATGTACTCGTCTATCTTTCTTAGGACTAGGAATTGATACCATATATAAGGCCATTTTCATTCCAGACAATAAAGTTGCAGGACTTCAGTCCAAGCTTTCATCACTTACTTCTTCTAAAAAAGTCATCCTGAGAGAAATGGAATCACTTTGCGGCTCCCTTAACTTTTTCGCCAAAGCCACCCCTGGCAGCAGGGCTTTTAACCGCAGGTTTTATAACACAACAATTGATATTAGGAAACATTACTACCTGATCAAGGTTACACAAGCAATTAAAGAGGATGCTAGGACCTGGCTCACATTTCTCGACCAATACAATTGTCGTTCACCATTCCCAGAACTATCTTGGTCTGATAATGATACGCTTAACCTCTTTACCGATAGTTGTGGTTCCTTAGGTGGAGGTGGCCAGTCATATCCTGGCCAGAATCATGGGGTTCAGACATAAGAAGAGATATCACATTTTTGGAATTAGTGCCTATTCTTTTAGCCATCTGGGTTTGGGCAGATCAATTTACAGCTAAGAAATTAATCATAAACACTGACAACATAGCTTTGGTCGATATATTGAATGCCAAGTCAGAAAAGTCTCAGCGTGTCATGTGTCTTTTAAGACCATTGGTATTATTATGCATGAAGATTAACATTCAGATTAAAACTAGGCATATTCCAGGTTACCAAAATTCCATTGCAGATGCAAATTCTCGATTTCAGTTGGAAAAATTCAGATCTCTTGCTCCTCAGGCAGACAAGACTCCAACACACTTACCCCTAGAATTGTTGTCCCTCTTAGACCCCATGTAGAATGTCTTACAAATCACAATAGATTCTCAAACTCAATCTTTATTCAAGCACATGCATGAAGTTTTGTCAATTAGGCCACAATACAAGCCCCCTTTTTTTCCGCCACCTCAACGCCAAACCTATAAGTATCAATATCGTCCTTATTACATAAGTCTGTTAAATTCATTGGCCCAGACACAACAACTTTTAAATCCCACTCATCCAGAATAGGTGGAGCTGCACATTTGTAATTACAAGGGCATTAAGTCAAAGGCAAATGGGAATCTAACCCATTTGCTTCATATACTAGTATTAGATTGTAATGTATACAGGTTAAATTGTAACAACACCCTCTTATTATAACCCAATACATAATAACGTTAAAGTCTACGCTAGAGCCCTCGCCAAGTAATTCCGCAGTAATGGTGCAAAATTTGGGCCGCTTGTGGCGGACGTCTTCATGTATCATATCATCGAGTATTCATACATGAAGACATATGGACGAATTTTGCTTAAGCCGCCCCGAATTCTGTTTACTTCTAGGACCGTGGCCAGTAATAGGGCTCACTTTAATTGACACTTTGTTTGATTGAAGCATTGATTGACAGTGAGTCATTGAATACATTGAGTAATTGAATAATTCTATTGATACATTGCAGTTGGTTGATTGGCATAATTGAATGCATTGAGTAATCCATTAGTTGATACATTGATTGTCATATTAAGACATTCACTGAAGCAAAACATTGATTGATACTTGATTGATTGATTGATTGATTGATTGATTGATTGATTGATTGATTGATTGATTGATTGAAACATTGTTTGAATTATTGACTGATTGATTGATTCACTGATCTTGATTAATTGATTGTTTGATTTATTGGTGATCTAACATCATAACTACGCAAAAGTCGATGTTGATCATTGAATTCACTTTATTGACATATTGCATGCAATTAAATAGTCTATTGATGTATAGACTGTTTAAATAAAGCAATGACAAAGACAGCCAATACGGTGTTGTTGATCTATTCTATTGACATAATCACCTGTTTAGTTTAGATCGGCCGATGATTTTTTTTTTAGGAAATTTAATCCTGTTAAATATAACTTATTGAAAAGTGTGTCTGGTCAAACCTTCCTTTTTGCGACTCCACACATTATTATTTATGGATTTTCGACAAAAATATTCTAAGATACAAAATTCCGTACGCTGGTAAGACAAAAGAGATTCTAACGTCAACGTTACCTTTAGCTGTTTACCACGTAAGTTGATATTGTACCTGGTTCTGCAGGGAATTTCTATTATCATTCTTGATTTTCGAGAAAGTGAATTGATATCTTCACTCCCATCATAATGAAAGACACGATATAATCAAACTACATGCAGCATATATGGAATATGAAATCAGCAAGCATATTTGATTAATCAATGACCTAACTTGGTAAATATAGTTATGTTAATTAGTTCTCACACATGGCCGAACCATCACCCGTATAACGAATCGTGATTATCTAATTTAAAAAAGTTGTGCTTACACACATGGATGCATTTGCAATTGGAAAAAAGCAACAAATTGTTGATTTTATTTTAATCATATTTGATTTTAAGATTGATCCATCGTTCCTTTGATTAAGTATTGATTTAGACAGAGAAAATCTGAGAATCAGAGAAAAAATATAGTTATCATTAATAAAATATACATCATTCATAAACTAAAATTGTCTCCATACACACACACGACCGACTGTAAATCTGGATATTATGATGGAGATTAAATGAAAAGACTAGAAAAGATTATAAACATTAATATTATCATTTTGACAACAACGTCTCAAACACACTACATGAATGAAAAAAATCGATATGATATTTATTTACTAATAATTTAATAATTTTCATCTGTCTTTTATCTTAATATGTAGTAAGCAACGCTAGATATCGCTAGGAGCGTTGCTGCACAATGCAATATCATTTATTTTAAAATTGAATAGATATTAATTTATTATGATTCTGGTAGAAAGATTGTCAGAAACTTACTTTCGTACGTTTTCGGAAAATTTTGATTTTGATGACTCTTAATTATTATTTTGTTTATTAAGTTTATTAAACTGTTGTGACGAATTTCTTGAATTGATTAAACACTTAAAACTTCCGATACTAAGTAGAGGAAAATATCATTTCATACATAATATACTGAAAACTTCTTTAATTCCACGTGTCTAAATTTTCACGATTTCCTGTGTAGGTACATTTCACGGTGTTTTTCATTTCACGGATAATCGATTTCTTCATTAGGAAGTAAATAATTGTGATTATAAAAATTGATCATGAGTAATAAACATGTAACCATGCATTACATTATTTTTCTTTGGAATCACGTCAAGTTACTGTATTAATCTGATGAAATGCTATGAGAAAAATAATTAAAGTATTTTGTCGAATATAATACGCACTGGTCTATAATGCGCATCTGACATATAGGGCCTGAAAATAAGTCTTGGGACTCTATTTATCAATTTTAAAAGAAAACTGCTCAATATGAATACCAATCGAAGACAACATGGGTATAAAGGATGTTTATAAAGTATTTGCCCTAAGGGGATGTCCAAGATAAAAAGTGACAAAAAGCGCACGTGTTCACAACAGTGGCTTCGATAGGGCCGCAGAAGGTTTTAAAAAAATAAAGTTGAAACAAATTCCGTCATAATATATTGTTTAATTACATTAATTGTATGAAATAAGACATAACATTCATGCTTATTATTTAACTGCTTTTGAAAGTATTATGAGATGATTAGCAAGTAGAAACTAAGGCCACAATCAAGCACACATCTATTAATAACATCTGTAATGGCGGCCTACACGGAGATGGTGAATGCACAGCTCAATATTCACGGTGTCTTAATGTTCACGGAAAATCGTCTGATCGTGAACATAGTTGAATAAAAAAACACCGTAATGTTTTCCACGTCTACAGTATATGCACGTATACACGCGAGAAGATATCTTGTACGTAGGGATTTTCGTATGTAACCGAAGAGTAATTATTTGAGCACTAGTTGTAACTTGCTCGTCTTTTCAACGAAAAACCATTAATTTAGCAATCGCTCTAAAGGTGACTTATATTAATCGTAGTATCCGTCTGTTAGACAATACCTGTTCGGAGTTTAATATTTCCCTGATCCCCCCCCCCCCACCCCCGGACCAACTTTACATAAAAGGGGTCTTTGGATAAGACGTGTGCAGTGATCTTGAATCTATTTCCTATATCTCTGGTCAGCAGATCTATTTGTTTTATCCTTTTAAGGAATATACGTTTTATCTTCCTTTCGTCCAATCTACCTCAAACGTAACATAAAGAATACTTTTGGGTTAAGAATGTGCAGTTTCTTTGATTCAATTTTCGGATCTAAAGTAAGTCAGCAGACTCAAGAATAAATCTGTTTCCTCCTCTTTGCTTGATTTAAGAGCAAAGCCATGGCCAGACATACTGGATACAGTAAAATATTCACCCCTGTTTATTTTTTTCCCCTTTCACTTTCGTTGTCAGCGGGCGAATTTAAGATTGGGCGAATTCAATACAATTTTTATAAATTCTGTGTTATAATTAGACAGAGTATCTATTACAAATTGCGAATTTAAGAAGGGATGAAACCGTTTGCAAGTGTAGAAGCAGAAAACAAAACAAAAAAAAGACAACACAAACAAAAAACAGGGGCGAAAATAACACTGTATACAATTTTCTCACCTCTGGCTAATAAAGACAGATTTTACCAATGAGTTTCCGTACTCTTAGATTAATCTTGGGAGGTTAAAGTTTAAGCCCATTCCTTGAAAGTATAAAGTGTATTGATCTCCTTTTAAAGAAAAGCTCTATATAAGAATAAAGGAAAATGCCCAAACTTAAAAGGTAAAATATATGGACCTTTTCTTTACCTAATAGTTGATTATAGCTAAAAACATCCTATCTACAAAAAATAAGGAAGATCTGATGGCTAGTTTGTTGACCACCCAGCCTCCTTAACATGCTTAATATCAAATTCTGGTCAATTGAAAGTGGTTTAACAGAACAATTAAAGAAAAGATTAACTACATAGACTTGGTATTAAACAGAATAGTTTCGCCTCTTTGTTTGTTAAATTCTCCTCTGAATTTAATTGATATTGTAACGGTTTTTCAAGTTACAAATAAAATAATCATTTATTAATTCGCGTGTTCGCTTAGGTTTTCTTCCTAAGAATAAAGTAAAAAACAAACGTTACACTTAAGCTTCACTGCAGACGACGCTAAGAAACATAAACAATGTATGCTAAATACCAAACCTAATCCGGTTGCCTTAAACGATCCGGATTGTATAACTTGTAAAATATTTTCTTGGGGCCTATCTGGGCTATAT
>WFKH01006014.1:51388234-51442407 GCA_016163765.1 Magallana hongkongensis
ATTGTATAACTTGTAAAATATTTTCTTGGGGCCTATCTGGGCTATATGTCATTTATTAGAAATACAATCAAAGAATCAAGATACAAAATCAACCTCAAACCAACAATAACTGTAGACTGTTGGTTTAAACAAACAATTCTGATTGCCACCACAGTACAACGACAGCCAACTATCAAATCGCCAATACACGGTCAGTCGAAAGTCACTAAGACACTATTAAAGTCACCAAGACACTATCAAGTCACCAAGACACAAGGTACAGAAACATGTTTAAGAACTGAGTGGTCTAGCCAACAAATCTGTTGCTTAAATCCCTTTTCTGTAAAACTCTAACTGAAGAGTTTCACCAGAAGACCGGTCGAGTCGTTCACAGATAGAAGACTGACTAAGAATGATATAGTGGCTGTATATAAACAATGATATATAATGATATTCTTACCGACTGGTCTAATCATACAACATTTCCATTGGATATACGCTAATCACTGATTGGTCAAAAATAGAGGAATCTGATTGATTAAACACACGAGACGTTTCAATCCGGAAAAAAAACCCATTACAATATACAATCGTCAACGTCTAACAAATGAGATTGCCTCTTCCAAAAGGAGCTGAGTCGGGCCAAACAGCTTATATCGTTGTGGTCATAAACTCACGGATGACATATCTATTGATTTACAAAGAGCTTTACTCTAGTTCAAAGTTAATTCTTACCTGCCTCAAGTATTTTAACAAACGATGATACAGAAGAACCATGCTTGATTTTGGCTACACAATAATACACTCCGAAATCTTCTTTTTTTAAGGTTTTGAAAGATAATATCCCCACTCTGCTCATTAACAACCACTCGATCGTTGGTCTGAAGTTTGACATTATCTTTAAACCACTGAAAGCTGTAAAGGGTATGTTTTACGTAAGTTTAACATTTTGTTAAAATGATAGCAGAAATAAGAATTCGTGGTCATAATATGATGGATTTTAAGAAACGCAATCGTTACCTTATAAATCCATTCTTTGCCGTGCATTTGAGATTAAGTTGGGAAGAGTGTGATATTTGTACGAAATACGCGGCCTCGAACACTGATGTTATCCATGGAGGTAGATTTGCTGTCTGTGATCCTTCAAAATCATAAAATAAAAATAACATTTCTTAAGAATCGCTTATAATCAACATTGCTTATTGACGGACGTATGATTAAGCATTGCATTTGCAATATAATTAAAACTTAAGTTAAATTGCTGCTTATCTGATCCAACATTTTTACCTCCAAAAATGACAACAAGGCCTTTGATATAAAGAATAAGACTCGGTTGTGTCTTGTATTTAAACATGTTTTCAGAGTAAATGAACATTACTATACACAATTCATTGTAAAGTTCAATAAAAAAAACTATTTTATATAACAATTTATATTTGTGGAAGGGAACGGGAAATATTTAACTGAGAACCAGACATCAACAATTTGAATCCATCAAAACAAGTTTATCTCCTATTAACTAGGAAATCATTCATGATTTTTTTTAGCTGTTATCATTAGCAATAAGTTGTTATTTATGTATGGAATACAGGGGGTCAATTATTACAAGCTCTCTTCTTATGTTATTCTCTCATTTGAATGGTAAATATCTGACACATTTGACACAATATTTTGTTTAATAGCATGTATTTAAAATATTGGATTAGAATATGATCAAAAATAGTAGCGCAGATTATACAAATACGAAAAATTGAATTATGGAATCTCAGGAATCAGGGATATCGTAAATCTAAATTAACAGAGAGATTAAATTGTTAATTAGGATTAAATGTACGGAAATATCTAAGAATCAAGAAAAAACTTACTAATTACGCAAAAACATTTTAATTGTCAACCTACATGCCCTCAAAACATACACTATTTTGCGGTATTTCCTCGTCTATAAACACATACTTAGATCAAAGGCGTTTTTTTCCTTTTATGTTTGTTGTTGATTATTTCAGCATCAACCTATTGAATATGACATGTAACAAGGAATTTTTTACAGAATTATGCAACGACCACATATAAATGCACATCTCTCCAAAAATACAGCATACTCACTTCCCTCTTTTCGTTGTAAACCCATTCTTGAAAATACATTGAAATTTCCCACATGATAAGTTTAAACTGCTAGCGTATTATGTTTATTTGAGGTTTATTCTGCGAATGCCTCTCTCATCCAAGCATTCCTAATGTGGTGGATGAGGACATTCTTGAATGAAAAAAATGTTTTATCTATTCAGGTGCCATACGAATATTAAATGTTTACACTTGTACTTATAGTCACCATGTTAATTAAGAGAATATTCTTGATCCATGAGAGGCCAAAGCTTATTTCAATTAGATAAAAATGAAAAAAAAAAATTAAAGTTACTGTTATTTGTACAATACATTTGACAAGATTTAGGAATAGGTTTTGTTTGTTAAAACACTTTTTAAAAATTTGGTTAAGAGGGATCAGGACGTTGCCGTGTAAAATTATTTGTCAATGATTTTTTTGCTTTTTTTTAGCACATCAACATTAAGCGGTCCTTTACAACATATATTATTTTCGTGGTCACTTTCTGCTTTGATATGAATTACCCCCCCCCCCTTTCCTGGCATTATATTTTCTGATTATTATTCTATTTATGTTAATAAATCCAAAGAATGTGTGAGTTTTTTGTCATGACTTCACAATGATTATTACATTTTACTATATATTTTATAACTGCCATGTAATCAACAAAAGTCAAGGGATTAACGTCTTGTCTCCCCTTAAATGTAAGTATCCTTACATTTTCTGTGAAACATTCTTTCATTTAGCAGAAAACAATGAAGCAATAGTGTGAATTTCCGCTAATGTTACATCGTTGAATGCGCGTACAATACATGAAAGACGTGTCGTTCTGAAATTATACAAAAACTGTACTATAGATTTAAATTTATTGAAACCTAGACCCATAAACGAATGCTGGGGTCCCTGACGGATCTCAAAATTACCATAAAAATTGCGAGGGTTTTTTAACTATCAACCTTAAAACTGTACAATTCGTGACTTATTTCATGCTATATATTTTTTTAAAAAGTAGACTGTTCTTCGATTGTTTTCCTTTGGATTTGGATAGTGAAATACCTGATATATCTTTAAAAAGAACAGAATAAGAATTATCGTTAGTTAATTCTTTGGTCTTTAAACTGTTGTCTACTTTAAATAGTTTGTAGATTAATTAAGTACTAAAATTACTCTTTTTCCTGTAGATTGTATTTCATTTAAAATTTGATGCTTGGATTGTATTATTTTACATTTGAATACAATAACTATGAACATTTTAGACTCAGTAAAACTAAACAGAAAAAAAACACATTGGGTGATTTTAATGTTGCTATCATAATTGGCTTCCTTTTCCTATTTAAATTTACACAAAATAAGCAAAAGTTGAACACAAGATATCAAACCAAACTAACTTACCAACATATTTTTACCATAGAAACTCTTCATAATTAGAACCCCAAGGGTAAGATGGGACCACAATGTAATTGAATTATTATGTATGAAAAAATAGAGGAAAATCGTTAAAAATCTTCTCAAAATCATTAGCCCAGAAAAGCTGTAACTTATGTGGATCATCTTTACGTAGTGTAGTGTAGTGTAGATTTAAGTTGTTTAAATCACGATACCAGGGGGAAGGGTTGGGCAAAATAACGATTGGAGTTTTTACGTGAGAATAATATAAAAAATCTTTAAAAATAGTCTCTCTAGAAACTATTTGTCAAGAAAAGCTAACCCTTTTATGATACGGTAGATTCAAGTTTGTGCAAATAATGATCCTGATCAAAATCTGCTCTAATAAATTGTCAGATATTTTGTATTTGATACAATAAAGCTGATCAGAAGTATGGCTATTGTCGTTCAGATTAGCGATGTGGCCCTTGTGCCTCTTGTTTTCATATATGCATTGAATGCTTATATTTGGATGTCGTCGGTCCTATAACACACCAAGGCTGTGCAGACAAATTGAATACCGCGCGTTAGCGCGGTAAGTTTGAACCTTCCATTTAATTTTACAATAATAAATATATTCAAAACGCGTGATGACGTTTATATTTGTGCTCGTACGCACAAGTGTTTTCATAGGAAATTGAACGTCACAGATTTCCAATGCAAACATAAGGGGAAATATACACTGAATGTAAATATTTCTGTTTACAAATCAACATTAAGTCTTAAATAGTTTACAGATATATCATTTAATATGTGTTTTCAAAAGCGAGAGAGAGAGAGAGAGTGAGAGAGAGAGAGAGAGATTGAGAGAGAGCTTTATCTATTCTTTTGTGCATCCAACTATTTCTTTTTCCATATTCTTAAAAGAAATAAGTAATGTACATCAAAAAAGAGTTTTATTTGGGAAATAGTAATATACATAGACAGAAGATTTTCAACAATTACAGCAAGTATGCATTTTAACATAAAAACACTGTCACAATAAAATGAAATCAGTGATCAGTATAAATTGTTTTTCAGAAATTTTCGCCATCCAAAAATAACACAGTCATGTAAAAATTCCTTTTAGAGCTTGTATTATAAATATTAAATGTTGATGTTAAAGCAATACAGTTTCTATTTGATTTTCAGCCATGCAGTCATTTATTCGAAACAACCAATGAAAGAAAATCATCAATTTCATTCGTTTTTTAACCATACAGTCACTTAATCAATTAGTACAATCTAAACAATCAGTGTGTAAGGATTATCATTAATTTTCATCCTTTCTGGGGTATCACAAGACACCTCTTTGTAACAGTGTGAGCTGTACTCATTTTCAGACAGTTCATTATGTGGATTATTATACACAGGATCCTCTATAGATGTGTATCTCTCATTTTCTTCATTAACCTGCTCATTGTTATATAAGACATCTTTTTCCCTTCTCATTCTACGAATACAATATATTTAAATATTAATTGATAGTTCGTACATGACTTAATCGGAATCTTCTTAGGTTTAATAATGATTTAATATAGAATCAAACCTTTTAATAAGGACGATACATCCCATTATAAATCCAATGACCATGGCCGTTGAGCAAACTGTTATGACTACGTACTTGACTTTTTGATCTACAAGTAAAACTCAATATGACATGGACTTCATTTATTACATGATATGTTACATATTATCTTATATATGTCATATGACCATTGCGCCATTTGAGCTCTTTTATGACGTTGACGTTTACTGCCATGACTTCTTTGAAACGTGCATGAAGTTGTATAATTGATAAGCTAACCATTGAATACATGATACTTTGATGATGAATTGTGATTGTGAATTGTGAGCTTTGTATCTTGCTTATAACTCTACGACTGAATCTAAATATTAGCTTTGTAAACAATAAAAATAGAAATTAATATAAAAATTGATAAAATCGTGACCATGCCCCTTTAATATTTTATATAACATTTATTATGTGTTGTCTTTAAGCATGCTCCTTAATCAAACAAAACAAATGTAATGAAAAAAATGCCCCGCAATATTAGCAAGACGTCAAATTAAATTTCAAAGGTTCATACAACGATGTTCAATCAGGTTTACCACCTGCGAATGGTAGAAATATCCTTGTGCCGATATCGGAAATAAAAGCAAGTACATGTATGAAAATTTGTTATGTAATATCATCAAACAAATTCCTGGTATCTCATTTTAAACTCATTAAAACAAGTATAATCCATCCATGATTCAACTCATGGTTGTTTAAAGCATCTTTCTGTTAGCCTCCTTTAACTCAGATAAAACGTGATCATTAAAAATGAACACAGTATGTATACTTTATTAAATATATTTAGCATTGCCTTTATTTATGTTTCTCCCGTTCTTCATCCATTGAATGACAACTGGTTCGGATTCATTTGGTGCAGAATTTGTGTGGCATTGCATTTCGGTTTCTTCTTCCGGTGAAAGCTGTATGACCTTCATCATAAATCGACTACCAGTATCAGCAAAAATTGGTGGAGCTTATAATTTGAAACGACAAAGTTATTGTTTAGCTCGTAATATCCATTAAATCATTATATTTTTTTAAGATGCGAACTCTTTTTTATACATACTTGTTACGTTTAGATATGGATTCATAGGTAAGGTGCTGTTAGCAACACATGTGTATTCGCCTTCATCATCGAATGTTACATTGCGGATAAGTGGTTCTCTTCCATATTGTTCAATTTTGTACTTAAAATTTGGTTTGATGAATGATCCATTTTTATTTAGCCATTGTATGTTCGGAACAGGACTATGAAAAGTTTTAATATAAATATGATAAACTAAAATCGTACAAAGTAAAAAATATTAATTTTGAGATGTCGAAAATGACAGACAATTAGAATTTAGAAACAGTGATACGTGCCTCCCATAAAAAATACACTGCAACGTTGCACTTTCTCCAAGCACAGCTTTAGGATTATTCCTCCAAATAGCTTTAATTTTAGTTCATCAGTCTCATTGGACTCTGAAATGAAGTAACTTACGTCATGTAGACGTGTAGAAAATATGGCTAATTCGGTAAATTACTTACGTTTACATGTTCAAGAGGGAGACTGTGCTAACTTTGAGTAAGCTAAATCATAACTGCTAACAGCATCAACGGTGAAAGTATTTAAAAGATTTAACAGTATCAAGGGTGAAAGTATAGGAAGATGTATACCTTAAAAAATGAATCCAGCATTTATGATAATATGTTTATGGAATAATTATACTTTGTGTTATGCGTTACATTATTTGAAACAAATCAAAACAACCATGTTATGCGGGTTCATTTTCTATATTCTTCATTCATAACTTAAAAAATTATTAAATCAATCAATTTACATATCCTGAGGTGAACACAGTATATAAGTATGAGTATATTAGCCAAACATTAAACATGATCAGAATTAAATCTTATGTAAAATAATTAGATAACTGGACATCTGGAAAATATCTGAACCGAATGGAAATGAATTCCTTGCTATAGATGTATTTTGCAAACATTTTAGGACACACTTTGATGTAATTGACACATTGAATGTACTTGAATAAGTTAGTACCTATCATTACAACTGTATAGGTGGTGTCCTTTGCAAATCTTTGTATTTGCTCATTCCATATTCCACAGCTATAATTCAGTCCTTCGTCAGATCTTTTGATATACAGTAAATGCAAATCTCCTGAAATGACTTTACATTATTATCAACGGTGTTAAAAGATGCATCGATCAAATGTACGATGTAAAAGCAAATGAAAAACATTGACTGTGAATAATGGTTTCATCGTAATAATATATACATAATATATAAATATTAAAAAAGAAAACAAATTAATTAATCTTGACAAAAAATAAGTTCTAACCTCGACCATCTATCGCTATGTTTTTACTTGTTCTCACGGGGTTACCCGTTCCCATTCCTATTTTCCACTCAGTTTTACACTCCTTGCTTGGTTCACAGTTTGGCCGGTTAGTACACGGAATCTTGCAGTGATGAAACATCTTACATGTAATCGTTTCATTAGTTCTTCCCAAAAAGACACCAAGAGCTTTAAAGAAAATCTTAAATATTTGATAAACACTTAAATGTACAAAGAAATACAGCTTCTTGTTTCAGATTTATTCATATGATTCGGGTATTAGTTTAAAAAAACTATTTATCTAATTACAAGTATTCGACTGTGAAAGTTCTCCTTATAATAATGTGTGGGGGTTTTTTCTCAAAAATTTACAAAACAAAAAATCAAACACCTACATCAGTGCTACTTATAACTAGTTTTGTATAATCTACAACAATTTGACATCTCGTTACATACAGGTATATTTTCTTGCTTATAATTCTAAAAGAGGATGAGTCTTCTAGTTTTTTTAATACGGCGAGTATGCAGATTTTATTAATGACGCAATCTTACCAGCTTCTTTTACAGTTACAAACAATGATACAGAAGCGCCATGCTGATTTTCAGCTAAACAGTGATATATTCCGAAACAGTCTTTTGTGATTTGTCTAAAGGTAATATCACCACTACTCTCGTTCACGACCACTTGATCGTTTGTCTGGATTTTGCTGTTATTCTTAAACCATTGGTAGCTGTTAAGTATACAACACCACGTTAATAATGTCTTCAAAAGTCAGTTATCATGAATAAATACATGTACTTAAATTAGTATTTTGAATTTCTTTCTTTCTAAAAACCAATAAACTTTTAGAAATAAAGTAGGTACCTTATAATCCATCCCATTTTCTGCCTTACAGTGGAGAGAAAACGGGTAGTAATGGGATACTGGTACAAAATACTCGGCTTCAAACACCGATGTTATCAATGGAGGTAAATTCTCTTTATGTGATCCTTCAAAGCATAAAAACTATAGTGCCGTTATATGGCTAAAGAGTTGCTGAGAGGAAGAATAATTATGGAAAATCTTACCTTCACATAAATGTACGATAGTTTGAATGTAAAATATAACTTTCGAAAACGTCTTGCATTTCCGCATCTTCAGACGACATTAATTAAATATCTTATATAGACTATTCAAAAATAAATGATCAAAGGTGATTTTTTTTATTCATATATATTATGTAGAATGTTTGAGAAACAGGAAATATTTGTTGATACAATGTTACAGGACGGACATGAACAAATATATATTAAAATAATTATCCAATCAATTATCTTTATATGATAAATATAATGTGTTTGCATGATACTTTTTAATCCAAGTAGTATGAGAGAACAGATGGCCGGAAACATTTTAAAGAAGGCGTTGCAATTCCAATGCTATTTTCCCTCAAGCTGTTGCAGAGAAAATGGAAAACTTGATATAACAGACTTATAGACAATAGAATAGAAAACTTAATACTAATTTGATAATGCCATTAAATAGAATGTAAATTGGTTTGAAAGAAAACTTTCACAGATTCATGCTTTTTAAAAGGGAAATCCTCATTTTTCTGCAATACTGCCTTCTTGAAACAAAATTAATTTGATGTAAACATCATAAGGCAGTTAAATGATACCTGCCATTTTTAAACTTGTTATATTATACATTCTAGGACGTTACGTTATGTCCATATTGACCGAGTGCATTTGCTTTATATCACAAATGACCTAAAACGCAAGGCTCAAATTCAGCATTCAAATACCAGTCTGTTAAAAAATAAAGTATGCCTAGATGCACGATTCAAGCAAGTTTGGTGGTTAGAACGAGAAAAAAACTTAGATATGGGAGCTGCCCCAAAAACTTTAACTGGTTATAGCATACGTTTATCCTGGCTTCGTCTCGGTGAGCTAAAAATCTAAATGGCTTTGAAATAAATCATCTCGGAAAAATGTTATCAAAACATTTTTATGAAATATTCCCAACGTGAGGTTTTTGATTTCATTGTTTCTTTCTGTACAATATCCAAACCGTAAAGATAACCAGTAAATACAGACCCATCTTCTATGCAATAAGAATTTTCATAAGAATTTTCAACATGCTATTTTCAAAGAATCAATGCGACCTAGCCATGTACAGATCGTAAAAGCTACATGCCAAAGAGGAAATTTAAATGTTATTCAGTATGAGTGGTGATAGCAATAGGCGGATGAAAATAATCATGGATAACTTTTTTTATGTGTTTATCTACCTTGAAGATAACGTAGAGATACATGTTTATAAAATCTTAACAATCATTACATAATTAAAATCAGAATGGCATGTTATCGCTTACAACCGTACATTTAATAGCAAGCGCAGCGAGCTCCACAGACAACGTGTTCGAACGAAGGAAATTCGAGTTGAAATCTGCACATTGTTCAAAGACATTTTTATCAGGCCACATGAAAAAACTTCTAAATTCCCAATAATCATTTGCGGTCCATAGCAACATGATGTAAAAGGAAGCGTTTTTAACGATAAATCTTACCTGTAAATAGCATACATCTTTTTTATTTAATAATAAAAAATGCTTTAAAAACACTAAGGTACATGTAAGCAACAAATAATGCTTACGTACAAAAAAACTGTACCTATCTGTTGAACTTTTGCTTACATGTGACGTCATTGCCTCCCTCGAATTTGTCCGACACACTTCTACGAAAACTATCAATTATGTAAGTCAAGATGTATTTCTTTGCTTTAATATTTTTAAGGATGTTATGCATTAAAAAGATGTGTAAAAACATTCTGCTTATTCCAAAAATCTGTTTGCAAATAGTTGTTTTTAAAAGCTTTTTCCTTGGCAGATTGTTCAGAGCATCGTTACTTTGACGTAAATTGTCGAGCGATGTCTGATCTACTAAATGACGTCACGATGTCTAGACTAAGCACGCGACCTTTAGCGTAATGAATAAATAGCTAGGTGGTTCCAACTATGCACGTTTCTAATAAATCTGACAGTGAGGTTGTGATCGTGTTAATGATTTTGCCCTTCAGAATATCACACCGTTAAACATAAATGTTTATAAATGTATACTGTAGCGTAAACTACTTTTTTTTAATTAATTTTTTTTATCACGTTGATGCATCCATTTGTTAAACCACGCTATAATATTCATCATTATAAAACATATGAAACAAAGTGATAGACCCCTCAGAAAGTTGCAACATAGGACATGTTAAATTCAAACATGTCTAATTCATGTAGATGATTTGTACAATTGTAGGTCACAACAAAGTTTCCTATGAACTTGCTGCTAAAATACAGGAATGCTCCGCAAACAATAAATGAAATGTTAACCACACGTTAGCCGCGATATTTGCAGTAAGTAAGCAGTAAAGTATGTTACGAGTTAGCAACATATTTGCGGCAAGTTTGCAGAAAAGTTGCCTCAAGCAGAAAAAACTCCTTTCTTAAGATCCAACTTTGCTGCAGACTTGCAGCAAACCTCATTTGAATGATAAAATGTTGACTGTAATCTTGTTAACTTGCAACAGATGTGCAGCTATACGAGGGTTTTGGGAAGGCTGGTGTGTTTTTTTTATTTTTTTGCCGAAAATTTGCAGCAATGTCTGCAGAAATTTCGCAAAGCTTCGAGCAAATATTTGCAGAAAGGCATTTTTGGGACAATATTTGCTTTTTGTCTTAAGGTGGAAGGCTTCATCGTCACAACATGTCTGACATCCGTTTGAAACGCCATTTTGTTCCGGATTGATAACATTATGTCGTGGTACAAAATAGCTATACACCGTTTAATTGAACTCTTCTAACGAGGGAAATGAGATAGGAATGAAATCACCAAAACGCTTCGAAAATATGTCAATTTTCGTCGTGAGTAAAGCTTTCAAGTAACATTGTTTATCAGCTGTTTTGTAAAGAAAACGTGAAATATAAATAATATACTGTTTCCCTGCTATTGGCAATACTTTTTTTTCATGTCATCTGCAACAGACGATCATACATATGTGACGGATTATCGATAAAGGTAAGCAGATATAATACTTCACTTAAACTATATATTTATGATGAATATAAACTAAAGTGTCGTAGTACGATCTTTTGAATTGACTAACTTCCCAAATGTAAAACATTTGCAGTAAAAGACTTGCATTGAAAGTTTGACATTAAACTAATGTATTTTAATTAAGATAGATATAGCTAGGTAGCAATAGCAGTGGAAGCCCGGATTTGCAAGCCAAATTAGGGATTGACAGAATTCTGAAAAGGAGCATGTTTTTCATTACCACACGTACATGTGTATAACTATGGACATCTAATGTATGTATGCGTATGATAATATAAAATGCATTCATCAAAAATATCATTTTTCAGATTCAATCATTATCATAAGCACTACTAACCTTATATCTACCTACATATTTAGCACAGACTTATTCCTCTTTTAATTTTTCTTCGTGATTTTTATTAATCAAAAAATTGGTCCCAAGATATTTGAGACCATGAAAAATAAAGACAACTCTAAAACAGGATTTTTCATACCAAGATTTTTTCAATAATTCAATATTTCTTTTAATTTTTCAATTTCATTCAATTTCTTTTCTTCATCTCATTAACCAACAAATATTGATTATATTTTCAGATTTTTGTGGGATTTCGTCCAGCAGTTTGCCTCAAACGATTTTTTTTATATATTTTAGTTTCATATTTATGTGGATTCTAATAAAAATCATAAAAACTTCATTCATGATTTTTTTGTTTTTCATTTCTAAACTTTATAATATTTCACTTTTATAAGAATTTTAAAACAGAAATGTTTAAAAATTTGACAAATAAGGGGTTATCTGAAACCAGTCTGATATTTTAAATATTCTCTAGAAAATAGAGTATTGTACTTTGAGGTATATTGTTGTTGCATACTGTGGCTAGTATAAGTAAAAAATGCATGCAACAAAATTTTCCTACACTTATTTGGTGTTGAGATCCACTTTAAGCCTGTTTATAAAAATGATCTAGTCTAAGTAAACTTTTTTTAACGCAAACAGTCAATCAGAGAAATGTAAAGGATTTCCGTTTATATTTTTAAAAATTTAAACAGATCTCTGTATCCTATATTAAAAGGAATAATGTAAACGGTATATTTGATTATTTCCATTGACGAATTATGAAAATAACATTGATTATTTAATCAAAATGTGAACTGGGTTTTAATTTCAAACATGACTTATCTACTTCTTTACGAAAAGACCTTTTTTCTTATTTATGTTAGAACATTTACAAATGTGTTCCCTTATAAAAACACTATTTAAGCAAATCATTGTTTTTCCTGCATAATAAGAAGACTTGGTCAAGAGTGCAAGTAGAACATGAATAATATGGATCTCTACTTTTTCTACGTACACAAACTTAAATACAAAATATACCCAGTATTGTGTGGAAAATACATATATTTAGTCATAAATGATATTCCCTATATAAAACATGCATTGCATTCCTATTTTACAACTATACGGCAATTATGGTTCACATGGAATCATGTTTATGGGTCAACATCGTCACAAATCGTCACTAAAAATACTATGTTGGCAAATTATCAAAGAAACATAAACACTCAGTTTATGTCTGAATTTTTCTACAAACCCCGATCAAATTCTCAATGGCAATATCACCAACCTTTCGTGTATAGTCCATTCATAATGCATGTCTGTATGTCAAATTCAACACCTTCTGATTCTCTATCCGTTTTGTGCCAAAAACAAATAGTTTTCCTCTAAAAGTTTCCAAGGAAGAAAAATGTACTCTTTTACCTAATTATTTTGTTTGCGGTACCATTTCCCCTAAAAATCCCACTTCTGTAAGTCTCTTCTTTATCGCTTTGTTTTCAATTTTCTAACCGCCCTTTGACTTTAACTTCGACGAAAGTAGTAAAATGCCACCGAGTTTCAATATTATTTTTCGAGTAGATTTTCCTAATTTTTTCACTTCAATGGAAAATGAATTGTCTTAGCAAAATTCGTTTCATTTTTTTTTAATTTTTCTATTTAACAAATACTTTCAACTTTGTTGAACTTTTTTCGCTACGCCATGTGTTCAAAGCAGCTCATAGGGAAGATTATCGAAAATTGTAGTCGCTGTACCTACTCTTCACGAAGGTCATTGGGGCATTCAATTGCTTTATTATTTCCCCCTTTCTTGTCGACATAATAACTCGGACCGGAGATGGCTGGATGGATTTTCGGATATTGAAAAATATATCCTGGAGGGTTTTTTTTTTTTTCAGAATTCCGTTCTTCTGTCCAAAATCTTGTTTCACTTGATTAAAGAGACATAATATTTAAGCAACCAAACTTTGACAGATTATAGACCGTTTGTGGTAGATCTGCAGAATCGGTGCTACATGAACAAAGTCTGTTTTTGCTTCCTACTGTCACCAAAAGAAAATAAAAAAGCTAAATTTTTCATCGTTTTTAAAAATATTTCTTTTTATTAGCTTGGCCAATTAAGACCTTTTTGATTGCAGGATGTGCAATTAGTTTTTAAAATGCTTATTACTCTAGATTTTTGTCATTGAAAAGTGTAGGTATTGTTCCGTTTGCGTAATAACCATTGTGCTGGAGAGGTGCCTCGGTGATCAAAGTTTTACCTTCCGAAGGACCGATGATATTTTTTTTTCCTTTTTTTCCCAAAGATTTATCTTAAAATTAATCGAAATATTTTCTGTTAAGATTTTGGAAAAACTAAATCCCAATAATTATAAAGATCCCCTCCCTTGTATCTTAATACTGATTCCTCAGAAACGGTTCAAAAGATTATTTAGAAACTTTCCGCAGTGATAGAAAATGAAATCGTCCAGATTAACTTATTTCCTGGATTTTTTTTTCAAATATTTTTCAGATGGGAAAAAAAACTTCAAACTCTAAGGTTTGAACACTTATTTGCATCAGCAATAGTTATTTAGAATTGTAATGTCACACCATGTTATCGCCGGAAGTAAGACAATTTTGACGTTTTAAACTTTTTGCTGTTTATGACTGAAAAGTTTATGTGGTTTTTTTTTTTTACAGGATAAGAGTTGAAATTCAGCGATTCAAATTTTTTAAGAAATGTTTTTTCTACTGAATTTTCAGATATCTAAGGTTTTTTTTAACATTTGCAAATCTTGTCTTTGCATTAAAAAATGCATTTTATGCATTTATTTCCTATTTTATGTGCATATTCTGTGTGTAAATAATGCAATGACCTGTTTATTTGATGTTAGTATTCTCCTGGCTTGAAAAAAGTGCGTAAAATTTGATAATTTCTTCGCGACTGAGTAACACGGCGAGGCAAGATGAACGTCCACACAGGTGAGACCTCGACAGCGAAATACTTTAAACTGTTAAGAGGTCTGCGCCTTACATAGGTGTTGTAGGGACAGCAGTGGTGAAAGAGAAATATGGCGGACAGTGCCTATTTACGAGCGGTGTTCAGCTTTATGTTTTGAGACTTTAATTTGTTTTAAAAAATTGGAAGAAGGGACACACTTTCTTATTACATGAAATGTAATGAGTTATCTCGTTTCATTTTTTTTTTCACAGTTTATCATGTTCGCATAAAATTAAAAAAGAGAAAGTGGTTTCTTTTATCTTTGCTTCCATGTTCAGTGGACCAGCTAGACCGACACAACTTTAAATACCCGGTATATCAAACGGCAAGTTGTACATGTAATGATCATTGATAACAGAAACCGCCTTCTGAATTTTCAAATATGTATCTGTAATCCAATCGCATGCAGGGGGATTTCTTTTAACACAAATAAATTCATAATTGATTCTGGATGCGTATGAATGCGTTGTAAACCTGTTTAAAAATCACTACCGTAGAATTTCCTAAGTGTCGTAACAACTTCGCAGTTTGATTAAGGTGCATCACATTAGTCAATTCACAGAGTGTTTTTTCGCTCTCATTTATTTAAAATAATATTCGATGTTTTTATAATACCGGCATCTTTAATGTAAGCAGGATCATTTTTATTTAAAAGATAGATAGATAGATAGATAGATAGATAGATAGATAGATAGATAGATAGATAGATAGATGATAGATAATAGTCTGCTTCTAAACCTTTATGATATCAACACATCAAAAAGAAAAGCAGACCAATTTTATCTTTATTATGCTAAACAAACGAATAAAAAAAAATTTCAAAGCTTTAGATAACTGAAGTTCACAACCCAAAAATATTTCGCTAATATCACAATGTCACTAACTATAAAATTCACAAATTTATCAATTTAACAAAATACTGAATTATCTATTCTTGGGGTTCAACTTTTGTTGATTTCTTTTTTTTCTTCTTTTTCTTCTTCTTTTCTGTTGTTTGATTGATAGGTAATAAAGTTCTTATGTAACCGGTGTTGTCTAGAAGTGAGCCCCCAAGAGAGATGGGTTCTTTTTCTTCGGAAGCATTTTCGTTGTTGTTAAGTGTTGCCAATGACCCCCCAGTCGAAGCTGGTACTTTGTCTGATTCTGTATTCCATTCAGCTGGTGCCTTGGATTTTAGATTCTCTGGAATTTTACTATTAATTCCTTGATATATGTTTGAAGCTGCAGTATCATGCTTTAACGTTGTATCATCGAAATTTTCTGATCGTTTAGCATCAACTGTATCATTTTTGCATAGATTTTTAAAGGATTTTCTTATTATTTTCGATACAGCAACAATATGTGTGAAAGTTGAAAATCTGTGAATAAGCATGCCTATAAACTGGAAAAATAGAACCAATCCAAACGTTATGCTGAATACAACAGATATAGGATCAACATCAAATGTTCCCGTTTTGTTTGGACAAGGAAGACGTATAGTGAAGACATTGTTGTTTAGTTCATTTGTCTGCGTGACAACAAAGACAATAGTTATATAGATTAAGTTAATCATGATAAAACCTGCATACACTCCATTTCGAAAGCTTTTCAAATCTTCGTTCAGTTTTTTCACTTCTTTTACATCTGGGCTCAAATATGATTGGATTATATCCTTCCAAAACTGTTTTTCGTTCTCTTTGACTTCAACAGCACCCTGTAAGATGTGCTCCTCTGTTTGTGTTAATTGTGTATCTATCTCGGAGTCCATTTCTTTTAAAAAATGTTCAGATAGGCATATACTGCATGTATTATCATGTACACTTTACAAATCACGAAATAAAATTGACAAAGAGCCGATAGTTTTGAATTTCTATAAAGATATTTAATCCTAGTAGATTTGTCATAAGTATACAACAAAACTCGTTTATAACGAATTTCAAGGGACCATAGAAAAAACTTCGTTATAGCCGTAATTCGCTATACGTTTATAACGAATTCGTAAAAAATATTATAGCAAATTCGTTACAAAATAATCGGCTAACAGTATTCCACACTATCGTAAGTTATGAAATTAGTATTACCGTCATTTACAAAAAATGTCAATATAACCATTTCATTTCAATTTTTAAAAAAATTCCCTATACTATTTCAATTTGAGTATTTTATATTTGCATCTTAAAATTGCATGTATCTTCAATGAAATTTGAAATGGAAAAAAATCGTTATAAAAATGATAAAATACGTTTAAAATTTGCCATCGGGGGTCTTAAAATTACTTCGTTATAGCCGTAAATTCGTTATAGCCGTGTTCGTTATATACATCAATTTTCTATAGGTTTATATAAGAAATTTGCCGGGACATGAATAGTAATTCGTTATAGCCGTAAATTCGCTATATTCGTGTTCGTTATATTCGAGTTTTGCTGTAACGAATAATTGTGTTAAGTATAAGTAGCAACCGTCTTCCTAGAATTGATGAAATGTTGAGTGAAATGAAGCACCACTAATATATGTTAAATGCACTTGTAAGAGTTATTTGACAATATAATCGAACCTTTAGCCTGTAACCTAAAAACTATTAGGTCATATACAAACTTACCGAAGATATGAAACTTAACAAATAGAGGTCGTTCTAAACCTTATCTTGTTTTTTTTTAAAAAATCGTAAGTAAGAAATCAAGATTTTTTAATTTTAGAAACCACAATTTCAAAATTTATTTCCATTCATAAAATTCATTTAGATTTAATATTATACATATCTTTACGACTGCGATGACATTTGTGCGATTAGCATTTTATTCAGTTCATTTTCACCTGTAAACATTTTCTGACTTTGAAATGAAGGTACACTATTATAAAAGTTATCAATGTAAAACATATATTATTTAAGCTGAGAAATTGTTATGAAGAATTCTAAAACTCTATCAGTTAAAAATATAGTAAATCTATAATTAGTGTATTATGCTTTTTATAGAACGTTTTTAAAAGAGAAAATCTTTTAAAAATGAGGGATGAAATAATGTTCCACTATAACTCAATTTTTTCTTTCCTTTCATCTTTCTTTTGCGTGCAGGCAAATTCGACTTATTAACTACTATGGCTTTGTCTTTAAATGCAAATGAATTACTTGAATCCTTACCTTTGGGGGGCTTGTCTAAATCCTTTGTTGTAGCACTGTTCACTTTTTTTGTTTGTGCTAAAGAAGAATCAACTATTTTTTTATAATAATGATTTACCATTATTGTCTTTGAAATATCTTCTTTGAAACTTTCTTCTAGCGGTTTAGATTTCAGTATACAGGTAAAAATAAAAAGTGTACGGGAAATTTGCATTGCAAGCGAAATAAAAGTGTCTAGATGATAACTTCAAAAAAATTATGCGAAGTGATAAAATGTCAGATTTTTTCATTGTAAATCTCGCTCGTATGAACTTATCCGTGGTATATCTAATGTACAGCCAACATTTCAGCGTCAGTTGTTATAAGCGAGTTAAAGAACACACATTTCTTTGTTATGTAAACAAAGCTCCTGTCTTGTTTTTGTTTTCATATGTTGAATATACCGTATATTCGGGTTTTTTCGCGTGTCACAAAATTTGCGAAAATGGGAAAAATGTGTAGCATTTTTAATTTGCATCGGTCATTTTTTGCGATTTACAAAGTTTCTTATAGAAAATGATACAGAATATAATTTCTGCGTATTCAATAATTTGCGATTTAAAAGAGATCGCGAAAAAAACAAAAATTAGATCATCGCGAAAATTACCGGATATACGGTACCAGCAAAAGCTTTGTTTTCTTTAGATTTTTCTATCTGCGAGTTTTATATGATCATTTTATAAAAGTTTATAGTGTTGTCATCTTTAGATTAGTGTTTGTTCAGCAACTTAGATGTAGACAAAATATGACACAAACCTTGTTTACATAACAAAAAATTGCGAGCTCCGTATCTCGCTTATAATATGTCAACTGGTTTTTAAATGTTGGCTGACCATTTTAAATACCTTAGTTAAGCATAATAAACACTAAAGTCTCAAACGATTCTAAGGAAAAGTTTTTGAATTGTTAATGAGCAATAAGACTATATAAACATTTTTTTGGAAAACGCAAACGGAATATATATTAAACGTAAAAATAGATAAATATTAGATAGAGCAATCGAATGCAGGATTGCTAATCAATTAATCACAATTTTTTCTGACTGATGAACCGATTACTTGTTTCATAATACAAAATGTGTGCATATTATCGTCTTTAAAAAAATGCACCAGATAACACAATAAGAATATTCTGTAGACGTACATGACGGTGTAAGTACGGAAACGTACTGTTACCAGTCTTTGTTAAAGTCGTACGCACGAGATAATAAGTCGTATGTAAGAAATACTAAGTCCTTGTATTGAGAAAACATGCCGTATAAACTAGATACATGTAATACTGTAAACGTATTACATTTGGATGTGTATTCTATTTAGCATTTTTGGCGGTAAGCCGTTTCCACTAAATCAAATACATCGCTAAATGACATGCATATATGTATAAAAATAGGCAAATTCAGAAATAAGCTAATTTAAATCCACGCCATCTTGTTGAAATTTTTTTTCGCCAAATATCAAACACGCTAAATATAACGCTTTCACAGTATGTCGTACGTAAGAGATAGTGATACAATAAGACGTACAAAAGAAATAAAAGAAAAAGTGAGCAAGCTCACATACCCAAGCTCCCTCATTACTTGACAGTGATATATGGCTTCCCATCATGAATGGCAATTGTAAGGTATGCTCAAAACTTCTTGCAAATATGCGCATCTATTCCTTTGTTCTTAACAAACAGAAATTTTAAATTCAAATGAGCCGGGTAGGCAGCTTTTCAGTTTATATTGCGAAGGTAGAAAAAGAGTATATTTTCTATAAGAATATGATATAATTAATAAGTCGTACATATCAAATAACAAGTCGCAAACGCGGCAAATAAAGTTGTTATAACGAGATAATACATCGTTGTAACATGTTATCTCCTTAAATCGACCTTCTCGTACTTATCTCATTATAACGACTAAGTATCTCCTAAATACGACTTGTTATGTCGTTGTAACGACTGGGATTCATTACAAGTATTTCGTTATAATGACTTAGTATCTTATTTTACGACTTATTATTTCGTACGTACGACATATAATTATGATTAACAATTTTTTATCTTGTTACGACGATTAAGTATCTCGTTGTTATGACTTATCATCTCGTATGTGCGACATATTATCTCGAATGTACAACATAATATCTCGTTTTATCGACTACGTTTTTTATCATTACGACTAATCATCTCATTTTCACGAGTTGAAGTATCTCTGTCGTTATAACAACTACGTATCTCGTAATAACGACTTATTATCTCGTTATTATGACTATTATCTCGTTATAACGACTAATTACCTCGTATGTTTGACTTAGTTTATGTTGTATATACAACTAATTTTATGTCGTTTGTTACCTAGTACGTACGACATTTCTGGTTCTTACGACATATTATTTCATTATAATGACTAAGTATCTCTTACAAATAACTTAGTTACCAAATTATTTTAACTGGCAGCAATACGCTTCCGTAGGAATGCACTCCCGTATGTAAGTCATAATACTGTATGAAAATTATTTATTATAATAATTAGAAAAAGTTTAAAACAGCAAGCAGGAGTGGAATAATGTTTCTTCCTTAACATCAAATCAGATCAACGTATCAAAAAAAAAAAGATATCAGCAAAGTCGCTGAACGTTGCCTTTGACATTTTCAGATCTTCTGTTTGGAATAATCATTCTTCATGATCGTATTTTTCATGTATGTGTCCAATATCGACAAAAGCAAAAAAATTAATATATAATACATAAAATATTGGAAAAATATGAAATATAATATAATCACAGAGAAAGAAGGTAAAAAATAATAACAGTACTAAACAGTGATTTAAATATCATTCATTAAAGGACATATCGCATGTTTCTAAAGTATGGGACATTTTATATTTTTTGCCTTTCTTGTGTATATATTAATTACTTCCAAAAGTTTGTTTTGCTTAAAAAGGCTTTAATTAGCCATAAAATCAATTTAAATCATAGCCCCGATCGTATAAAAACTCGGTAATTAGATAGCGTGTCACGTGGTACGGTGACGTCACATGCGACCTTCTTCGAACATCTGATTGTAAACAAATGGTAGGATTAGCATCATCTTCTTTAAAGTTTTGACATTTATTCACCATCAGTGTTGTTTTTTTCGATGTTAACTAGATTAAAAGAATTTTACCATTCAGTCATACGTGTTTGAGCCACCAGTACAGATAAAAAAGATGTTATAACCGAAGAAGTGACGATGAAGTCGGCAATAATAATCAGACTGATCGACGTGTAAACATGGTAAACACAATTTAATTAGTATGGATATTAGCTCAATAAAAATCGGTAACGTGTTTATTTTATCAAAATCTACAATAGTTTTTTTTTGGCGTTCTTTATACATGTACGACTCATAATGTGCATTGTTGTATTCTTCGGTCACAACTTTCGAAGGTCCTTTACTTCATATTACACTGTATAAATATATAAAGCAGGAAAAATCGTTTTTCTGAATTGTTGTTTCTTCTGTAAGACCCCATATCCGTTTTTATCTATTTACGTATACATATATCGCAAACTTTGTCTATTTCTCGCATAAAAAATGGTAAACATTCAATACCGACAACTCCTTGACTTTCCCTCAACAATAAAACTTACAGAAATCTCAAATACCGTACATATGTTTTCTGCAGAGGTGAGCTATGAATGAAGAAATCATTTATACAAAATCGATGCATAAATGAATGTATAGTTTTACAATATCAATAAGAAAACAGCCAATGAAGCGAGGCGGTATCCAAAATGGCGTCCTCTCGTTATTTTCCTCCGATGAACTTGCTTTTTGTACACAGGCCTCTGCAGTGCATAAACTTCTATTTTTCTCATTGAAAAATAAAAACGATTTGTTTATGAAACTAACATTACAAAAATATACCATATAATTTATATAATGTATGTGTTAGTAGTTTATTTATAAATCCTCTCGTCGACAGTTATTTGTTCCAAGACTTCCGCACATTTTCGTAACTGGTCTTGAGAGAATAAAGAATTGAAACTTAAAAAAACAACTGTCAAAATCCCCTTTTTGACGGCTATAACACCCATATGAGACACAGAACACCATCATGTCCCGTTATCGGCAATTTGATAGGTGATAATTAGGTTAATAGTCGTTGAAATCTAATCCAATTACAATGATGGCTAACATCACCTTCTCGCTCGAGGTCGCATATGACGTCACACATAATGGCGGGTAGATCGAGAGAGAAAATATGCATATCGCGACATTTGAATTTCATCACTTTCAAACTAACGAATTAGCCAGATTATTTTGAATAAACGACCATAAACTTCATTGTTAATGAGTATAGAATGGTTTTATTTAAAAAATTCCGATAATTGAAAAACATGGGATATGTCCTTTAATGATTAATCAAAAGCTGATCAGACAGCACATTGATGTATTGTTTTATCAGTCATTACAATTAACAACCTCCAACTAATTAAACTAGATGCTGTCATTAGACAGTAATACCCGCACCAAGTGTTTGCACCTAAATAACACTCTCTTGTAACAGTTTTAGTCAAGAAGAAGGCCACATGCAATTTCCGGTACTTTTTAAAAATTATAATTTTCACAAAGGATGAGATCCCATCCCATAATACACATATTGCCCTTTATGTACAATTTTGTGTTGAGCTGTTTGCAAGTGAATTTTAAATTTACCAATAATATAAACATTTCATGTCGTAGAAAGTATGGTCTATATAATTCTTACAAACAAACTTAAATTATGCCCCCCCCCCTCCTTCGGCGGTTGCCTGCTGTAGATAGGCTTTTGTGTACCAACATCATCGTGTGCGTGGATTTAGGGAAAGGGGGGGGGGGGTCTAGAACCCCCCGCCCCCCATGAAAAATTCATTTACTTAGTAAAATTACCAAAAATAAACCTCCGACCACAACCCCCCCTTCCCCCCCCCCCCCCCCAAAAAAGTTTAGTACTCCCCCCCCCCCCCCTTTCCACTACCCATGGATGTGTATTTGCACTAAAGAAGATTGTAAACAGTACAAAATAAATTACATATTGCGCGATGATTTTCACTGCAGGACTGCTAGGACAGAAGATATAATTATTGATTAAGGTGGTATCGGACACATGTAGATATTTCTGTGGATAAAAGTGCGTTATTTATATTATATAGTTATAATAAAATTACAATACTTTTACTGTTTTAGAATTATAAAATTTTACAATATTTAACCAAAAAATAAGTTTTTAAAATTTTTGGAAACTTAAGGTAAAAATTAGATACGCCCCAGCAGGATTCGAACTCTCTACTTACAGACACATAGTAAACGCTCTAACCCATTGCGCTATTCTGTTAGGTAACATTTTTTTTAGGGGGGGGGGAATTACATTTTATACTTTACTTGATTAGTTCAATAAGGAGTATTATGAGACACTGGTATACAAAACAGTTGAGTTTTACTTTCACTTTCTAAAAAGTGATATCCCTCTGCCAGCATACTGTATCTTTATCTTTATTTAAATAAGCTTATCATCGTTAACTTTCCTATTGCAGTTGTACAGTTTCTGATATTTTGATTGCAAAAGTTATTTTTTAATTTCTCAGACTTACACTATTGAGTTGACCCCATATTGACCCCACATTTCTAGTGAGAATGAAGGCATGTTGCATGGTTTTTTTTTAATTAAACCCCCTACCCCATCAGCACACATCAGTAATAGAAAAAAGATTTAATTAGTCAAATTTTCTTTTATTTTGCTTATTCTTTTTTGTCAACAGAAACATGTATGTGGTATGTCAAGATTTACGACTCATGAAAATTTGTGCATTTTAATCCTGATTGTTAACAAATATATAAGTAAGTATATTTATATACATGTGATATTATACTAGAGATGGCAATCAATTGCAGAATTGCCCATCGGTTATTGGTTATTGCATGGTTATTGGGATTGTTCTGACCCCTCTAAAACAGGAAATTAGCAAATATCTTGAAAACTGTTGAGATCTGATGATTAAACCATATATATTCTTGTTTCTTGTATTATGATGCATCAAATGGTATAAAGTACATGGCTCCCAGGAGTTGTTTTTAAGCCACACCCCCCCCCCCCTCCTCTGAAATAGGAAATGATAATACCGGTACATTTTAAGAACTGTTGAGTCCCCACCCCTAAACCATATTCATTATTGCTCATTGTGTCATTGCACATTAATTGGTATATAGTTTATGCCCCCCCCCCCCCTTTGAGACGCCCAGTGAATTTCAAGAACTGGAACTAATCAAGTATTTTATCTTATTCATATGTAGTGTTTGACTTATGAAGGTATTTCCTAGCCCAATGATGACCCTGCTTTGTTTTTTACAGCAAGGTTTTTGTTGACTGACTTTTTAATTTTGGCGATTACATATAACAGTTTGTTTATCCTTAAGATCAAAAAGCAATTTCCAAAATCTTTATGTACATCTTGAGAAAAATACCAATCAAGAAATGATTTTGCTACTGTAAAAATGTAAGAAGAGACTCTGAATCTCTCCCCCACCCCTCCCCCTGAAAACATTAATAGTGGAATATTTTTTAAATATCTTCAAAATCATCGAAATCCACACTCCTAAACCATATATATTTTTGTTTCTTGAACCATGACAAGGCTAATCTCATGGTATTAGTAGGTCATGGCCTCTGGGGGTCGCCCTGTTCACCTACCCCCACCCCCCAAAATCTGAAATGATCAAATAACTTGGAAAAAAATGCTTGTGATCCCCACCCCTAAAGCATATATATATATATATATATATATATATATATATATATATATATATATATATATATATATATTCTTTCTCCTTGTGCATCTTACGGTATGTGATTTCAATCACATAAGATAAGAGGGAGGTCCAGGAATTAGGTTTATTATGTGACGGAACATCATTTTGCAGATACTATTGACCCTTTATAGAATCGTATTTATATTTCTAAAACCTTATTGCATATCTATAGCTCAGCCCCTGTTATATCCCAATAGATGATGTGGCTATTCATTAAATCATAAGACGAGTTCTGGGAACTAGGGGTTTTTTAGGAGTGATACACGCCAATTTTCAGCTACTATTTGACTCCCTGGGTGAAATTTAAATTTTTAAAACCTTATTGCACATCTATAGGACAGTCCCTATCATATCCCAAGATATGATGTGTCTATTCATTAAATCATAAGAGGAGTTCTGGGATCTAGGCTTTTTTAGGAGTGATAAGCGTCAATTTTCTTCTACTATTTGACTTCCTAGATGATTTAAATTTTTAAAACCTTATTGCACATTTATAAAACAGTCCCTATCATATCTCAATATATGATGTGGCTATTCATTAAATCATAAGACAAGTTCTGGGAACTAGGGGTTTTTTTAAGAGTGATAAACGCCAATTTTCAGCTACTATTTGACTCCCTGGATGAAATTTAAATTTTTAAAACCTTATTGCACATCAATAGGACAGTCCCTATCACATCCCAAGATATGATGTGTCTATTCATTAAATCATAAGAGGAGTTATGAGATCTAGGCTTTTTTAGGAGTGATAAGCGTCCATTTTCAGCTACTCTTTGACTTCCTAGATGATTTAAATTTTTAAAACCTTATTGCACATCTATAGGACAGTCCCTATCATATCCCAAGAGATGACGTAGCTACTCCAAAAGTTGTAAGAGGAGTTCTGGGAACCATACTTTTTTTGGCAAAAAAACGTCATTTTTTTGTTGCCCACCGATCCCCGTGATAAAAAAAAATCTGAAACCGGATCACAAATCAAAATGACACCACCAATCATATTCTAGTAGATCATTTTGCTACTGAAAAAAATGTTGACCTTTTGGAAACCAGATTTTTTGTAATATATATATATATATTTGTTGTCTAATTATTTATTTTTGAAACCTTTTTACAAAACAACATGACACCCCGACTCAAACTCCAAGAGTTCAGTCTGCTGGTTTATAAGATGGAAGAGCAGTTTGAGAAAGTAAAACATGACAGACGGACGGACGGTCGGACGAAACAGGGTAACAACAATATACCCGAACTTTCTTTAGAAAATGTGGGTATAATTAAATTTCCTTTTCAAATTCAGTCATGGGGCCTTGGCTGTGTCCAATTTGTTTTGAACACATATTAATGAATATCAAGAAAGATATATAATTAAATTTCTAATAAAATAGCCTTTAAATATACAACATTTCATATTTTATACGACTTTTCGATAACTGATTTTGTAACCTGTTGCCATAGTTCCGAGCGAGAAAACGATTAAATGGTTAAAAATTGCCAATCCTTATAGAATATATAAATAATTACCTTTGCTGTTTGTTTTCCCTTTAATTTTGGGAGGCATCCAAATGCATCTACAAGTAGTCAAATATAAAACATAAACTTTTTAAAGGTCACATAAATATTCAAATGAACGGGGCAAAAATTTATTATTTTTGGACGTTATGAATTGTCAAAAATGTACAAAAACATGTGCAGATGTCGCAAGAAAAGACTTTGGTTTGAAAACTTGATAGAATTGCACTTTTTGGGTAAAAAACCTTTAAACAGCTACTAGTATTTCTACAAACAAGCAGTTTTACAGTTCAAAACAAGAGATATCGCGTTATCTGAGGTAGTCCATTCTCGTCAAAGATTTTTAAAAATTGCAATTATTGCAATTGCAATATTTGTTGCTTCAAGCATAATAAAGATTGACTGGTTGACAAAAAATCAAAAATAATGTGAAGAGATTTCTTTTATTTAATTGATACATGCAACTGACAACACTGTGCTAGCTATAGTTGCTTTTTTATAATGCAAGTTAGTAGAATTTTTCTCGAAATAATTTTTTTCAAAACATTTATTCGCTTCCATCATCTTTTTAATCTTTTTGTAGACTTGAGAACGCAAAAGGATAACGATTAACCCAAACATAAAATAAAATCACAGATTCTTGTATCTATACACAAGAATAGATATAAGGGTCCCCATATCCAAGATATTCGACTTTTAAACTACTAAATTTTCACTGTGCTCAGCCGATCTTCAAGTTAAAATCACTAAACATGTTAGAAATTGGCGTATATAAATGTAGTTTTTATGTCCGTAGCAAATACTGCCACAAGTCTTGCGCCACTGCAAACATACATGCATACATGTACATATGTGCTTAAACAGAGTTTACACGAGTGCGATTAGAAATGTGAACAAGGTATTGCATAGCCATTCCGTCATTCAAACCATCAGGAAAGAAAAACACACACTCATACACAATATATAATTTAAAGAGATTGCTTGATAACTAACGAAAAATTATAATGAAAGTAATATTATTATTGTAATAATATATGAAATATTTATATGTGAAAAAATTGTCAATCAAAGAATGACCTATATTTTTATGAAAAAGACTGAGGAGGCAGTTAGCGCAGGACTATGAATACTTCTCATTTACGTTTCTTGGGGAAAGGTGATTTTTAAATATAAATAATGTTACGTTTATTTTGTTCTCTTCCACGATTACATATACATTGATATTTAACAAATATGTTGTAAATTGCGTATCTGCTGATCATAAATGGAACTATATTTTTCAGCGCAATTGTGGAATGAATACCTGACTATTATAATATCTTGAATAGATAGTAAATACTAATCGAATATATTAAAAATTAAAAAAAAGAAAATAGTTAATGCTTTAAATTATTTCAATTATTCCGGAAAATGTAAATAAATTAAATATTTTTATTCTAAACTCGATTTTTTGTTCCAAAAAGCGCTGTACAAAAATAATTGTATAACCTCAAAATTAATCTTAGGAACATCACATTTGAACCCGATCCAGATTAAAAAGTTTTAAACTGGAATAGTTAAATATCGCCACAAGAAAAGGTTTTACATAATCAGCTTTTTAGATTATTGTAGAGACAATCTTCCTTTTGCAATGATATTAACTCCTTATTTCAAAATAGTTTATTTAATATGGATAAACCAGGTTTTTAGTCAAATGACTTATTATTTACACATTCATTAGGGACGAAAAGGCATTAACTCTTATAATTATGTCGGTCAAGTTTTAATTATCCCCTCTCGTGTTTCCCATTCATCAATTAAAGAACATTTTATTAGAACATATTTTGGTGAGCATGCGCCGTCAACTCTTCCTTCTACTTAATCAACGCCAAAAAGAACCATCTAATTTTTAAATTAAAGGTGATTTTTCCATCCTCGATAAAGCCAGGAGTTATTCCCAAGAGGTATCAGTAGCAGCATTTATTGGTGTCCGGATGACAGTGTTTGGTACTAACGGACATGGCAGAATTTCACATAGAATGCAAAAGTTTTTCTTATTTTTAGGCTCCAAGGATCCAGACTGTGTTTTTTAAAGCTGTCTTATATATTTTTTTGCTGTCATATAATTGTAATCGCTGCATACATTTGTCAATTGTATATTAAACTATTTATGTGATAATGATCATTACAAGCACGCCAAATGGGATTTAATTTTTGCTTTATAGTTTAATTAGAGCCCATGCTAATAAAGTAAGACAAATATTTATGCGTGTCTAAACGTTTGGGCTAAATGGTTTCTAAATAACTAAATTGGGCTACTTTACCTTCCATCCGAACCTTTCCGTACCATGCAAGGAATGTGCCGTATCGTTCAAGAATTATATTGAACTGTTCAGCAAGTATGCAATATGACAATGACAGCCTGGCATTAAGCAATAACAAATTATCTGAAATAAGAAAATACACACCTCCATAGCCCAAAACACGAACAAAAATCCAACGAGTCGTCTACTGCTTGATTTTTTCTTTTACTGGTTTTACTTGATTCTCTGGTTCCCCACGATGTAACATGAAGGTTACCAAGAGCGTATATTAACATCAGCATTGATGTAGTAGGAACAGCCAGGAAGTAAAACGCTCCATGGATTATATTGATAAATTCCTAAAAAGAAAAGCAAAATAAAACATTCTTATAACTCTCTCATTAATATTCATATCTACTGATACATTTGAACGATAGATATTTGACTGTCATTCCAATCAGATATTTTATTAGCACAATAATCTATTTTCCCTTTAATACCGAGATATTTTTTATTAATATTTGATACTAGTACTACGCAGAGTTTAATATATAAGAACCCATAATTTCATATTTATCCAAGAAATTCCATTCACAGAAGACTTAATAAAATCCTAAATGTAACATTTTTCTACTGATACCCATCTTAGTTTTGTTAATATGTGAGATTATAATACTAAAATGCAACATAAATATGTCCACATTGATATCATAAATGATTAATATGATGATTTGCAAATTAATGATCTTTACAATCAACTTCTCTTTGTTGACATGTAAATATTTTAGACCAAACTAATTTAAGTTGCAGGTGCATTATAAAATAACGTTTGTTTGTTGTACCATGTAAGCGATATTTGATAATATATAAGCATTTTTCAAAATGTAATCTTTTAGTATTTCTTCTTGTATGTACACAAAGGTAGAATTGGATGTTGACATATCTAGTTTGCATGCGTACAGTATGTAAAACTTAAATTTAAAATGCAAACAATTTCAAATTATTTGCGTGTTTAAAAATATAAAGTATAAATTACCCTTGGATGCAATACTGCGGCCAGGAAAAATATTCCAGCGACATAAAAGAAGAAATATGTCGTCACAGAACAGAATTCACTCCTGATGGCGTCTAATATCAGGCCAAACAACACAACAATCATCATCATGGCATATATTGAAGAAATCACGGCGATTATGTTGAGCTTCAATATATAGAATCAAATACTTTCATTTGAAAACGACTATTATTGTTATGCAACCATTTAAACAGAACACTAATGAGAATGAAAAATTATATTCATTGCATTTTATAGACCCCTGGTTGTAGTGCTATTTTTAACATTTAAAAAACTATATCTTTAAGACCTACTTTTTCAGTTAATTAGGTTTGAATATTTCTTCAATAGTTTTCACATTACATCATCGTTCTTGTTTTATTTTTTTTATTTTTCAAATGTAGCTAGTTAACTTTTTTTGAAAGTGATAATCAGTTTAAAAAAAGACAGCGTAGCTAAACAGAAAAAAAATTAGTTTTGAGCAACAATTTTTATATATTCCAGTCTGAATTCCTACTTTTAATAATTTTCATGACTTTATCTCTTTTTCAAGCATACCACAAACCCTGATGATAAAACAACAATTTATTAAGGTGGTATGGGACACTTCCATGTTGTGACGTATTGTATATCGAAATAAACAATAAAATGAAGTGTAATTAAATAAGTATTTTCTTTCCCAATATTGTCACCTAACAGCGTAGCGCAGTGGGTTAGTGGGTTTACTACGAATCTGTAAGTCATGAGTTCGAATCCCGCTCGGGGTTTTACAATTTTTACCTCTCCAAATATTTTTAAAAGCTATTTTTTGGTTTAATATTGTAAAATTTGAAAATTCTAAACCGGTGAAAGTCTGTCAATTATAATATACTTTAATCCACATTAATATCGACTGATGTCCCATACCACCTTAAAATATAAAATTATATTGCCCTTTTTTGCTGACATAAAAACCAGATGATGTCAATGTTCAATTTTTAATTAAGTCGAGAAAGGTTTTGGGGTGTATTTTCCAATGTTCCTATTGCATGCCTTACAATTATCTTAATGAATAAGTGGATAAAAACCGACAAGATTAGCAACGGTATATTAACAAAGAGAAAAATAGTTTGTTACATTTCTATTGTGTACATGTATAATAATAGTTTACCTGTGTTTTTTGTTCCGCAAACACACAGGATAACATCACAACGCTTATAAGTAAAAGGTTCGTCACAAAAGCAATCCATAATGGAATCTCTGGAAATGCTAAATAGGTCGCACCAAGTATCATGAGAAATATTGTTCCAGGTGTAATAAAAGATGATACAAACAAAAAAGTGTGATAAAGCAAATAGGGTCTGGTGATGTATGTATTTGCTTTAGACACGGAAGAACTGTTTGATATTATTTTAAAGATATTAGCTAATGTAGAAGGAGACCATCTCCGTCTTTGATTAAAAAACTCAAAAAATCCTTCTGGTACATAGGTGTATGCGTCAGAGGCCGCTGTGTACTCCAGTCTGAATCCTTTATTCAACAGTAAGGTACTTAACCATCTGTCTTCACCTAAAATGAAGATATTTTAACAACAAAATTTACATGTATCAGATAACCAGCTTTTAAACTAAGAACTATTCTGTATGAGATAGACAAAGCCATATATTGGGAAAAAATATTGCATATGTAAAAAGAAGACAAGATTCAGCTCATTGTGATAAGTTATTTCGTTACCTTGGAAAATACATAAAATTGCATTTACATTATGACAACATATGCTTTATGTCTAGTACATATGTACGTTCATATTAATTGTCTGTTTAGCACATAAAACTGAATTCTGTTTAACATCTCCAAAATGATTTCGATAATATTACTCGTTTTATTTATAGATCGCTTTAATTTTTTTACAACGATGTTAAAGGTAAACAAAACTCCATGAATTATCATATGCCATACAAAATTTACTACCTTCGATATCAATATGCGGGGATATTAAACCATTTGTATTAATTTCACCTGATTGTACGCATGGGTGCCTAAAACAGTGTTTAAAAAATAAATTTTTATCGAAAGCACCGTTATTTAATTCATGTAAAGCTCAAACATTTTGTAAATTTGCCTATTTATTTTACAGTTAACGAAGGCTAAAAATGTGGTAATAAAGATATGAAAATCGAGTTGTAAAGCAAAAGTGCTTTTAAAATAGGTCTCCACATAGTTTTAATGTAATTCAAACACTCTATTTTAAAAAAAAAAATCATCAATACTTTTTCTGTTGGTAATAATACATTATTTTTTATTTCAGTTTCAAAGCGTTTGCTTGCCCTTTGTAAATGTGAATATAATTTTGTGGAGATCTAGATTTGTAAGACTAGAATTAAATTATTCAAACATGATTTGGTCGACAAAGGACAATACGATTTGAAACAGATTGTAATTTTTTTTAAAACCATAAATTACTTATCTTACAATTCTAAAGTAGTTATTTTATATAAAGCAGAATTCTTATTTTGTTAATTAGACTTTCAAACAAATCAGTCGTTAAAGAATTTATACAAACCCTGGTCATACTGAATGCACTCAAGACCACTGGTTGGGTTTTTTGTATAAATTTTGATGACATCGTCACTCATCAAAGCAGAGGCGCGAAAGAGACTGAAACATCCAGGGGAACACAACACACAACCAAACACATGCTCTGTTGCTTTTTGTAACCAGTGACTCACAGCATATTCAAAACTCTGATACCAAACCACCGGACCTATAAATGAATTTATCAATTTTTATCGCATGAAAATTATTATTAATTGAAAGTTTATTTTATTTTTCACTTTCAAAAAAAAAGTACATGAAATACAAGATATGATATCTGATACGTGTGTTTGTAGAAACATATTATAAAATCTGAAATAATTATTACTTTCTATATGCATTTTAAAGGTTTTCAAAAGGATTTAAAATGAATTTAATAGTTTACCTCCTCCCATTGGAATAATTCGTCCACAAGCTGCGCCAACATCAGCGTTTTTCAACATTCGTTCCAACAGACGAAGAACGGCATCAGGTTTAAAGTCAACGTCCCCATCAAGTGCAAGAATAAATGTTTTTGGCGCTATTTCCGTCTTGAATTTTGTCTGTTCTTTTTCCACCTTATCCTAATATATGAAACAAAAAGGTAGTCTAAATGATGGTTTATAGATGAAAAAATTATACCTGAATATTCAAGAGGGATGTTTTGTTGATTTGTTTACACCCCCACTTACTCCTTGAGCTCCTAACTATTCAATTCAATGGGAAATCAAACTTTTTAATTATTAAATAATTCAACAAATCTCAAAACATCATCTAAAGGATTTTCATCAAAATGACACAAGAATTGTTACCACAACGATTAACAGTTCAAGTGTAATTTGCGAAATTGTGCTTGGTTTAATATGCCTTGGATATCAGTCGCTTTCATTGTTGGTTTGGTTCATTTAAAAAAAAAGATTATAAAGAAAACAATTCAATGCATTAAACAAAATGGTATCGAAACATAATTTTGAAGCATAAAATAATAGAACGTCAGAAAGAATTAAAGCTATTGTCACTAAACATATTTTAAAAAAGGGGGAGGGGACTAAGAAAATGTAACGGGATAGCTATGAATTGTGAATTATCCTGACTCCACAGAGTATATATTGCAGCCGACACGTACTGATATCAAATTTTATTTTATATCTTTTTATCCATGATTTCCATATATCTATCTATCTATCTAACGATCAGATTAGAGGGGCATGGTCACGATTTTGATCAAAATTTATTTTTACGTTTTCAATGTTTACCATTCTGCAGTTGGGTATTCTAATAGTCAACCAATATTTGTCAGTGTCAGTCGTCGAGTTATGAGCAAGATACAGAGCTCACAATTTTTTGTTGTGCAAACAAAGCTTAGGTCATGTTTTTGTTTACATTTTTGTTGACCAAAAAAATTCAGATTTGCTTTTTTATCTTCTGACAAAAGTTTTAGTTTTTTGTATGAATAAGCCAGTTAAGAAATGTCTACATGTGTACATAATGGCCGTAAAATCCCCTTAAGAAGTACAAAATCCGGGGTAAAACATCTAGCTGCCATTACCACCTTTTCAGAAAGTTGTTCTATAAATGTTAATTTGAACTGGAAAGCTATATATTCAATAAATCGGATTAAACCATCCTCAGTAAATACATACATTCCTAGTTTCTTGTGAGGGAACTCGATTATATATCGGCGTGCTGCTGGTCGATGGCTGCTCATTATCTTGCTTTATGGATTCCAAAAAATTTGTTTTTTTAGCCATTGGAATGAAACTCAGAAGATAATACATGTACATAACCTAAAATAGGAAATATAATTTACATTGTGATGCGTTTTAGCTCACCTGAACTGAAAGCTCAAGTGAGCTATTCTGATCATATTTTGTGCGTCCGTCTGTTTGTCCGTCCGTCTGTAAACTTTTTGAATTTTCGACTTTTCTCCAGAACCACTTGGCCAATTTCAACCAAACTTGGCACAAAGTATTATTGGTTGAAGAAGATTCAAGTTTGTTAAAATGAAAAACAATGCCCTCTTTCAAGGGAAGATAATTTAGAATTATTTAAAATTTGATATTTTTCAAAGTCTTCTTCTTAAAAACCATATAGCCAGAAAAGCTGAAACTTGTGTGGAAGCATTCTCAGGTGGTGTAGATTCAAGTTTGTTAAAATTAAGATCCCTGGGGGAAGGGTAGGGCCACAACGGGGGTCGAATTTTTAAATATGACTACATAGGCACAAAATGTGAAAATCATCTTCTCAAAAGCCTTTTAGCCAGAAAAGCTGAAACTTGTGTTATAGCTTCCTTCAGTTATGTGGTGTAGATTCAAATTTGTTAAAATCATGATCTCCGGGAGTAGGGTGGGGCCACAATGGGGGGTCGAATTTTAACATACACTGTAGGAATATATAGAGAAAAAAATTAATAAAAATCTTCTTTTCAAAAACCATTTGGTCAGAAAGGCTGAAACTTGTGTGAAAGCATCCTTAGGTAGTGTAGATTCAAGTTTGTTCAACTCATAATCCCCGGGATGGGTAAGGCCACAATGGGGGAGGGGGTAAAATTTTTACATAGGAAAATAAAGAGAAAATTCTTTAAAAATCGTCTTTTCCAAAACCAATCTTTGATGTTTAACGGCCCCTAAAAGGAAATAAAGGATCGGTTCCTCAAACTTTCTCTTCGGGATATCGAACCGGTAAGAATTTCTAAACACTTATTGAGCAAATTACATGTATATTTGAAAGAACAAGAGATTTCATTGCAAGAATAAAAGCAAATTTACTCAATTATGACAAAAAACTGGTAAAAATAAAAAAAAATTATTGAACAATGCAAAAACGTAATCCAACACTAAATAAAAAATAACGCTTATAAAAGCTCTTATCGTATCTCATCTTAACCATTTATTTAAAACCTTACCAAATGAAACCTTCAATCTATAATGTTGAAAGAACTAAATAGTATTATTATTATTAGGTTCTAATGGAAGTCGGATGTTAATAAAATAAAAAGATAGTTACACAAATATATTTACAGGAAAGGCTAAAAATGTTCAACTTAAAGAATTATATAAAAGAATTAAAATATCACACAATATAGTAGATTTTGAACTTCAACTAGACACAGGAACTGAATACTTAGTCTACCTAAAAGAGAATATTAAAAGTGATTTTTTGGAAAGAGGTTTTTATTGGGGTTTTTTTAAGAAATCCAACACAAAACCTAAATTAGTAATTTGACGGAATACATTAGCCGGCCTTTGTGGTGTAATAAAAGATTTAAGACTGGGAAAGAGTCGGCTTTCTTACATATCATGGTATGAAAATAACTTCATAAATGTAAACAAAAATGACTTGTTGGATGAGCAGGGAACTCTCATATCTTTAGATAAACTACAACTGAAGGTCAATATAAAAACTAACCATGTAACATTTTCAGGACTCGGGCGTGCTATACTATCTGATATACTTCTAAATATATTAAAGCCTTAATCTTTTAAAACAAATTTTATTTTTTGTCTTAAAAAAGTAATATTAGTTAGCTGACTCTTTCTTTTTGGTATTCATTTCCTTATAAATCCGCAAACTTACTATCAACTAACTATCATAATCTGTGGTTTCCAAAGTAGTTTTTAAGTCTTAAATGAGCACATCTAGAAGCTATGGAGAGGAAAGCATGTACTGTGATTTCATCAATATTCGTTGGACACCAATTTTCGTGGATTTCGTTGTTATGTTTATCAACGAAATTAAATGTTCATTGAAATGCAATTTGTACTAACATTTTGTATTGATATGATCATTTGCCACGAATTTAAGAAACCTTGAAACTGTGATTTTTAATTTATCCACGAAAATTGATGCCCACGAATATTAATGAAACCACAGTATATTGCGGGTATGTTGAAATGAAATTATGAATTCGTTGTACAGGAATAAAGAATATTAAATATACAGATATCTTAAAATATTTCATAATAAGCTGCTCTTACATCTATAAATAGCGTATTCAAGAGTAGCTTATTGACATTGGTCAGGTAGTTCCTGGAGGAAAAAGAACAAGAGGCCCATGGGCCACATCGCTCACCTCAGCAGCAATGGCTAACTACTTTGACTACACTTTAGATGATTAAAAATGGTAAATTAAACATTTAGCAAAGTAAAGTACCATAGTTTTCTGATGTAAGTTTCAATATTTTATAGAGGGGTGGGGTGAAAATATATTGCGATATATAAATTATAAATAACACCGGTATATTATTTCCTGCAGTTTTTTGCACATAATTATGTGAACAGTAATAGCTCTTTAAAGATAAAAATTTTCATATATTTTCTAAGATGTATTTCAGTTTAAAAATCAGCACCCATTGTGGGCCTATCTTATTACGTGTAAGCATAATTTGAACGAGTTGAATCTACACAATTAGAAGATGCCAACAGTCTTTTTCATTATTTTTTGTCTCAGAGGTCATGCAATACGTATACGTATCTAGTTCATATGATGACAATAATGGATAAGGCGGTTACCATTTACCAGCAATATTTTGTTTGGTGAATTGGTATTTATGAAAAAAAATCGAACTTAGATTAGCGTCATTTTCATTTTCTGAGCATTAATAAGATTTAGAAAAAAATTCACATCTAAGTGAATATTTTTTTTTTTTTTTTGTTTATTTAAGATGCTAAGCTCTATGAATATACCATGCTGATGAGATACATTTCATTTTCACAGCTGTTATCTCATATCTGAAAGCTAACAAATATTGACAGACAGAGGGTCGCCAGATAGTCTGGAAGCCAGACGCAGTGTTTGAACTCTGTGGCAAAAGTCGCTAAGGCCACAGTCAAAAACTTAAATGGTCTTCCCTTAAACGATTGTTGTTTACCTGTTTACCTGGCGAGAACTCGTGTGACGTTTTATAACCTTACTCACTTGATCGATGAATAAACTCGACTGAAAAATGTTTGTCACATGATATGTTAAAGAGCTATTTAATGTATTGACAGGCATGTCACTATATTATGCTATGGCCCACCCATTGTTTTCATTTTTATTCAAAAACAACAAATGGCTACAAACCAAGATTATTTTCTGCTGCAATATTTTCTTAAAAACAACGATAATGCAGATATCCTCATAATTATAATGTGTCAGAGCTGTAAAAACTTTTTAAAAGACGTAGTTTTTATTTACTCGTTTGAAATCAAGATTATTGTAGATTTCATATAATTCATCAAATAAGAAGGGTTCCCAGAGTGTAGTTGTAGCACATCATCCTTTTAATTCTTTTGTGCAAGTATTTAATATTTAGCAAGACAATTCTAATGATCAACAAAAATTTCAGCGTCAGTCGTAGAATTATAAGCAAGATACAGAGCTCACAATTCTGCTAGGTTTGAGTCATGATTTCGTTCACATGTTTGAGTCATGATTTCGTTCACATGAGTTTATTACATTTAACTTGAAATTTTTAAACTTGGTATTTCCTATTCAGCATTTAAAATGTAAACTAACAAAAACATGGCCTCAGCTCTCTGTACAAACAGAATTGTGAGCAAACCTCTGTATCTTCACCGTAACTCGAATTTGACACCAGGGACCAACCTAGAGCAAAATGTTTGGGAGACTTCAATTCTCCCTAACATAAAAGTAGGGAGAAGTTTTAGAAATCAGGAAGACTTCCATTACTTGACAACGACATAATGCTAATGATGATATACACATATACAACCTTTAATAATTTAAATTGGAATAGAAGCATATAAATAAAAAATAAAACAACTTTTAAAGATTTTAAAAGCTTTTTCAACTTGTTAAATTCAATTTATTTAATGTATTGATACATTTTATAGATAAAATGTTTTGTAATTGTGTTAGCTAAATGACAAATAAAATCAGTCTCTGTACTTCTGTGTATCTTGAAGGTACTAGTCCAACCCTTTGACCCAATTACAACCGTTATGTAGAGTATCTTTTTAATTTTGAAGACAACTGTAAACAAACGGTTTTATTATTATTTTAGCATTTATGTGGCAGAGTTATTAACTAATTACAAGTTACCAACTAATTGTAATATCAACGCTAAAAGTAATAAATATCGGTTGTAATTTTCAATGCACAGTGCAGTATGTGGTTGCATCACCCATATAAATATAACCTCTAAAGATAAGACAGCCGCTAGATAAAAACCACAACGGGGTTAACTAGGGCTGTCAAAACGTCTTTTCAATTAGATAATCATTTCATGTTCTTTGGGGTTAATTTACACGATTATGAACTCAGAATACAGGGCGAATTAAACTTCTCTTTCGGAGGAAATTCTGGCGAAGTTTCCGATCAAAAGGCGATTATTTCGCAAGTAAACAATCAGCTGCCTGATTTACCGAATTTATGTTTGATTCGATAGGTCAAAATTCCAAAAATACAGGCGATCGTTCCCCAGGTTAAAAAGCAAAATGAAAATGAAACGAAAATCAAAACAAGCTTAAACCACCGTCACAGTGAAAATGACCTCAATTTACTTCACAAAATCGGCACCAATATATCTTGCATGTTTCAAAGATTATCTTCGCACGTGAACTGTTGCACAACAAACAAATTGATCTTTGTCTGATTGACAACATGCATCCAAAATGGCTGCTTCAATCAAAGAGCCTCATTTTCGAGATATGGAATAACGAACCCGAACTTATAAACTGATTGACCCCACTTTATTATTATTTTCGTAATTAGCTCAAATTTGGAACACAATTAGCCCTTAATTTTTGCAATTTATATTTTCATTTCCATAAGGATGATTTATACTAAATTACTTTGAAATTGACTCAGAAGTTCTTGAGAAGAAGATTTTTAAAAATGCATCCCTCTTTTTTACAGTTTCGAGGTTTTCTCCGTTTTGAATATAAACTGGCCTTTTATTTCTGCAATTTATTTTCACCTTCCTATAAGGATGCTTTGCGCCAAATTTGGTTGAAATTGGCAAAATGGTTTAAGAGAAGAAGTTTAAAATGTAAACAGTTTACAGACGGACAGACTGATAGACGGACGACGGACAAATTTGATCAGAAAAGCTCACTTGAGCTTTCAGCTCAGGTGAGATTAAAACGTAAACAGACACAGGCCATAGGCGCAGAACACATTTTGATCAGACATTTTTAAGTGTGCTGAATAGAATGTTCACAAGGATTAACAAACACTTAAAGATTTATTATACCTCATTATCATAATTATATCTAACGCGTTATCTGGTTGGTTCTAGATATTCACGTGCCAGGGCAATAAAACTGTATATTTTCCTGTCATCGTCATATTTTTAATCATATCCCGTTATTGCTTTACAGTAGTAGAAAAACGATTAAAACTCGATGTATTATTAATTACCTCTGTCGTTCGGTATTCTAAACAATTTATTGCTTGATTGTGAGGGAGATATGATTTTCACTGGGTTAACTGCTCTTACCTGACTCCATCTTTTCTTATTACGGATAAGAAATTTGTCCTTTAAATGAAGTATAAGTCTACAAGGGACAGTTAAAATCTTTTCGATTTTTATATTTTGTTCCTCTGGTGGTGACTCCAAATCCCATTCTAGTCTTGCTCCGTAAGGTGTTGTAAACTTTTTAGAACTTCCTAACGTTTTAACGTTATAGAATGATCTACAGAAGAAAAACAATTTAACACGTTAAGCATATTTTTGTCAAAAATGAAATTTGGCACCCCATGATACAATGCGGAAATAGTGTAAGCATGCTAATTAGATCAATATTGACGTGAGCATTGTCAATTTTTTAGTAGTTTAAATTCAATGAATGAACATTGTAGTTCTAAAGAAACAAGTTTTTTAATTGTAAGACCATTTTGTAATATTTTGTTTTATAAATATATTTCCTAGCAGTTTACTGCCTTTAATACAATGTATATGCATAGCATACGATGGCTAAACGTACGTACTTTAGTAAAAATCAACAGTATGTACAGTTAATTTACCTGTAAGATTAACTTTTAGGTAACGTTATGTGACGTGCCTACTCTTGAATCCGGTATTCGAGTGATTTTTTATTTTTTCTTCATGTTTTGACGATACTTTGTATACTGACGCGGAAATATTAATATACTATGCTTTCATGTATATTCGTTGAATACTCATTTTCGTGGATTTCGTTGTTGAGTTAACCCATGAAAGTGAATGTTCATCGAAGTGCAATAATAATTTAGTATTGTATTGAAAGGATCATTGTTCACGAATTTACGTATCCTTGAAACAGTGATTTTCAAATCCACGATAATTAATGCCCAAAAAAATATTGATGCAACTACAATATGGAGCTGAAAATTGATCTGGGAGAATACTCCCATAAAGATTATATTATGTTCACCTTTTATGTAAAACATAAAAATATGAGCTTATGGATCAAACGGGGTTCTACCGTAATCAGGTCCAGGCAACCTCCGTTTTGGGGGGATAGATTTTATCCTCCAAAATTGGACGATATATGCTTGCGCCCCCTGGTAGATTTTTTTCAAATGAAGGGCAATTAACTCTGTTTATAAAAAGGCAGTTAACTATGACCTAAAATATAATTATCAGACAATTAAAAAATCACCTTATTTAGCTGTCATTAATTATAATTATTGATATTTAATAAATATTAAAGTTTAAATAATTGTAGGGCTGATTTTAAAGAAAAAATATTTTTCATGCAAAGACTCTCATATTTTTTTAAAACATACAGTATAATTGATGTTTTATAATGATTGATGATTAAAATTTGACAATGGTTTTTTTTTTTTTTTTTGTATTGAGGGATTAGTTTTTCATAATAATAAATAACCTATGTATTTATTTAGGAACAAGAGTAACAAAGTTCCTAAGGTATGCACACATTACTTTGTACATGTACCAAGCAGATCAAGATAATTATCGTTTATATAATCATGTCTAAACGGGAATTAATTTAATTATGTTTGAAAGAGGAATAAACATCTCCGTTTTGTGATTTTAACTATATAAAACAGTTGAAAATAGTCTTGTTCTTTTGTAAAACCAAGCACAGAAAGTACAAACTTTAAAAGCATATTGTGAAAATACTATACATAGAATTTCAAATCGCCGCATACAATCATTAGTTTATTTCCTTAACTTTAATTTCTATGTGGTCTGGTGCTTGCATTTTTTCATTAAAGATATGCACGAAGCCTTTGAAATGTACCCCTGCTATCCTCAAAAAATAGAGGATAATTTCACCCATAATGCAATGCAACTTTCCATTTATAGTAAGAATTGACTGCCATCTTGAAATTGAGCTATCCTCCAAAAACGAAGGTTGCCTAGACCTGGTAATAAGAATGACATTATCTGAAAAAGTGTATGTTTAAAGTTGAATTCCAGTATTTTTCAATATACATACCGTGAAGTTTCTTCAACACATTTAATAAACCGTTTTACACATTCATTGACCTCCTTTCCACGAACTTTGTTGAACTTCTTTTTGTTAGATTTTGATTCTTCTGTTTTCACTGTTTCTTTGTTTTCTTTAAAAGCGTCGTCAAAGAAAACGTGGGCTTAAAATAATGAAGATTTTTTTAGAGTCAAGGATATAATGTTTTCGTGAGTCTGCGCCTCTTTTACTTGAAACTACCATATATCGTAATCAAAATTACATTTCAATCTTTAAAATAACTTAAGAAATATATCAAGTCTTAATGATAAGATATTTAGATATTTCAAGGTTATTCAAAATGGTTCACCTCTATAGAAACATTCTGCATTTATTTGAAAAATTATACTAAAAACCTTTCAATATCGATTTAATTGAACGATTTATGATCAAGAAAAGATGAAAAACCTACCAATCAACTGATATAGGGTTTGAAGTTATATTAAACACATGTCTGTTTCTTTACAATTTAATATTTTAAGCCCACAAAATACTGCTACTGTATGACTTATTTAAAGCTTATGTATAATTGCAATAAAATAAATATATGTTATAAACTTAGTATTCATAAATGATAAACTATCAACAAATACATGTAGTATGATATTCACCTTCAAACTGAAAATAGGTTTCTTCTGGATGCTTTATTTTCTGTTTCTGCATCAGTACATTTTGTCTACAAGTCATTTTCCATTGGTATTTGTTTAGTCTGAAAAATAAAATTATCATGAAATTCATGGTTTATAGAAAGAGGCTAAACAATATCTGATTCACCATTTCATAAAAGAGAAAACAATTTTCGCTCTTTCGAAAAAAAAATCGACGATCTATTTCATTTAAATCAAAGTAGATGAAATATCATCTGAAAGAACCTTATTTATTCATTCATTTATCTTTACATAAGGAGGTTTGATAGATATACAGCGGCTAAATATGAGGACATTGGATAGATAATATATAAATGTAGTTCCCTTAACTTTCTAAATGACACTGATTTAAAGTCTTCATATTCTTGACCATGCGAATGATTTGCTTTATAAAGTAACATTTATTTGTGGTTTATTAATAGACCAAGAAAAATTCCAAATATTCTGAACATCAACACTTTTTTCGAAGTCAAAATACCCCCTACCTAATTATTTTTCAAGATAAACATCGCCACCATTTTGGATGTATTTAAAAACTATCACATAAGCCTGACACCCAATAATATGTTTTTATCCTCTCTGTTTTGCGGTCGGTCGATCAAAATCTTAGTTAACTACCTAATAAACCAAAACAGCAATATGCAATAGTTAATTAATAATTTATCCCCCCCCCCTTATTCTGCATCTATAGCTAATGCTTAAAAAATGCGACAGATGGCTAAATGAAGGACAGAAGTTTGCATTTCTAAAAGGAATAAGGAATCATTTTTTGGGTATTATAAGGTGAAAATTTTGATCGGGCCGTGGTCAAATCCAATAAAGCCCGAAGGGTTTTATGATAGATTTGATCACGCCCTGGCCGAAATTATCATAATATTCAAAGAATGATTCCTTATTACTTATATTTATATAATTTTCAGCAATTGTACGATGAAATATTATAATATTGACATATTTATGTCATTTTCATTTCTTTTAATCATGCAAACCCCACTTGCGCCCAAACAATACTTAATTTGAATTTATAGGACTGTAGTGCCCTCCCTCCCTGATTGTTGTTTTGTAGCAGAGGTACAGGAACCTGGTCAATATCATCATCGTCATCTTCATTTGGTGAAGAAATCGACAAGTCTCTTGCTATGTTATATGGCTATATTGGACCCACCCTAGGGTCTGAACTCTTGTCCCAAAGGTTCACAATTTCATAATACAATTTAGGTAGATAGCTGCATGGATATCATAACCATGGCTTTAGTTTTTTCTCAAATTAAGAAGTAGAGAAGAAGTTTTTTCTAAAATTTCATACATTTTTACTATTTGACCATATTGGCCCCACCCTAGAGTTTGAAATCCTGGCCCAGGGGCCATGAATTTCACAATTTTGGTAGAGACCTTAATGGACATCCTAACTATGCACTTAGTTTTTTCCCCACATATGTGAGAGAAGAGAAGAAGATTTTTGAAACTTTGGCCTTATTTGGCCCCGCCTATGAGGCCCTGGGAATGGTAAAGCCATGAATTTTACATGAAATTAGATTTCTTTTACCATAGAGAAAATGGTAACAATTGATCTTGTAGTTTTCAAGAAGACGTTAAAAATTTAAAAAAAAAAAAAAAAAAAAAAAAGGGTTAACGCACGACGGACGACGCCCGATGGGCGACGCACGACGACGGAGGAGACCAATTGTAATAGGTCACCTGAGTAACTCTGGTGGCCTAATAATGTTACATGTTGTTAAAACCTACATGTATAAATGTGCAATTATGAGTGTTTATTCTGCAAAAATAAAAAAGAATTTCAAAAAAAATCAAAAATAAAAATTTATCTCACCTGAATATTGATCTCAAGAGAGTTTTCATTTCAAGCTGACTTTCATGCCACATTGTAGCACACAAATATATAAATGGGATCATTTTGACTTGACGATCCTTCTTAGCCTGGAAGAAATGATGCATGCACAATAATTCAATTGTTGAACGAAAACGCAATTTGAAATCTTAATATTTAACATGTACTTCCTAAGTTTTTTTTCAAAAGATTATTCATCTTTTGTGGGTAATTGTTTTCAAATGGTGAAAGTATTTTGCTTACTCTGTATCATACATCTAATATAACTACAGTAATATTGAAAAATAAACACAGTGACCAAAAAGATACAAAAAATACATATGCATTCAACCAGAGGACTTAAGGGCCATATGAATTACCCGATCAACAATGTGTTCCCTGCATTCAGAAATAAGACATAAAATTGTTAATCTTTCTTCTGCCATTTTAACATTTTCTGCGAAATTTAAGCAATTTAATAAGCAAACGTTTGAACAAAAACTACTTTATAAAGTTGAAACTATTAAAGATTTAAACCTGACGAAAATATGTTGCTTCAACAACAAAAGCAGTGATTAACGTAATTTTTAATATTTTTCTGATTGAAACGCAAAAACAGAGTCATTTCAAAGTATGTCATACTACCTGTGGGTATCTATAGATCCTATATCTGATGGACTATTTACTTATAATTATGTAGTTTATAATATGCTCGAAAATCCTATAAGAAAACCGAATGCCGTATCGGCATCCTGGTCTGTGATAGTAAAAAATTTGTTGTTAGAGATGTGATCAAATACTATATGTGGGTTTTTAAAATCACAGTTAAGAGAAGAGTTTGACCATAAAACGTACCTCAGTTTTTTGTGAGGTTGTGCTTGTTTCTTTTATTGTGTGTGAGGTAGTTTTCTCCTCACTTCTTGTGTTGTGCATCTGAAACAAGGTACTTGACATATATAAGACAATTACACCCGCTGTTTATATTTTATTGTTATGTTTGTTGACTTAAAAGGAACTGTCCTGATAATACTTTCGTTTTTATTTTTAATGTTCCTGTGTGCCAACTTAAAATATAGAGAGTAATTGACTGAAATGTGTTCGCAAATTTAAGCGTTTTGTCATAGGAAACTGAATAAAATTATGATAAAAATATTTTTTGGGAAATAGCTGTAATAAAATTGATTTTGTAAGTCTCTTAATCAAAAGTTAATCTCTCCAATCAAAATAATATTCATTTTTGACAATTCTATATGTATCTTTTTTTAACAATATGATATCTAATGATTTTTGTTAATTTGTATACATAACACAATTTACTTGACGCTCTAGGTTCCTTCGTCGAGACCAGAGCAGCGTAATGTCCACAGCATATCCTGCGTAAAATGGCATAGCAAACATTCTGGAGATAGAAACATTGTCATCCTTGAATTGAGAAGACTGTTAAAGCATTTTTATTTTATAAAACAAATACTTTTCAGGATAAAGAAAGTTAACACAACTTTATGATATAATTTGTTAAGGTCGGTATACTTTTCAAGTTTTGCTATCCTCAGTCCGCTTCGCCAGATGAAGGTTGTCAGATGTAGAACTTGGCAAAAAGTCAGAACACCACAGACTATGATCAAGACTTTGCTAGTGGTATTTCCTTTATTGACAATAAAGTCCCATTCTTTTGAAATTATGCTACAGTCGTAAATGTTCGCATAAAATATATCCGATTTAAAGGTGAAATGTACAATTAAGGGCACCGCAAATATATTTATTATCAAAGGTATCGAAAAACTCTGGTATTGTAAATAAGTTCTGCATGCATAGTAACTTGACTTATAACATCCATATGATAGCAACAAACTGGTGAGGCCAGTCATCATGGGGTCTAAAAAGGAGCAGTTACCGCCAAAGGGCAAAGTGTTGACAAGGAGAATGTTTTTGTCTAACAATGTAATCGTAGCATTAGAAATTCCATTGAATAACACACTGACACCATCAATACCACCCATTACTAAGAATGTGAGAAGAAAAGTGACAAACATTATTATGAATTTAATAAGGGATAAAAGCATCATTAACAGTGGTCTTTCGTTTAATCGTTCAAAGTGAAACCCAGAGAGATTTTCCCAAAATCCGATAGATAATAAAAATGTCATAAATGCTGTAATTACTAACATATTGTCGGACGAGACTCCGTTTCCTTTTGTTGATATTTCATAAACAAATATAAGTAAAAGAACAAAAGTAAGAAAATAAAGAATAAATGAGGAGATTCTTGACATGTTTTGCATCCAATTGGGACGCACTCTTTGGGGGCAACAAAAGTATGGGTTTATAATTCCATTAAGTAATGTTGGTGTTGATATTGTCATAAATACTACAATTATACTAGCTGTAGCTTGGTCAAATGTCGGAAGAATAACAAATACGGCAATTGTTTCAAAAATAGCCTGAACAATCCCAAGAGCAATGATAATGATCCACTGCAGTTCCTATAAAAGAAAAAAGAAAAATGTACTTACTAGATATTATTAACAATTCATATATCCCCAATAAAGGTATTTTTGTAAAATTGAAATTCTTTGACTACTTACAATTCTAATACTTATATCGCATTCTTTCACTGTATATTGATTTGTTTGGCTTTCCACTGTGCTTGTATTGAGTTCCTAATTATAAAATGTTAACGAAAGAATCTTGAAAGTGTATTTTTGTTATTCTATCAATATTCAATATTAATTATCAACCCGTTATAAGATCAATGTTAAAACTTAGTATAAATTTTTTAACTCTGATTTGTTTCAATTTATTTTCAAGAAAAAAAATTGTACATAACAATTATCGATGTTCAACATACTTAAGATATATATACACATTACGGTCACATTTACCTCAAATGAATTTTTTTCGCCCCAATATTCATGTGCTTTTTAGTTTTAGAAATCTACTTACCTGTGAGTCCCCGTTTGTTGTGCTGGGACCGACTCTAGCTGCATTTGAAGATAGAGTATGAAAAACCATCCTTTGTTTGTTTTTGTCAGTGTCGACTATCTTCAATTGTCTTTTTCTGCATAATTGTCCAATATGATACACAAATGAGTGCAGAGATGGTGCAACTAAAACGAGGAAGCATGCCCAAATCCAAGATATATGTACTTGGGCTGGCAAAAACGGCGCTGTTGTGTTTCCACTATCACCGCCAAATTTGTTCATGGTAGTGAAGATAGTGGGAGGATTAAGATTAATCAAAATTATATGAAAAGTAAGTCTTGATAATAAAGCCGTTCCAAGAACAAAAATGAATAGAAAAAAACAAAAAAATAAGCGAAGGCATCCGTGACATTTCTCTACCCAACTTTCTTTTTCGTCAACCTCTGTTGTATCTGGACTTGTACCAAATATGTCATAAATGCTGAAAAAAATTAAACATGGCTTACGCAAACGATAGTGAAAAACGTTATTATACACTTACCTAAACTTTACATAGTTCTTATTGTGTTGAAAAAATAATATCAGTTCTGCAATGTATACTATAGAAAGGCCCTAAAAAGAATACGGTGAGCATGATTTCATAACCTTTTTCTTACTTTTCAGATGCCGTTTGGTTGTTGATATTTTCCTCAGAGGTCGAAGATTTTTCTGAAGCCATTTTTGGCGACCAGCACCGATATCTTAAAAAAAAGATTGCTATGTAGATTGGTATTTAATAAAAACCAAATCTTTATATAATTTTTAAAAAATAAAGGCATCAATATTTTCTGCCACATATAAGTTATCCATACCGATTCGTCTACAGCTAGTTAAATACAAGTAGAAAGAACTTGTTCATACACTCCTAATTGCACCAAAAACGCAGAAGTATCCTTTATAATTTGTAATTACAAAATGATAGATTGTGATAACAGATTAGTATTTCGATATAAAAGCATTTGGGAAGATATAAATGGGACATAAAAAGAAGATTATTTTAAATACGGAACTGAGAGTGGTGCAATTATCTGCTATATCTTAGCTCCGGGGCCATGAAAGTGAGTCTTGGATCGAAAATGGCCTTATTTAAGGTTTATGGCTCCGGGATCAGTGCTGTGTTTTACAAATGAACTACCGACCAATTTAATAATTATTTTGCATATTCATATATGCTACCAAACATTGTAACTTTAAACCAAACAAAATACTTACAAGAATTGAAAATGTTTATAACGTGCACGTCCTATGAGACGGAAATGGTTTACGACTTTATCGTAAGTTGTTTTGTAAAACGCAGCTCAGGACTGGATCTGACATATGCAAAGGACAATTCTTGCTTTAACTATCGGACGATGTGTAAAACAAAACAATGAATGCACTCCTTCTATCATTCATTGTCATATAAGACGATGAATAATCAGTGGGATAATGGCCAAACCAGATTGATTATCTTCATAGAAAATCTCTACAGAGGTAATCGGTTTTCAATCAAAACCCATTATTGTAACTGAATCGAATGTACTTATGTGTGCGTTTTAAAAACGCTGAGCAAGGAACTTGACACAATAACTGTATAGGCAAGATGAGATGTTTTGTAACAGATTGAGTTCAGCTGTAGGTAATTCTGAATATAATGAACTATTTTCTGTTTGTAAGAACTTAAAGTAACTTGAATCTTCCTATAGTTTGTCCCAAGTTATGTTTCCGTCACATTTGGGCGATTTTTAATAAAACTACACATTCCTGTGAAGTTAGAAAAGTACAATTAAAATCGATGAAAGGAAAATTATCCAAGATATCTTCAAAGAAACATTATCATTTTTCAATTGGAAAAATTAATAGGAACGAAAACAGAAATTTTTAATAGGAAGCGTTGACATCTTTTTCCATTCAAAATTCACTCGGAATACCTTGCACGATTTTTGAACGTTATCATCCGAGTATGTTCATGTCTGTTGCAATGCAAATTCCCGTAGACTCCTTTATTTTAAGCCTAGTGTTGACACCTGATAAGAGGGGCGTTTCAAAGAAAAATCTTGCAATTTTTCATACTTCTGATTGAAACATCGTTTGAACCCTGAGGTATTTATAAATATTGAGTAATGAAACAAAATGTGAATCGATGATATCTTGGGACAGAATATATAGTTGCTTCAATCATATTTGATGATATTAAATCATTTTTAAAAATTTGAGAATTTGATCGGGCTTGCTTTGTATGTGCAAACATTTCTTTTTTGGAAATTGGGGGTTTTTTTTATATACAAGATTTGTTACATGATCGTTTTCTTTGTGTATACAGTATGAACACAAAGATAATCAAGGGTATATATGACCTTCATCACCTTCCTGCATACTGTACCTGTATATATCAAAATTACCATAAATACCTTTGTTTTTATTTAAACAATAAAATGCTTTCTTTAGAGATGCATGCGGGTTTGGACGTAGGAAGCATTGCATAAACAAAATACGTTAGCAGGTTATGAAAATTTTCTTGCAATGATTGCTACCTTTATCGCCCGCATGAATATCAAAGATAGCATTTAATTGTTTATATTTACGTTTTTCTTTTGATAAATCATTGAATTTTAAAATCATTAAGAGTAAATAAACGTAGACAACTTTATTATTGCTTATATACATCACTACGGTAGAAAGAAGAAATAACCAATTATTCTTATATTGGAATTTGAGTCTGACATCATCATGATTATTTCGTGCAGTCCTTTTTTTTTTCTTTTTTTTTTTTGGCTAGACTAGTTAAAACTGGATCATGTAGATTCAGCCCTGTACGTTTCCATACAGCAATGAATCACAATCGGTTTGCTTAAGAAATAGAGTAGAAAATACTAAGTGGATGTAAATATAATAGGTTGAAGATTTGGGCTTTTTATGAATATTAATGACAGAGTTATTATTATCATTTATGTCTTATTATTAATATTATTATTTTTGTAATTTGTAACTGAAATTACTACAATCACTGTGTCAAACTGTTTTAAGTTATTTATGTAATCGCTATTCTAAGAACTTAAAATATTGCTTTTATCTTAAAAAAAGATTGATGAAACATAATGTTTGATTGATCGTTATGCGGAAAGTTCTCTTATCTTACATAATTACATTGCCAAACTAGTGTTAAGTTAAAGACAGTTAATAAACAATAAATATTTAATCATCTTTAATTTATTTCTTAATCAAGGCATACATGTATACCGACAACTGACTTTTAATCATCTGAACTTTTTATAACAAAAATGTTAACACAATAATTTGATTCATCCAAATAAATATTTTCATAAAAATGTTTTATGTACAATTATACAAGGTATATACGTACATGTCATTATCATTTTTCAGTTCAAATAGATATATTTACAAATCTCATGAGGCCTAAAGAGAAAGCTTTTATACTGGTAAAACACATCAAATGTACTCACCGTCGTGGCTTCTTTTAGTAAGAAATTAAAGTAACATGACTGTACCTGCCTTATTATTGCCGGCAACAAAGAAGCTTAGACTACACTAAATGTGGTGTGTTGTAACAAACTGCCTGGATACCCATTCTAACAATCTGATTTTGTAATGATTGAGATTAACATTGTATTCAAAATATGCGGGGTTTTTTAAAGCAACTTACCTCCTCTATGATACACTTAGTGTGTGCTGTGCTTGAATTCTAAATTATCTTTTAAATTTAAATCTTTATTGAAGTAAAGATTTCGTTGCTGATATAATTTAAAAATTCGCGTATTAAATTTGCATAGTATTTTAAACAAATTTAATCTTTTGTGTATAGATTACAGCTTATAAATATCATTTAAACTGAATAATATTGCAAATTGGCTTAAAACAATATAGTTTTTATAAAAAGTCATCCTGAAAGGCAATAATGGAATATCGAATGAGCTTAATCAATCTTAAACCGCATGATGTAAAAACAGTTTAACGATGCATAACATTTAAGTTCTCAATTTAAATATTTTCACTATCTTCCTTTAAACATAACAACTATATGTCTGATACGTATACATGCAGTTCTTAAAAGAATGAAGGCACTTGATGATTCTCGTCAATAAAGGCTATTTGTAAACCACATGAATTTGCAATTTACTACACAATGATTTGGAGTATTATATCGGGAAACAAAGGAAGAAGCCTTATCAAACAAAGGAAGAAGCTGTGGTCTAGAACAATATTATTTTCTGTGTCGCTTTCGCGATATAATGTAAAATATCCTCAAACGCGAAAACGTTTCAAATAAACGCGGTCTGAGGTTTTTTTGCGATATACTAATAAAAGGAAAACGCATATGAACACACATTCACATATAAATATGTTCCAAGTTCAAGTGAACAAGTAAAGATTAAAATAAAGATCATTATAACGAAAATTGTCATACGAAGTTTGTTTATTTATCAGACTAAGTGCAATTATATTTAGGTTTTAAGTTTGCATGAAAATATCGCCTCTATGTACATTTCCGAACCATCATGCAAGTCAAAGTTGGTTTATATTCTTATTTGTTATATAGTACGTGTACATTTGTAATATCATCAAACGTTTATTTGTCACTATGTAGGAATAACATAAGTGATCCAAATGTAATCGGAGTAAGGTATTACCAACCAATAAACTATCAAGACAAACAATAGAGCGTGTTCAAACACATTTAATGGGAACCAAACCAACAAACAATTAAAAATACAAAACAATAAAATTCGACTGTACAATGAAGTTCTAAAGAAATGAACATTCCAAAACTAATGATACATGTACATATGCTTATCACAAATCGAAAAATGAAGTTTTCATCTAAATCTTTACAACAAATGTTATAAATACGTTAAACAGCCCGTTCAACTTCTTACTTCTGTGTTATTATTACGGCTACATGAGACATCAAACAAATGTTATTATCTTGAACATTTAACAAAATGCACGAAAATAGTACAACAATTTTTTTCCCGTCTAGTATAATTATCGATTTCCTTATTACAAAATACGTAATAATCATTTGTTTACTTAATAACAATTATTTTTACGAAAAAGAATTTTAAAAAAATACACATGAGGCCAAGGGGCCAAATCGCTCACCCGAGCAACCATAGCCATAACTGATCAAAAAACGCCTTAGACCGTCTTTATAGTATCAAATACATAATATCTAGACAGCTTAGTAGAGAAATTATCTTGTTTATAAAAATTTTTAATTTTTTCTCAACATTTCCTTAAGTTTCACATCGAGCTCCTTTTGATCTTTCAGTTTCGGGATAAGATTTCTAATAGTTTTCTCTATTTCTTCTAATTTCAAAATTCCACACACACCCGACCCCCTCCTCTCAAATCTGGCGCCACCCTACCCCCAGGGATCATGATTTAAACAAACTTGAATCTACACTCCCTTAAGTTGCTTCCACACAAGTAACAGATTTTCTGGCCAATTGGTATTTGAGAAGAAGATTTTTAAAGATTTTTCCCTGAATATCCCCATGTAGAAAATGGACCCCCCTATTGTGGTCATCCCTACTCGTGGGGATGGTGATTTGAAACAATTTGAGTTTACACTACCTGAGGATGCTTCCACACAAGTAACAGCTTTTCTGATAAAATGGTTATTGAGAAGATTATTGAAATACACCAAGACATTTTCAATAATTTACAATTATCTCCCCTTTGAAGGTGACCTGGCCGTTTATATGAACAAACTTAAAAGCCCTTCCCCAAAAATGCTTTGTGCCAACATTGGTAGAAATTGGCTCAGTGGTTTTGGAGAAGAAGACAAAAATGTGAAAAGTTTACGACACAAACCCCGACTACGACGACGACAGACAACGGACAAATTTTGATCTGAAAAGTCCACTTGAACCTTCGGCTAAGGTAAGCTAAATATGTAAAACAATAAATATGTTTGAACTGCACAACACATTACACACGATAAGTTTATGTATAAATTTATTACACATGTTTCACATGCGTTTCATCTGTATCGTTTCTTCCTGATATTCCCAGACGGTGTTTTTTTCTTGTCATTGAACCACCAAGAGTGAAACTTTTCCCCTTGTTGTCGGATTGGACATTTATATCTTCACTATCAGCATCAAATTCTTCTACAGTTGTGTTTAATTCAGTGTTAAATTCCTTCCAACGTTGTTTCTCTCTGTCTCTCATGCTCTCTTTTAACTCAACACGATTTTCTTGAAACATATTTGCTACTGCATTATGATGCCTAGGATCTGGTTTTTTTTTTTACTATTGCTATCTTTCTTACAGAGGTTCATACAGAGGCCTTTCGATATCCATTGTATTTTGGATACAGAAACAAGATGTGTGAAAGTGGAATATCTGTGAATCAGCATGCCTAACAGCTGGGAAAAGAGAACGAATCCAAATGTAATACTAAATACAACAGATATAGGATCAACAGCAAATGTTTTTGTTTGGTATGGACAAGGGAGATTAATGGTGAAGACGTCGTTGTTGAGTTCATTTGTCTGTGTTATAACAAAGACAATTGTTATATATATTAGGTTTATCATGATGAAACCTGCATACACCCCATTGCGCAAACTTTTCAACTTTTCGTTAAGGTTTTTATCTTCTTTAACGTGTGGGTTCAAATATAAATGGATTATATTATTCCAAAACGCCTTTTCTTCTTCGTCAACATGTTTTGCATTCCTGAGATCTGCTGGCCTTGTCACTTCAGAACTGTTGGAATTGTTTGCTGCAACAATATATTCATATTGTTAATGTATAAAAAAAGGTTCAAAATCCTACAGTAGGTAGGTATATTACAAAATGTGTTTGTAAACATCCACTTATTTGATATAAAATCATCTTAAACAAAACATTTGAAGAATACCTGCTATCGATTAAGCATTTAAGGTTTTCTTTCCTTATATTAAAAGTAATTTCGAGAAACAAAATTGCCTTAAAAAAATAGAGAAGTCACATGTTTTTTTGTTTTCTAATGGAATATCAATTAAATATGCAAGCTGCTTGCGGTTTGTGGCAAAATCACTAAGCTTTGCATTTTCATCAAAACAAGATGCTCATAGGATATATATTTGGGTACCTGAATAAAAGTTCCATAATACAATTTTGCATCATTTTATATATGGCATATGAATATAAGTTTAAGATCCCATTGTCATAATTTTACAAATATTCTTTAAATGCATCTGTGAATAAT
>WFKH01006014.1:51465234-51507855 GCA_016163765.1 Magallana hongkongensis
ATATAATTTCATAGGATTATTTATTCCATAGAATTTATTTAGTTAACAAATATACCAGATATTTCAGATTAAAAATTTTAAATATTAAATTATCTTTTTTAGAACGTTTCTTCTCCGATAGATTAGTATAGCCTAAAATATGTATAACAACCTAGCTCTCTTTACATCCATGACCAAACTTCTGATTTTGACATATTTTTATTGTACAAAATTACAACTTGGATTGGGCACAAGTTCAAAAACTTAGACCGCACTCCCCCAAACTTCTCTTTTACTGTAAAATTAAGATATGCATTTTTGGAGACGGTAAAAAAATTATCAAAAGTCCACTGTGAGTTGAACTGTGAAGACATGTATATATATGTTCACCTGAAAATTGACTTTAAAAGGGTTCTCATCTCTAGCTCAGTCTCATGCCACATTGTAGCGCACAAGTATATGAAGGGAATCATTGTGTCTGAATCACTATTCCCAACCTGCAAGAAATGCATACACAATAATTACAATAAAAATATATCAATGTAATGTATGCTATTTTACTCGCGTATCTGAATAAATTCTCATATTAATAAAACAATCAGGATTGTTTTCGTAATTGTTTGCTAAACAAATTTGTTTTGAATTTTTCCTGCTGGCTTCTAAATGGTCATTTTATAATTGGGAACTATCCTTGTTTTCTTCCTTCCCTTTTTCTGTAAGTACTCTAGCTTAAGTCGACGTGATTTATGTCAATATTGTTAAAAATACATACTTCAATTTTGGCATCAATTAATAACAAATAGTCCGTAGCGAGTATTCATTCGGATTGTTTACTTACTAGTATTATAAACCTTTTCTCAATAAGACGGGTTTACTTAAGCGATTTTACTGACCGTAATCAAACCCATCGTGTTGTTGTGTGTACAATCGTTATATAAAGGGACTGAACTTGTTCATTGTCATTTTTGGAACTCTGACTAAAACATGTACTAAGACTACGCTAAATCGAATCTTAGGTAATAAAAGATTACAGAGCTCACAGGACTTGACAGCACCTTTATGAGACTACCTTCATCTTATTTTATGAAAACCAGAGTTACTGATCTTAATTATAATATTGTATTGAATTTTATGGAACATCGCATCATATCATATGATACAATAATATATTGTGTTATATGTACAATTTCATATTGTATCATATGATACAATATTAATCATAATATATAATAAAATATAATATAATATGATACAATACAATATTGTATTATAATTTATGACATCACATAAAAAAAAATTAATGTATGAAATAAAATATCAAAAAGTATATGATATTGTATGATAAATTATATTGTTTTCCCTCGGACTGGAATATCACACTTTATTGGTTTAAACATGACACGTGACTGCCATATATATGACCGACGGTTCGCCTACTCATCTCGACATTTTAAAATATTTAATACAATAACCGCGTTCCGTAAGTTCTTAAAATATTTGGAGTAGTTGCCCTTTGGAATTACTTTTACATTACAGTAGTTGCCCTTTGAGTTGACGTCACATTGTTGTGTCTGGAGCAGAATAAAATGACAGCGTCGAGATTTGCTCAAATCTCTGCAGAGATAAGAAAGAAAGCGTTCAAAATTAAAATGCAACCCAGCATTATAAGTGAAAAACAGTGCAGCGAAAATTTTCAAAGACAATTTGAAAGGTGGGAATTCGACCGTGTTAAATTGGACGAGATATAAGGCCACTTTTGCATGGATTTTTGAAGATCGCTTCTTTTGAAATAAATGTCTCACTTGATATTCCTCGGGAAAACAAAACACTTATTAATATTATTTACTACTGATAGACAACGGAAATATATCGGGTTGAACAATCTCAATGACGGCGAGGCGAATCAATCCCATATGCCTAATAAGTAACAATATACTATGTTGTAATAATAACCTAATAAGTAATAAAATAATATATTGTAATAATAACCTAATAAGTAATAATATGATATATAATGTCACACTTTCATTGGTTTAAACATAGCAAGTGACTGCCGGATATATTTTAATGTCCGTCTGGTGAGAATTAAATTTCGGCAATATGGCCTACGCTTCGCCATTTCATCTCGACATTTCATATTTAATACTGTAACTGCGTTTCGTAGGTTCTTAAAATATTTGGAGTAGTTGCCTTTTGAAATTACTCTTACATTGTTGTGTCTAAAGCGGATCAAATGGCAGCGTCAACGTCAAGATTTACTTAATTTTTTTTAAACCTCTGTGGAGAAAAGGAAACAAATGTTTACGATTAAATAGCAACAAAAAATTGTAAGTGAGTAAGGGTGCAGCAAAGATTTTCAAAGACGATAGGAAAGGTGAAAATGAGAATTTTGAAGAGTTCGACTGCGTTAAATTGGACGAGATGTAAGGCTACTTTTACATGGATTTTTGAAAATCATAGCTTCGCCTCGCCGTCTATGAGATTGATCAACCTAATTTATTTCCGTAGTCAGTCGGTAACAAACTAATAAGTAATAAAATAGTATGAGATGATGCGATATTGTATCATATCATGTCATATCATATATTGTTTTATATGATAAATTATTATTGTATTTTTGTTGTGATATTTTAAATGTTACATTATCATGCCTCCTGACAGTTTGTCTTTATATATTTAAAACCCATCTATTTTCGCATAGTATTAAAAGGGTTTGTATAGTGTAAGCATACTATGCCGAAATAGAGCACGGCTAACGTTTTCAACGAGCGCCGACAGCCGGTTTCAAACTATCGACCCTAAAATCATTACGTTCGATAGCTTATGTACGTTTATACATACAATTAACATCAAGCAATTTCAAATAATGATCTTTCAAAAAAAACACCTCATTATTGAGGGAGATTTTAAAGTAAAAATTTCTAATAAACTTTTGAACAAATTGATTATTTTTTTTCATTTGAGCCGGAGGCAAGTGCACTATGTATCAAACCCTGACTACTATTTAGGCATAATACATGCACAACACAACACTATTGTTATTATTATGCTGACTGTTGTAAACCGATGAGCTTTGCTAAGTAGTTGTGACGTTTGAATGTTGTCTAGTGCCTAAAAATAATCTTAGGAAAAGCAAGCGTTTGCTCTTTCAATTTATCAATTGATTTGATTATTTATTCAACAATTTGCTGTACACTAACAAAAAACCAACAAAAGTTTATGTTCTTTTTAAGAAATGATACACGAATGACCTTACCGACAAATACTCGAATTGTTGAGCGGACAAAATTTCATTGAATTTTTTTCCTGTACATTCTTTATCAAGCGTCTTTAAAAAAGCGTTTCTATGATTCTCATGTACAATTTAGTTTTAAAAAATTCTAATCAATTTGTCTTAAAGTGTATTAGATACTTTTACTTTGAAATCCCTGTCAATAAGGCTTTTTGGGGGGATGAAAATTTAAATAATTGCTTGATAATTGATTGATATCAATCGTATATATATATATATATATATATATATATATATATATATATATATATTAACCGCCATTTACATTATAGGCTGCTGTGGCGTAACGGTAGTGCGTTGGGCTACAGAACGTAATGATTTTAAGGTCGAGAGTTCGGAACCCGCTGTCGGCGCTCGTAAGATTTTCGTTGAAAACATTTGCCGTGTTTTATTTCGGCATAGTATGCTCACGCTTTATGAACCCCTTGTATACAATGTGAAAAGAGATGAGTATTGAATATATAGAGACAAACTAACAGGTGGCATAATAATATACAATATCGCTTTGTGTCGGTTGACAACGGTTTTCTCGGGGGTGTCAATTTCAACTGTTACCTTCCCAAACAGGCATTATTTATATAATATAATACAAAATTATATTATGTAATATGATATTGTATCATACGATGAAATACCATATCACATACAAATGGTATAATATTGTATCAATTATGATACAATATTGTATCAAATCATACAATATTGTAAAATATAAAATAATACAATAGGGTATCATATGTGATACAATATCGTATCATACTATATTATGTCATCATACAATTTCGTATAACATGAATACAGTATCTTATTATGATACAATACAATACTGTTAATATGATGCAATATCATAGGAATACGAATCAAATGATATATCACATTCATCAAACAAGTTTGAGTGAGGTATGACCGGGTTTTCTAAGCATCCTTGATAATTGAGATCAGGCTATGTATCTAATGCTATCCTTGTGTTTCAAATTAAAAGATATACATGAACCAAGAAAATTGGACAGGACAGCATTTCTTCCAATATTTAAGCCTTTGAACTACTAAAACCAAAAACACCTGCTGCGGCATCTAGATAATCAATAGCAAGTTCTGAATATAAATATACTTCTATATTACACATCAATAGGTATACAAACTGTGAAAGTATGATTGGGTATATGATTGGCTAACACAATTTGAGTTGTTATAAAATCTTAAACCTGCCTAAGCATCTGGCTGATCAAGATCAATTCCAGTATCTGAAGCTAGATCTGTGATTCATTTTTACATACATGTAGTTAAATCCACCATGCAAGTTTGAATAAGTAAGGAAAACTATTTACACAAACATAACCTCCTCCAGCATCCGAAACCTATGGCTCACAATCAGCATCCAAGTGCGTCGAGTCAAGTTTAGTAAAGATAGAACAAAAATGAATGTGCATTCTGCCTCGAAGTTTGGAAAAGATAGATCCAATAATAACTTAGATATGGCCATCAAAGGTGAACCTGCTCAAAAAACTTTAACCTCCTTCAAAAACCTTAAACTCAAGCGACCAAAACCTATGGCAAAAATTCAGCATCATCTAAGCCTGTCAAGTGCATCAGTATCATAAGATGCAGCATTCATGCAAGTTAAGTGAAGATAGAACCAGTAATAACTTAGATATGGTCATCAAAGGGCACCTGCTCCAAAACCTTTAACCTGCTCCAAAAACGTTAACATGCTTCAGAAACCTTAACCTTCTCCAGCATCCGAAACCTATGGCTCAAATTCAGCATCCAAGAAATTCAAGTCCATCAGTATTATAAGATGCACCATCCATGCAACTTATGTGAAGTTAGGACCAGAAGTCAAGTAATTTAGATAGGACCGTCAAGGGGACTCGGCACCAAAATCTTTAGCCTGCTATGAAAACCTTAACCTCCTCCTGCATCTGAAATTTATAGCTCAGATTCAGCATCCAAGTCTGTTATCTTTCATCTCTGCACCTTGATGAAGATAGGAAAAGTAATAACTTAGATATAAGATCTGCTCCAAACATTCAACCGGGTCCGGACGCCGAGAGTATACAACTATGGCATAAGCCCCCCCCCCCCCCCCCCCCGACTTCGTCTCAAAACGAAAAATCAGTTCCTTTTTCCGTGTTGTTAGTCCCATTATTTTCTCTGATAAACTGCCATTTAAATCGACTATTCTATTGGTGTATTTGACCTCTTCTGGTTTTATATATCAAATTGTGGTGTTTAAAAAAATACTTGACGTGTAAAGATGTTACCGAGGTGACAAATATGTGCCCAATTTTAATATTCTTCTTATATAATTTCAAATATCAATAACGTTATTGTGATTACTGAATTAGATATTAATGCAAAATTTAACCAATAATTACCTAACAAATTCGGAACACATATACAGGAATACGATTGTATTGATATACCAGTTGTAAATTTATTTTAAGAAAAATAATTTGCTTATCAAGCTGTTTGCAAAGTTTTTTCATATCTTATTTTACCTTTGAGTTATGATCTTCTCCATTATTTATATTCTGTGTCTGAAACGTATAAAACATATCGTATTAGTTATAAAAGATGTAAAATTATTTTCTAATCCGTCTATAATTTTACTATAAAGAAGACTTCATACTAAATCATGTGTGTTTTGTGAATTTTCTTCTGTTCTTTGCTCCGTCTGTGATCCTTGTGTCTCCTTAGTGTCATCTGTGATCTTAAATACGATTGAAGGATTATATAAACAATATAAACACTTTTATGGGTTTATAGTAGCATAAATGCAATGTTTATCACTATAATCATACGTAATAAAAAAAATAACTAGTATCAAACTACATTATTTTTTTAAAATGATCTTTATAAAGAAACTATATTTTTACAGTTTCGTGGCATTTAGTCAATTCTAATACTAGCACATTTGTACATAGTTATTGCATTTTGAAACATCGAAAGTGGAGAATTTCTTCAAGGATATATAAGTCAACAACTCGTACAAATTTGCGGACATATGATAGTCTTGATATTAAAAAACAGTATTACAATATAATAGTAAATACATAATATTTATACATCAAGCTTTATCTTTGTTGATCTTCTTCGAGACCAAAGCAGAGTAATGTCAACTGCATATCCTGCATAAAATGGCATAGCAAATAATCTGCAAAGAAAAAAGGGATGTTAATGATTTGATAGTCAGAATAGCTATATATATATGCAATAAATTTTACTTAATTAAATTGTATTTTAGAGTTATATACTGTTCGAGTTTGGCGATCCTATGCCCCCTTCTCCAAGTGTACATCGTCAGAAGTAGAATGGAAACGAAGGTCAGACAACCACATAAAATGATTAGTATTTGGCTAATGATGTTTTCTTGATCGACAGAAAAGTCCCAGGCATTCGAAATAATACTACAGTTCTCGAATTTTGCGAAAAATATGTCTGGCTTAAAGGTAAACCATATAATGAAAGGAACTAGTGGAATATTTATCATCAAAGGCACTACAAACCCAAACATTTGTAAATACGTCCTACATGCATAATAACTAAACTTGTAGCATGCATATGATGCAACTAAACTGATTATAGCAATCAAAAAAGGGTGGTAAAGAGAACAATCAGCCCCGAGGGGAAAATTGTTGACAAGAAGAATACTTTTGTCCAACATGGTTAGTTTTGCACTAGGTGAACAATTGATCAGAGCACTTAATCCTTCAAAACCGCCCATTATTCCAACAATTGTAATAAAAGAAAAAAAATGAGTAATCATTTTAATAATGGATAAATACTTCATCTTTTTTGTTCTTTTGTTCAATTTTTCAATATAAAATCCAGAAAGATTTTCCCAGCTTCCCATTGATAAAAAAAGGGTGATAACAACTGCAACAGCAATTGCATTTTTATGTGACGTAGTATTTTCGTATGTATGTGTGATAGTAACAAAAGCCACTAAAAGACCAAAAATAGGGAGAAAGAGTATACAAGAAAATATTTGAAACATCCACTTATACTTTTGGAAACGAAAGTAAGGGTTTATAAAACTGTTGAGAATCAATGGTGTAAATATCGTCATCAATACTGCAATTATACTAGCTGTGGTTTGGTCGTAAGTTGGGAGAAGAACAAACACCGCGATGGTTTCACATATAGTTTGTCCAAATCCCAGAGCTATAATGATGATCCACTGCACATACTACAAAATCGCAGAGAAAACCACGTTAGATAAAATCAATAAGTTAATATTAATTAATGTATACTTTTACAATAATTATTGCACTTTTAATGTTTATACATACTTTGTTTGTCTTTAAATATGTCTCTTTATATGTTTCTGCACCTGTATTGAACACCTAATGATAAAAATAAGAGAAGGAATATTAGAGTTATTATTATTATTCTAAAAATAATTCAACATTTTTGTTAACAAGCTTAGATTAGATATGTATGTACTTAATAGTTAAAATATAAAATTGTACGTTTATGTTAGCGTCAATACATTGTTCATTTAATATCAATTTTAAGCTCATCTAAAAATTGATTTGATGAGTTATAATATTTTTAGAATAACACTTTCCTTCGAATTTCCTTTACAGATTTTATTGAGGATGTTGACATATGCATTGTCTGGTGATTGAATTAGAAAATGCATATTTTCTTCGTCGGTGTTGTCAACATCTAGATTTTTTTTTCTACACAGCTGCCCCGTATGATACACAAATGAATGAACGGATGGTGTTACTAGCACAAGGAAGCATGCCCACATCCAAGAGAAATGAACTTGTGCCGGCACAAAGGCCAATGTTTCGTTCACAATATCTCCACCTAATTTGTTCATAGTAGTAAATATTGTAGGAGGATTTAAATTTATCATTATGATATGAAAAGCAATTCGTGATATTAAAGCCGTGAATAAAACAATAAAACCTAGAAGAAAACAAAATGTTAGTCGAAGCCATCCGTGACATCTCTCTAAACAAATCACTTTACTGTCATCTTTTTTTCCTGGACTCTTCACAAATATGTCATAATTTCTGTAAAAAAGGAAATATATTGTTTTTCTCAAATGACTCAATAGGACAGTAAGTTACTGTTTCAAAGAGTGTAATTACGTCCCAAATACACAATGAATTGTCGAAATTAATATTTACTATTTAAATAGATGTAGTCACCACTTTTAAAGAAAAATCTAAAAGTTTTACACTGATGATACCGTACTTTGTAGTTTGTATTCTTACCTTCCAGATTTGTGTTGGTTCTTTTGTTTGTTGTTAGAATTTCCCTCATTTTCCAAACAGCTTTCTACATTGTCAGAGTGGTTAACAGTTGCCATTTTAACTGGTCTGCCCAAACACCTTTAAAAATAATTTTTAAACGATGTTGGAAACTACCAAGATAATCAAAATGATATGCACATTAGCAAAGATTAATTCATGATATTGATAGTTTTACTAATTACACAGAGTCAAAAGCATAATGAAAATAACTATTTTTTTATTTATTTTTTTCAAGTACTGGTAACATTTCCCATTCGGCGCAAAAACTCACTTGATTAAAATAAGCCTGTTTGTTTTTGGTTACTCTGTGTTTATTTTTAATCATTATTAAAAATACAGAGTAGAATACAGTACATGTATATATAAAACTCATTCCTTCCTAATAGAATCAGCAACTGCCGTTGATACAATTATCATATAACTCAAACATAGCTCGCGTCTGTTGTCTACACATGCCAGCAATCTAAATTAATTATTATCGACAATGTATTTTAAACAGAGGGTAAAGCAACGCTCATCATTTATAATATCTGTCTTGTGATTAAAATCTTCAGTTAAAACTTCAAATATCTTTAAATATCCTTTAGAAAAACACTGAGGAATTCTCAGGAATTTATTAGTACTAATTAAATTATACATTTTATAATTCATGTTGATCAAACTGGTCTCAGAAGAATGATACGCATTCTTTGATAATTCAAAACACTCGGGAAAGTTAAAATATGAACGAATAAATTAGTTTTTATATTAATGATAATCTTAAAACTTAAAAGAAATGAATAAAGCAATGACTTTTTAATATTATATTATTCATATCTTAATAGTGGCAGTATTTAAGGTTATTGAAAAATAAAACTAGTGACTAAATTTAAATCAAGACTCGCGTTTGCAATTTGAAACAAACCTATACCCCCGTTCTTTAGAATGTTGAAAATGTTATCACATATATATGTAGGACTCCAAAGTGCGATGGGACTCTAAAGTCTGATGATCACGCCAAAGTTCGATATGCTGCGCCAAACCCCGATGGTTTGACATGCCAAAGTCCGATGGTCCGCGTGCAGTCACCAAAGTACGATGTTGTAATACACCAAAGCCCGATGGTTTTAAAATATAATCAAGAATAAAGAGAAAAAAATATTATGGTAAATTTTTAATAAACAGAGCCACCTTAATTGATTGCCTAGACTAGTTCATCATTTAAAAAATAATACATTCATTACACATTAGTTTCAGCATGTTTTGGCGCAACACATACATTGTTTTTTAATACATGAACTTTTTGTTCTTTGTTCTCGCAGTTCTCCGCTGCAAATACCTTCCCTTACTATTACTGTTACTTTTCACCACTCGTCTATTTTTCCATCATCCATGTTTGATTATTGACTTTAAGGTGGGTCGCGGGTTTACCCCTTAAAAAATCTCACGAGAAAACATACCCTGAAAATTTGTCAAATCGTTCTTTAGGATTTACAGTTCATTATATAAAATTTTTATCAAATTTGCCTACGCTATTTTTATGCAATACCGCCTTGAACTTGGTATTGTTGATGGTGCTGTATTGACGCTTTTCTAATGAAATATATAGGAAAATGAGCATTTTTCGAGGTGGAGTTATTTTGAGAAATTGCAAATAACTTTTAAACTATTTAGACAAATTTATCAACTGTTTCTGTGCGTAAAGAAAGTGATTTAAAAAAAATTTATGTAAAAAAAAATTATATGTGTTCTCGCTAGATATTTTGCTATTTTATCTTTAATTTTTATTATTTTACCGAAAATTGTCGTAGTCCGTATTTGACGTCATGGGTACGACGTCAATTATTTTAAACCTGTTCCACTTATTTAGTGATGTCAATCACTTAAAAATCAAATTTAGACTGCTTAAGCCAAAACTAGATACTAACATTTCTAAACAAGCAATTTTGGAGAATATGAAAGAGATTAAAAAAGCATATTTTATCATGAATTCGAAATTATAAGGGGGGGGGGGGGGTCACAGCCTCTCGTGTACCTCCGGTTTGTATTGGCCTGTAAAAAACAATGATTCTTTAATTTTGTTATTGTATATAAGACATTTTATTTTCAAAATTAAATAGATCTGTTTAGTCGCTATTAAAAATATTAATTTAAAAAACCCAATTATGTCCTCTTATTCTATATCAAAGATTATCCGATTCCCCATTTTCACATTTTCTGGGTCGAAATATTATAGTTAATGTAAGTAATCTCGAATAGTCTCAAATCTAGAAAACGGATGATATTCGTAAGCTTTGGACTTTTATTTTGCTAATCAAGATCTTCACAACTAATTTAGAAAATTTAATTCCCCGGCTTTGCTCCTCCCTTTTTTCAGCTTTTTTCAGTCAAAATAATTACGATATAATTACTATTTATGCTTGTAATGTTTTTCTTTTAAAGAATTATTACCGAAGCAGAGGACCAAACTATATTACAGACCTTCCTCTGTCTGTCTGTCTGTCTTTCTGTCCGTATGTCTCTCTCTCTCTCTCTCTCTCTCTCTCTCTCTCTCACACACACACACACAAGTTTGAGACTACATGACTGACATTACTTAGCTTTTATGTACAGTTTCAAATGGAGTAAAAAAAAGTAACGCTCCAATCCTTGCTGATAATCTACGTAGTTGTGATGTATTGCTTCAAGCCTTTCAATCTGCATTCCCAACTTATGATTCGCACATGAAAACTAAATATGGATTACTATTATAGTATTTACACCTTAGATCTAAATTGGATATCTTAATTATTATAACTCAAAGCATTTGGCGTTAAAGAAAGTGAAGCGGAAAATCTTGAGATGTCACCGTTATGACGTCACAACAGAATGTGCACAAAACGGCCACTCGAGTTGTCTAAGTTGCGTGCATAATTTGATGACGAAAGCAAACCCGTGACCTGCCTTTAATAGGTTGCAGCGATGTCACCAATGACGTCGCCATGACGTGACGTAATAAACGTATTTAGACAACATCGGACTTTGGCATGGCGGGCCATTGTACTTAAGCGTGATCATCGGACTTTGGAGTCTTACAGCTATGTATAAAAAAAATTAAACAAAAGCAAAACTATACTTTAGAGGAAGATAAATTTGTAGTCACAGAAAATAAGAAATACTATTTAACATAAGAAAGTTTAAGTCTCAGGATTATGATGAATTCAACTCGCAAAACGCATTTTTTAATTTAACATTTTTTTTTAATGAGGTAATACTCAAATGAAAAGAAACAGTGGTATTTAATGGCTTTATAGTCAATAAACCAAGGTGTGTGAATAAAAAAAAATCTAGAATGCAAACTTCTGCATCTGCATGACAAACAAAATTGAATTTCGAATTGGTGTGCATTATCTAATGGCTATGATGATCTAATAAGAAAAGAACAGTTTATTTTATATTTTAAAAAATTCCATAGGCTTTACTCACCACGCTAACGTCTTTTAAAAGAATCTAAAGTAACATGTCGGTTCCTGCTTTATTCTAGCAGGTACACTCAAGCATAGTTGACTTTGGCATCTGTTTAGTGTCGTTTGTTAAGTCATAATGCCTAGATACACGCTATAACAAACTGATCAGGTAATGGTCGTCAAGAACAAAGTATTCTCAAACAAGAATAGATATGGGTTACCCCATATCCAAGATATTCGAAATTACTTGAATTATCACTGTGCTTAGCCGATCGCTAAGTTAAAATCACAGAACTTGTTAAGAAACTGGCGTATATAGTTTTTCTTGTCTGTAGCAAATACTGCCACCAGTCTTATGTCACTAGCAAACAGTGCACACATCCCCAAACAGAGTCTACACGAGTGCGATCAAAAATATGGTGCAGGTGTTGCATAACCATTTCGTCATTAAATTAAAAGAAAATAAAAACACACACTCATACACAATAAATAATTAAAAGAGATTGTATGATAACTAAAGAACAATAATTATGAAAATAATATTATTATTGTAATAATATAAGCAACATTCATTAGAGAAAAAATTGTCAATCGAAGAATGACCTATATTTTCGCGAAAAAGACTGAGGAGGCAGCTAGCGTAGAAATATGAATCCTTCTCATTTACATTTCTTGGGGAAAGGTGATTTTTAAAAAAATGTTTACGTTAATTTTGTTTTCTTCCACGTTTTACATATGCATCAATATTCTAAACATTTGTTGGAATGTTAACGTTGTATCTGCTGTGTAAAGAGTGAGCAATGATCGAATATATTAAAAAATGGTTAAAAGACTCGTACCCTTATTTATACGCAACGCTCATCTTTTATGATACACTTGATTGTATTGTGATTAAAATCTTGGTTAAAACTTCAAATATCTTTAAGGTAAGGTTTGCGGTTACAGGGAGATAACTCACAGATTTTCATTGTGACGTAACACTAACTACCCTTTATTTCAGATATGACGTCAAGATTTATATAACGTAATAATTGATTTCAGGTTTTTTATTTCGCGGGGTTTTGTAGTTAACAATGAAAAAGTAACAGGACACAAGTATTTTATCAATTTCCACAAAAACGAAGTCCGCAACATATGGTTTTAAATAGTGTTTTAGAAAACACCAGATTAAACTTATACTAAGATAGTTTTTTCCTGAAATCGGTGGACTTGGAAAGGTTTCAAATTAGATGTTTTCGTTTACATCATAGTAGTCCAAAATTTTAACTTTTGTTGTATTATATTCTATTTTCAAATAGTTCATAAGAAATACAAAGAAACAAATCATGATATTAATAGTGACATTATTTTCGAACATTTTAAGCATAATTAACCCCCATAATAGTCACATATGTAATGTACATATTTTCACGAAATCATTTACATTTCATCAACATGACAGTTTGAAATAATGAACTTTGACCTTTTGTAGCTATAAAACGGGTCCGGCAAAATCTTTCAAATTTTATAAGAGGAAAGACTTTAGTTTAGTGAACAAAATGGCATGTAACTTTGTTACAATATCTAAACAAGAGGCCCATTGGCCACATCGCTCGCCTGAACAACAGTTCCTTGCACTGAATTTTATATTAGTTTTTTAAACATTTTACCAATATATTTCTATGTAAAACTTTAAACACCTCTTGGGGCCTCAGTATTGGTCCGGGGGTCGGGTCACGATTTTAACAATTTAGAATCTACATCATTTAAGGATGCTTGCAGAATAGTATCACAAATTGGAGCATTGTAGTTCTTGAGAAGAAGATTTTTAATCATTTTCCCTATATATTTCTTTGTTAAAATTGGAACCCCTCATAGGGTCCCAGTATTGGTCCGGCCGTCACGATTTTAACGATTTATAATCTTCACTATATATAAAAGCTTTGGTGTAAATATTCGCATTTCTGGTGCAGTGGTTCTTAAGAAGAAGATTTTTTAAGACATGCACCCTATTTTCACTGTTTCGCAATTATCTCCCTTTTAAAAAGGGATTTGCTCTTTGTTTTAACAATTCAGAATTTCCTTCCCATAAGGATGCTTTGTACCAAGTTTGGTTAAATTTAGCCCAGTGGTTCTTGAGAAGAAGTCAAAAATGTGAAAAGTTTACATACAGACGGACGGACAGACGGACGGACGACGGACAACAGGTGATCAGAAAAGTTCACTTGAACCTTTGGTTCAGGTGAGCTAAAAATTCAAGCCGCAAACCTGACCTTAAATATCCTTTTGAAAAAACAATGAGGAATAGGAATTCACATTATTTACTGACTTCTCTAAATCTGTATGTGAATGTCCATTTAAAAAACGGGTATTAATGTTTTCTAGAATCCAGTGTATTTCTTTTACAACCGTAATTAATAAGTATTGATTAAAGAAATTGTTTACTGTCAACCTGTTCTCAAGCAAGCACAGCGCGTACGTTCATCGTTAATTGATTATGGTCATTATTAAGTCATATGACTTGATAATTTCAAAAAAATTACATCACTGTACCCTTGATCATCATCGTAGGTAATGCAGATATGTCGATAAATGTTTGAAATCGCCGGTTAATGTTTTCACTGATCAGGTTGACCTATTCTTCTTTTTAATACCGTTAGCTGTGCTTCGATCTTTATCTTGTATACAATGATTGTAGACCAATAACTTTTACTTCACTTATCATCATTGATAAATACTCCAACACATAAACACTCAACGTTTGATTTCAGGATAATTAAGAGTTATCGGACATTGCTATGAATTTGAAATCGATAAATATGAAAAAATACCTTCAAAACTAGTAGTTAAGTAATAAAGTTATAGGCACTGATTCGAAACTAATAATTTGTAAGTATTAATAAAATTATATTTTTTATGTTTCATGTTGATCAAACTGGTCTCAAAAGAAAGATAAGTATTCTTTGATAATTTAAAACCAATGTCGATGTAAAAAAAATAATAATGAACGAATATACATAAATAAGTTTTTAGATTAATAATAATCTTAAAAGAAATGAAAAAGCAATGACCTTTTAATATTGCGAAGAAGAAAAGGAATATTTATAGTTTGAGAGTGTCAGTATAAATGGTTATTGAAGAATAAAACTAGTTGCTAAATTTTAAACAAGACTCGCATTTGCAATTTAAAAACAAACCTATACTCCTGTTCTTTACAATGTTGAAAACATTATCATATATTACGTATAAAAAAACATTAAACAAAACAAAACTATACATTAGAGGAAGATAAATGTGTAGTCACAAAAATAAGAAATACTGTTTAACATAAGAAATGTAATTTAAACAGGATGATAATGAATTCAACTCGCAAAATGCATTTTTTAATTAAACATTTATTTCTTTGAAACTGATAAAATACTCAAAAATGAAAAGAAACAGCGGTATTTAATGGCTTTATAGTCAATAAACCAAGGTCTGTAAATAAAATAAAATCTAGAATGCAAACTTCTGTATCTGCATGACAAACAAAATTGATTTTCGAATTGATATGCATTATCTTACGGTTATGATGATCTAAACAAAAAAAAAAAACAATTCATTTTATACGTTAAAAAAAACCTCATATACGTTTTACCTCGCTAACGTCTTTCGGGAAGGATATAAAGTAACATGTCGGTTCCTGCTTTATTCTAGCCGGTTCACTCAAGCATAGCTGTTTAGTGTCATTTGTTACGTCATAATGCCTAGATACACGCTATAACAAACTGATCTGGTAATGGTCGTCAGGAACAAAGTATTCTAAAATTTAAAAAATCCGTTAAAAGACTCTTAACCTTTTTTATATGCAACCAGTTATAAGAAATACTTTAGTTTGAAATTTAAATCTCATTGGCACGAAAGATTTAATCATGATAAAATAAAAAAAGCCATACATGCTAAATAATTTAAAGTTAAAACTGACATAGATAATGAGGCTAAAAGAATAGAATAGATATAGGATCTCTCATGATTTGCGATGGTATATGATTTTTATCCAACGAGTAATGTGTTTTCTATCCCCGAGCCAAGGCTCGGGGATAGAAAACACACAACTCGTTGGATAAAAATCATATACCATCGCAAATCATGAGAGATTCTTTTTATCACATGTTTTACCACGTATTTTGTTAAAACTCAATCTTTTCTATAAAATTTATTATTGTGAACCGCACAACACATATACTACAAGACGTCAACAACTTTACGCACGGAAAAAAGTTCCTTAAAGATTAACAAACAAACAGTTCATTTTCGAGCATATTTTTATGAATTCATGAAAGAAAATATTAAAACATCATTGAATGATTCACGTTTACAACTATACCCTTTTCAACTGAATTGTTTTGTTACTTTTTCATTCTACGTCAATCATCCGCCTGAAGCTACGTAATGTTTAATTATGACGTCATGTGGCGTAAGAACACACAGTGGAATATCAAAAATTTATCCCATGAGTGATATCCACCGCATATTGAGATAAACATGTGATAAAACGAAATATGTCATTTGCTGTCATGAAGATAAATGAACGTAATGTAATGACCTTAATTTTCTCCTTCGCACATAATGGCTAATAGGACCATGCCAAGAGTTAATTTATTTTATGGATATGACAATATTATTATTTACTTATTATTATTTTAATATTAATTAAAAATAAGCTAACCATGCAATATATTTAGCAGTGATTTTTGTTTATTACATGCTGATACATGCATGTACTTCTACAATACACGGTGATATTTTATACGTTCCTACTTCATTTTCTGACGATGGTGTCATTTAAACATTTGAACAAGCATTTTATTGTTTAAATTTACATCTTTCTTTTAACAAATTAATGAATTGATCGTAAAGCGTATTAAGTAAAATTAACTAAATTATTGTTAATGTACATCAGTATGTTAAATAAAAGAATTAGCCAAGTCGTCTTAATGGGAATTGGAGTCTGACATCATCATGATTATTTCGTGAAGTCCGTAATTTTTCTTAGGTTGATGAAAGTTTCGACAAGTCGATAAACGGGACGTGTAGATTTCAGTCCTGTCAGTTTCTACAGAGCTATGAATTACAATCAATTTCCGTAAGTAATAGAGGAAATACTTGGTGGATGTAAATATATCTTCATAACATACATGATACTTTGTCATTGAAGGTTGTCAGTTCACGTTTTTATGCTGATACTTCTCAGCAGGCACAAATGATTGTTCCATTGATGATTCAACTTGGATATTTGGTTGTAATAGCAACATTCATTCAACGTTATTTTTACACTATGGTAACAACCTTGTTTTGAAAAACTTAGTCAAGTTCAGTCTAAGTAAATAAAAATAGTAGATAAACACAAGTAAAGAAGCATAGGTAAACGACGGAAAAGAAACGTTGCAACGACCTTACTCATTCTTTTTTATTAACGCATACCTTTTTGGACTCTTAATATTTTGTATCTTAATCAGACTACAGCCATCTTGGTAAAGGTCTGTCTTTGTCAGTAATCGGCTAAATTAATCAACATTAACAATTCTATGATCTCTTTGATTCTATGAAATTGAATGCATCATAAAGTCTATAAACTCAATTTACTTGTATTTATACATGCATTAGTGCTGAAAGTAGGGTGTTCCATGTTTCAAAAAAGAAAAGATGGCAAAATTGTTTTTCATTCATTCATTGTTTTTCTTAACAAACGACAAGTTTTCGATTTGAAAATATGTTTTGATCGTGATACAGAAAGCTTGATTTTTAGTTTTTAGATTAGTTTGGAACATTTTGTCATAAAGATTTTAGCTCACAGGAGCTGAAAGCCCAAGTGACCTTTGCTAATCACTTTTTGCCGGCGTGCGTCTGTCTGGTTGTCCGTCCGTAAAATTTAAACATTTTTGACTTCTTCCCAAGAACCACTGGGCAAATTGAAAGCAAACTTGGCACAAAGCATTATTTTGTACAGGAGATTCAAGCAAAAAACTAATGTACAATTTTAATTTCATATAACATTACTGGTCAATTTTATTTTGATCCTCTGATTTGATCCTCTGATCCTTTGATCCTTTGATGCAAGAGGATCAAAATAAAATTGATCAGTAATGTGATATGAAATTAAAATTGTACATTAGTTTTTTGCTTTTGTTTTGTTTGGTATTTTTTTAATGGGGGTTGAGTTTTAATTTGTTTTCATTTTGGGAGGGGGGTGGGGGGTGTAAGACACTCATTGAACAATTGTATTGTTTACAATGGAGAGTAAAATGTCATAGAAGTTTTTTGTTTGTTTTTTTTTAAATTGTATCAACAGAACATGCACTCCCCAACAGACAAGTATGAGCAAAGGGCCTAAATGGCCAATTCTTTGAAGCATCCAGTAAACAGCATGATTTGCATATTTGAAGTTGTTTATTCCCTTTATTGGATATTTTGTCAAAGACCTTAGGAAATTATAAATTATGTGTGTCACGTATGCAGGTTAAGAAAAGTAAGCCAAATTGCGAGAGAGAGAGAGAGAGAGAGAGAGAGACAGAGAGAGAGAGACAGAGAGAGAAACAGGAATATTTTTTGTTTATTTTACGCTGCGTGTGTGTGGAAAGGGAGGGGGTATTGAGCTATTAAAATATTGCAACTATATTTGAGACTCGTTTACCATTAGCTGTGATCCTCGCGATGCTAAAGAGTCCGTAACACCTATAAGACTTTTTGGACAAGACGGTAAATAATGAATGGTTTTAACATACTTACTCAGAGGATCAGACATGTCGATGAGAACTTTAAACAAGCTCGGACAAGAAAGTCACTCGAGAATTGTGTCATGTTCAGGCGATCATATCATTAAAGCCAATAGTTACAAAATTGTATTCAAAGATCTCATTTAATAAAATTAAAAAAAATAATTCTAAATAATACCGATAGTAGACCAAACAAAGTATAAAAAAAAATGTACCAAAAACACATCAAGAGTGGTTGTATGGTTCAAAGCAAAGATAGAAGAAAGTTTCGAGTCCTTTAGAATTAAGCCTAGAGAGCCTCTTCCTACACGGCTACCTTGATCATAATACGATGTTAGTTCTTTCTTTTGATGTTTTACGCCGACAAAATTCATTCTTGGTCATATTTGAATAAAGAAATTACAGAAGTTAAAAGAACTGAAGCACTCAGATAGACGGGTAACAAGAATAGATATGGGTTACCCCATATCCAAGATATTCGACTTTTAAATTACTTGAATTTTCATTGTGCTCAGCCGATCTCGAAGTTAAAATCACAGAACTTGTTAAGAAAACTGGCGTATATAGTTCTTCATGTCCGTAGCAAATGCTGCCACCAGTCTTGCGTCACTAGCAAACAGTGCACATATCCCCAAACAGAGTCTACAAGAGTGCAAGCAGAAATATGGTGCAGGTGTTGCGTAACCATTCCATCATTAGGAAAAAAGAAAAGACAAACACACACTCATACACAATAAATAATTAAAAAAGATTGTGTGATAACTAACGAACAATAAGCATGAAATTAATATAATTATCGTAATAATATAAGCAATATTCATTAGTGAAAAAATGGTTAATCGAAGAATGACCTTTTTCTGTGAAAAAGACTGAGGAGGCAACTACGTAGGAATATGAATACTTCACATTTATATTTCTTGGGGAAAGGTAATTTATAAAATTATTTTTACATTAATTTTGTTTTCTTCCACGAATCAAATATACATCGATATTCTAAACATTTGTTGTAATGTTGTATCTGCTGATCATTAATAGAATTATATTTTTCAGCACAATTGTGTAAAGAGTAGCTGACTATAGTAATATATCTTGATTACTAAGCACTGATCAAACATATTGAAAATGCAATCGTAATTCGTTCATTAAAGGTCTTCTTTTATTTCTGCCAAACGAAAAACGTCAAATTACATGTAGCTATATTGTGTAATTTTTATGTAAATTGATGAATTTACGTCCTCTACTTTGTAACGCATGCAAACGCCACTATACTTACATTGCATAAACCTTTAAAGCTTTCTCTGATCGTTTCCTCAACAATACAGCTATTCTTCATAATTTCTTTTTTTAAATCATGCCTTGGTTTATTATATTTAGAATAGATTTATTTTGGGCATCATTAAATACTTTAAATTAAATAACTTTTGCAACGTTTTGGAAATGATCGACTGCAAGCAGCAGAACTCTTCATTGTCATTGTTTTCCGTGATTGTCCTTAGTTTTCGTGTCTCTTTTTTTCCACTTAGCCTATGTTTGAAAGCTCTTTTCCAGACTTGAATCCCTTTCGTCTATAGACAGGACAGTCTTAATGCTGAAACAAATTATTCAGCATAGTGCAGATCACAGTTTGAAATGAACTAGTCTTAGTTGCTCGATTTTTGCAGTCTTTTGATGAAGAAATCCAGCAACAATAATTTGACGTTTAACTTTTTATGTTGAATTTTTCCATATCTTACACATAATTAAAACCTCTAGCCATAGGATATTTACTTACTAACATATCTTACACATAATTCTTACTAAATGATATCTAATTTGATAATTTCATCTCTAAGCGTAATGAATGGCAGTTAAATAATGGTATCAGAATTCATTAATTGTCCTATAGATACGTATAGCTGGTTTTAATTTTGATGGGGATATAATTCTGGCCTATATTGCGATTTTTGAAAATTCACTAAAATTAAAACCACCAAATTTAAGTACTTTTAAGTAGATTGTGCTGAAAAACATGGTTTTGGAGCTTATATTTTTGCAGAGGAAGCAAATTAATAAGAAGTTAATTGTTTAGAAATCATTTCACTTTTCTTACTTCAGATGTGTAATTAACCCCAATGACAGGGGTGTTAGCTTGTGTTGTTTTAGGAGACATATGATCAATTATGAACTCAGGTGCAGATAATTGTTCTTCCCTAATAATAAAACTAAAATTGATTGTTAATAGGGTATACTTTTTTCCAAGCCTATATTAAGTACCGGTGTTATATAGTGCCTTTTCCCCCTATCCATCTTTCTCCCGGAAAAATGGCTATATAGCAGCCCCCTCCCCCCCGGAAAAAATGGCTATATAGCAGTTTTTCCCCCACGGATAGCTGACTTTATAGTGGGTTTTCCCCCTTTTTATAGCCAGATTACCCCCACGGAAAGCCTACTATATAGTAGATTTTCCCCCTATTTTACATTCCGGTCATGTTTATGGCGGACCATTCGTGACAATAATTTGCAATAACTGATATGATGTATATATATATTACCATTCACTGCGCTTTTTATTTTGCAACATGTCAGATTTATAAATATACAATTTTGAAAACAATGCCATATAAAACAAGATATACGATTCACTTACATAAAAATCTTGTACTATTTATTTCATATTTTTGCAATAAAGATTTACTTGTTTACCATATTATTTCTTCGAACAATGAAACAAGAGTAACTGAAAATTAAAAAATTAAAACATTTTTTGTGATGGGCTGACTTATTTTTTAAATATAAGCTTGTTCTTCTAATCAATAGGCAAGTAAAAAATATCGTATATCAAGTGTGATTTTGTTTGTTATTTATTTTTGTTTTTCGGTTGCTACTTTTATGAGTAAGAATTTATTGATTTATTTATCTAATTATTTATTATATCATTAGTCATCTTATGAATTGATTTAATATTTTGAAGAATAATGAATTTACCCGCGTACCTTTTTTAAAATTTTTGTTCTTAAATTCAAAAAGAAAAGACTGAATTAAACGTAATTTTCAACCATTTTAATAAAGAAATATATGAGTGAATTTGTTTTTTTAAATGGTGTAGTTATGTTGATATAAAAATGCAAAAAATTTAGATCTTAAAAATCAAGGAAGTAAACAAAAATATCACGTAAGCTCTAATTGGACGCATGCAGCTGTAGGCACTGTACTCTTTTCATGTATAGTTAATACGGACGCTCTATTGGGACGCAGCTACATATAGGCAGCATAAACTTTACATCTGTAGTCATTATGGACGCTCTATTGGGGCGCAGCTACATCTATGCAGCGTACACTTTACATCTATAGTTATTAATTTGCCCCGAGGAGACAGGAAAGCCCTGGAGTGTTATGTCGCCCGATGCCGAAGGCAGAGGGCTACATAACATCCCAGGGCTTTCCTTTCAACTAGGGACGAATATTCTGGTATTGTCGCCCGAGAAGACATGTAATATATGTTATATAACATTTTTTTAAAAAATCAAAATCAGTTTAAAAACATATCTAACTCATTAAAAAGTGTATTTTATTTCATGTGACACATCTTCATATCTTACAAATCAATGTAAGATGTTTTGTGAAATGTCGATCTGTGCTTTCAATAAAAATGATTATTTTTTAAATTAAACGACTAAAGTAATTTCCTCTTAATAGCAGCGTCTCGAATAGCAGACACTGTCCTGACATTTTGATTTACTAAAAACTGTTTACGTTGCTTAAACGTTTACGTTAGCTAAATTTCAAACCCAACGTAATTAATATACAGAATTGATGCACGCGAGTGTGATATAACAATTTCGGGAGGGCAATTTAACTATTTTCTGTGGAATATAGCTGTTTCTGGGGGCGATATAACTATTTCCGGTGAGATTAAGCAATTTTCAGGGCATATGAAAAAAATTATCTCATTTGTGACATATCGAGAAAACTTATTCAAAAATATTATATATACTTTTGAATGATATTAATTACTTTGCCTCGATGAAAATTGGGTAAGGTCTGAACACACTATTACTTCATGAGCGATCCTTCAGTTCTTCCAAAAATTCTCTAAAACAGAGGTTAAACCTGGACAAAATTTGCACAAACAGACAGACGGACTGATAGATTTATTTAAAAATTCTCAAAACCTTTTTTACTTGCAAATTCAGAACACAGAGTTATGCATATAATTGTATATCTTGTAAAACCAATCATTTTTCAATTAATTACCTAAATTAAGTTCTATGTATAATTCCATTACACATATGTTCAATTTTCAGCATTGTCTATTAAAAGCAATAAATCGGCAAAACGAAACTTAACCTGTACAGATAAATGCAGATATATGCAACCTGGGAGCGTAGAAACATTGATTTTAATCCTTACTGGGTTTCCATAAATATTTTTTATAAAATCTGAACCAAAAACGTGAGGGAGAAACCCTACTATGGGGAAAAAGCTACTATATAGTAGCTTTTTCCCCCGGGGGAAAGGCTACTATATAGTAGGTTTTCCGTGGGGAAAAGCTACTGTGGGGGAAAAACTGCTATACAACACCGGTAATATTTATTTAATTCTGTTTAAAATATTGAAGTGGGTAGCCAGAATCAGATTGATATCAAGTTTCACGGCCTTGTAATGGTGACTAAGGGGTTTTGCTTAAGTGCATGTACTTTTCAGCTGTTAGAAATAAACTTCCAGTAGGTTTTTAATGAAGAACAAGGATTCATCAAAATTGTACCTGCCAAAATTAATGGTATTTCATGTAGTCCCAAATCCGCCAAATTTTTGTCCCTCCAAACAAAACAACTAAAAAAACACAAGCTATATACGGTATATTGGTGTAATTCTCTCAATGTATGAAAAAAACTACTGGATTTAGACCTTTAAATACTTGGTATAGAAATTCAAATGTAAAATGACAAAAATCCTCTTGCCTTGAACAATTCCAAAATTCATTTAAATTGACGAATAGAAAAACATTGACTCGTGAAAATCGATTCTCATAAGTCTTTGGAAATTGAAACTTTGAAAATAAAAATATCACCGCTCAAACTATTTGAGAGGGGGGGGGGTTAAAATAATAAAGAACATGCCTAAATTTGCATTTTTTCTGTATATGCAGACTGTAAAAATCGGGATTACTTTAAAATTCAAAAGAATAGCTAGTCATAGAAGAGAACTGATTTTCCTATTAACACAATCCATTCAGTGTTACTTTGTATAATGTATTTGTTTACCATGTATAATGTACATTAACTGTATTCTGAGAAACTAACTAATGTTGTACGGGGTTTTACAGGGTGTCCAAATTGCAAACGTTAACTATTGTGTATTTAAACGTATATAAATGTACATTTGATACCTTTGCAAATTTCAAATGAAAGGTGCCATTGGTCCTCCTCTAGATCCGTGCAAGCTCATAGTTATTAATTTTAAAAAATTGCTGATAATAAAGTAAAAAGTAATTTCCGTTTGAGTTCTCTTGTTTAATTAGTCTGAATTGGATATTTCAATATGACTGAACCATCAATTAATTCAGATTGTATCTTTTTAGAAAATCCATAATATAGTACATGTATTTGTGCAATTTTTGCTTTCAGTCATACACTTGAAGTGGAATTATCCAATAAATGTTTTTCGCTGTTATCAGTACAACACATTTTATTTTAACAAGAAGAGTTAACCATGTTAATCATGCATGTTAATTATTAACATCTTGTTTTATACTCACTACCCTAACTTCTATTAGTAATACGTCAAAACCTGTCCTGTTCTTGGTGGTATCACTCAAGTATGGATCGCAATTGGTGTTGTCTGTTGTGGCAGAATGTATATTCAGCAATCTGATCTGGAAATAGGTCAAGGACAACGTACGTATTTTATCAACAACAGTGAGTCAAACTTTTTCCGTATAGAAACTTTTTTCATATCTGTCCCTCTAAGACTTAATTATCTTCAAACTTCAAATTTGCACTCTTTGGCAGGTCTCATCAAAATATCAACTATGCCTGCCGAGTAGTTTAAACATTTTCTTTTTCGTGCGAAAAGGTATTAATTGTCAAAACTGATCGACAGCGAGATTTTGCATGAAAGAATTCTAAAGATTGTCTTGCAATGCAATCGGGGACAAATGAATGGATCGAATAGAATTCCGATTTCTGTAGGTAGTTAATGCATGGTCATGTCGAGAGTTTTGAACAACAACAAAAGATAGTATTGTATGAAATTCTTTTATAATTAGCTACCGAGGAGGTAAGAGAGGTTCAAACCCAACAGTCAGTTCAATTTTTAAGAAATGCAACGCCAACTACAATTTCAAAGCTAGCAAGTTTTTACGTTTCCGTTTTAGATCTTTTACTTCGATACCTGCCTTAGATGATTTGTGGTTTTTTTAGTGTTTTTTTTAATTTTGATAGAGAAATTATATATACAAGCAAGAGTTAAGCTAATTTTGCGTGCATGAACATGCAGTTAGTACAGAATAAGCAGGGAGGAATTTTTTTTTAAGTCATTTTGAACTAAATAATAAATAAAAAAGAGAAAAAATAAACAGTTAAAAAAATTATGCACGGATACAACGTATGCCTAAATAAACAAATTTCAGTAAAAATAAAAAAATTATGAACCAGGAAAAAAAATAATAGTCAGATAACAACAAGGTACAAAAGAAAAATAATACTGTATTTACACTTTACACTTTTGACCAAATTAAACACAAATAACATTTCACAGACTGGTCAATTTTCTCTAAAAGTAAAGAACGGTTTTAGGGGAAGCAAGTCTATGTATTTTGTAAGAATTTTTTTAAACTTAGAAATTCAAATATTATATAATTCTCTCTCTCTCTCTCTCTCTCTCTCTCTCTCTCTCTCTCAAATTCTTTGATGTTAGTTGATAACTGTCAAAATATCACTAAGTTGACAATGATGCAAGGTATGTGTAATTCTTGCTGCGCTCGCCACAACGGTAGCACCGTAAAACATATTAATATTTAACTTAAAATTAAAATCAGTAAAGAACAAAAGTATGGAAGCGGTTTCTTAATCAACAGTAAAACTATGCTCCAACAGACTGAAGCTCGGTAAGCATTTCTAAACCTTCAGGCCTATTGCCCAATGGCGGATTCAGGGGAATTAGGATTTGGGGGTAAGAGGTCGCAAAACAATAAAAATAAAACACTGTGCCGGATAATTATGCCAGTTGCAAGGTGGCATTTTTGCACCCGCTTAAGATGCAGTTTCGTAAAAATCCATACCAAATGATAGACCATAGTCTAGAGAGTAACCACTTTTGTTTTTTAGTGTGTCTCACCTGGCAGATGAGATATTTACCTTTAAAAAATAATATCCCATAGGAAAACAATAATTCTCAAAGGAAAAATAACTTTCCTACAGGAAATATTAAAAATCCTATAGGATTTTCTAAAAATTCTACAGGAATCAAATTTCCTATAGGATAAAAGTATTTCCTGCAGGAATTTGATTCAGACAGGTAGTTTTCCTATAGGAAATTAAGATTTCCTATCGGATTTTAAAATTCTATGGGAGTTTTGTTCAAATCCTATCGGAATTTGAATTCCTATAGGAAGTTCTTTTGTTCCGGTAGGAAATTCCAAATATCCTATAGGAAAATTGTTTTCCCTATAGGAAAAAATATTTTCCTGTAGGAATTTTTTAAAGGTAAATATTGCACCTGACAGGTGAGATACATTAATAACAAAGGTGGTTACAAACTCCTCAAGCAATGGTCTATCATATGGCATATTTGAATATTTCTATACATGCAGCTTAAACGGGTGCAAAAATGCCACCTTGGCACTGGCATAATTATCCGGCACAGTGTTATAAATGAAATTGACTATACATGTACAATCCATTGTTTTAACAAAGATGTGAATATTATAACCAAAGCGCAGACAGAAAATAATATTCCGCTAGAGCGTTTGTACATTTGTATTTACAGTGGTGTAGCTAAAAGTCTACAGACGGGTGTAGGAGATCCTAGTAAGTTTAGGGAGTTACCTGAGCTAGTGATGATATATGTATATACAGGGTGTCCCAGAATATCTGATACTATTTAAAGTTCATATAAATTAAATAATACTTGGCCAAAACTTGTGAATTGTAACTCAAATAAAAAGTAAGTTCATTTTTCACAAAAAAGTTTGGGAGAAAAACGTGGTTTTCTTTAAAATATGATGTCACAAAAGTGCATCAATTTCCGGTTTAAAACTGTATTCTCAAACACAGACTCCAGCTATAGTTGTTATTCGTACAGTGGCTGTGGTGAGGAACTTTACTCATAAACTTGATGTCGTTGATCAAAAAAGATGTCATCTGTAGTACTCTATTTAAATTTGTTGTGTCTTTCTAAACAAAGCTAAATTTGTCCAAAATGTATGAATGTTTTTTGATATTGTTGAGTGATTATTTACATCATATACATTTATGAAAATGCATTTGATGTTTTATTAAATAAATTTAATCAAAAGTTATTTCAAGAGGAAATGGTATCAGATATTCTGGGACACCTGTCGATATACTAGTATATGGTCATCATTATTGCACACATTTGCGGTAATGCATTATAGTATGAGAACTTTTTATTTTACATCAAAAGTTTTAATTAATTCAATATACATGCAAACATTATTACATTTTCCCCAAAGTAATGAAAAGTATTTTTCATTTAGTTTAATTTGAACTACGTAATTTGAACGCTGTAAAATATATGTGATAAAAGTTAATAGCTGCATATACCATCCCCACCTCGCCCCACCCCGCCCCTTTTCAGGGAAAGAGAGCTGCATTTTTTAGGGGAAAAAATAAATTTTAGGTGAAACCACAGAGACCAAGCCCGTTTTGACCTTCATTTTACATTGAAATTTTCTTCCCTGTGAGTGAAACAAAACTTCTTGGTATTTCTCTAACTTGCTTCGTTTGTGAAAATTGACGTTATAAATAAATGTTAATAATGAACGTTTAAGAATGAAATAATTCTTTAGACTTTAACCATGTAAATTCATGCTTAGAAAATAAATTGGATCACCAGACCAATCATGTTGAAATCTATGAAGAAAAAAAAGCGTACATGTATATATTTTCTTTTAGGCTAAACTCGCGAAATAATAATTGTTGTAACGTTATATTTCAAATAAACCTCATAATCATAGTGTTTTAAAAGAAGCAAGAAACTTTTGATTTGAGTTTTAAAAAAGTTGTCAAAAAGGGGACCCATATTCACATTAATTAATTTATGCAATGGATTTGTTTTATATTATGTGAAAATAGTAATCGGGTTCGTCATACAATATATTCTTTCTACAGGTGCGGGAAGACAAATTAACCAAGAAGTTGTTTATATAGTCGATAAATGTAAACAAATTTCGTTATTGCTGAGCAGCTTATTGCTGAGTAGCTTGACTTTGGTGAAGTTGAAAACATTATACCAAACATGTGAAAACCATAGTACTGGTCATATAAAGAAAGAATACTGAGCTTCATGTAGTGTTTCAGGTAAATTTACAGGATATGAGGTATATGCACAATTCTCTCAATCTCTGTAGAGAACAGTTAGAGAAGTGGCTTGCCTTGGACTGACAGTTGGATGAGGAATGACTATGCCCGTCTACTTACACTTCTCTATTGAGAATAGCAAAAACACAGACGGAACTATAAAAACCACTACGACACATATCAAATGTTACAGTGCAAAATAAGGATTTTTTAATTTTTCAATCTGAATTAAAACTGGTAACTTAATTACAACTTTCGGTAAAAAAGTTTTTATTTAGCCACACTGTTTGCCTTTGGGACTGAAATTTGATCTTTCAGAAGATCCCGAACTTCTTAGTTGTGAATCAATCTTACAATCTGTAAAACTAAAACAAAGTTATTATTTGAGATTATAAAAAAATTACTAAATCAATCATTTTAATTTAATTTTTAGCACTTCGAATGTTTGTCCCATTTGTGATTATGTTAAAAACATGCTATTTTATCTCTGACACCCACACCCATCTTTTATACTTCTATTACACTGTATAAAAGACAATAGCAGAGTGCATGCCATATATTCTAACCACACCTGCACTTATGTGTAGGTGTCATATAAGTACAGTCAACTCGTACCCAAACTGACTCGTAATCAAAACCCAAATATTTGATTACGACTTCATTGGCATGACTAGTCAACTCCTACCCACAGAAATTTTATACGTATAACATTACAAATTTGGAGTGTAAATTACAATAATACTTTCTTTCACAGCTATCACTGTGCCTTATAATAATACTGATGACTGCCTTCAAAGAGTGAGGGGAATTTATAAATTTTGCAATATAATATAATTAATTGGTCTATGAAGAGGAAGGTTGCATGTAAACATAGATTGTCAATCAAATCTTGATAAAGGAATCTTTTTGGCAAACTTAAAGGAGACAACATAAACTTTGTTTGAAGATATCAAATATTCTACATTCGATTATCTCATAATTTCTAAATTACTTGTATTAAAACCTCAGCTAATCATCTCATCTTTAATCTTTACAATCTAAATATCACTGTTTACAATCATATTTTCATCACATTCTCAAAAAATATAATTATAAGTAGTTTTGATTTTTGACAGGTAATCAGGTAATTATAATTATTTCAAAATGAATAAAAAAGTAAATATTATTTTATCATTATAATAATATCAAAATATTTATCGTGGGTACAAGTTGACTAGTGAAGTCGTATAATCAAATGTTTGGGTATGAGTGGACCACAGAGTTTTGGGTACGACTGGACCATTTGTTTACGAGTCTGCTTGGGTACGAGTCAGTTTGGGTACAACTTCACTTGACGCATACCATATATTTACATTCAGTGTATATTTTCCCTTATGTTTGCATTGGAAACTTGCGACGTTCAATTTCTTATGAAAACACTAAGGTTTTATTATGACATCACAAACGAAAATCAGAGTTCACGCTTGTGGCTGTTATAGTGGCTCTTCAATTAATTTGAAATTACCCTTATGATAATACAGTAATTTTGCACTGTGATTAAAATCAAACCTTCCACTAGCTCCTTTATTTTGATGATTCCACACGACCATCAAAATAAAGGAGCTAGTGGAAGGTTTGATTTTACCAATCAGACTGAGATCACATGTGAAGACAAGGCATGAATTTTAAAAAATATAAATATAAACATTAAATTTGGGATATTGTCAGTCCTATAACACACCAGGTCATGCAGACAAACTATAATACCATGCTAACGCGCGGTATTAAATTTGTCAGCACGGCCTGGTGTGTTATAGGACCAACAACATCCCAAAATAAGCATTCAATGCTTAAAATAAATATACATGAAATCTTGTTGTTGGTGCTCATATATCTTATAGAGTTCTTCATATATACCTGATGTAATTGGTGAAGTAACTTTCCTCTAAAATTGTCAAATCCCAAAAAGAGATTCAGTTGCTGTTGAGAATGTTTGTCAAAGTATATTTTGCAGATGTAGGGCTAAAATGGCTTCATACCTGAACAATGTAAGGAGGGGCTACCATTCATGCAGTATTGAAAGAATGCTTGCTTTAAAAAGAGGAAGCAATACATTTTTAAGAAGCAGTGTGTATAAAGTTAATGTCCATCATTCCTGTTCAGTGAAAACCACAAGCGCAGCCAAGCCAAGAGTGAATGAAATCAATATCCAGATGATTCCAGAGAAACTGCATGAACAAATCTTTCCTAAAGCAGATACAAAAGGTTATTTTTAGAGAAATTTAATTACCAGTTTAAAAATACCTTGTAAATGCTTCTGTTAAGAAAAAAATTAAAACCTTTTTTCAGATGACTTTTTAAGATTTATTGTACAAATATGAATCCTATGGTACACATATATACCATATATAATGACCTGTATTATATATATTACTATCACATTGATTTTAAAGAGAAAAAGGTAGTAAGTGGTTTGGATGACATCAAGAATAACCTGGCAGCACATGGTTTATGGGATAAAAACACCACAGTATTGGATGACGTGACATTTGATCTTCCAAAACTCCATGGAAATTCTGTCACCGATCACTTCTACAACATTGCCAATGAGCAGCTAGATGGGTACATACAGCTGACACAAATGTTAATGGGATGTCCAATTCCACCCAAACCAAAGGTGTGCTAAAGTCTCTACTCAAATAAAACAATGCTACTTTCTTTGAAAAAAAAAATTACACCTGGAAATTATTCTATCTGTAGCTGGGAATTTTAGTGCATGGTTAGAGTCAGCATGGAAATCTCTAAGAAAATTGTGAAAACTATATTGACCCCTTTATTTAATTTATAGGGTTCAGATATCTAGGATGTGTATGATTTTGATTCTTGCATGGTGTTCTTTTAGGGGAGGAGGTAGTTTCTAGCTATTTATAATGCAGTTGAAAATACAGTCAAACTTCGTTATCTCGAACTAGATGGGACTGTTAGAAACTTCGAGATATCCGAGGATTCGAGATATCGAGGGTAAAATACTTAAAAAATAAGTGGTTGGGACTTATCACTTCGACATATCCATTGTATTCGAGATATCAGTGTTCGAGATATCGAAGTTCAACTGTACATTAATACATAATAATAGTCAGAATACAATTTAGATCTGCCAAGATGATCATTCATCTTTCCATCTGGGATAATAAATAATGCACTGAACATATACAGTGTATTAATCCTTCACATGGCTGTATTATACTGAAGTTGTCCATTAGCCTCTTGTTTTATATAGAGCCAGCTAGGAGCTAGGTGTTCATAAAGTGTAATAACGTTGTGTGTGGATTTAATAGTATTGTACATGGTCTATATGACTTGGTATTCAGAAATGGTCACAAAGAGCAGGCTGGACAAAGTATGATCCCAAAACAGGAAAAGCTACAGCTGTCAAGTACCCAGAGGAAGATATATTTGTGTTTGATGTGGAAATTTTAGTAATGGAGGGACATTATCCTACAATGGCTACAGCTCTTTCTCCAACAAACTGGTTTGTCATAATATGTATTGATAAAAATCAACTTTTAAACTGCTTTCCAAAAGACACTTCAATTGACATTTTTTCATATTTATTTTAGAGAAAATATATGCATTATAGATTAGAAAGTTTGTCATGGTTACACATATTATTGCATTTGAAATCATGCCATTGTGTTGTGCATTTACAAATAATTTTAAAACTAAAATTATACAAAATGTCGATATTGGTTGAATATGGAAAGGACTATATTTGGTATGGTTAAATAGTTGCCCCCAATTTTAACCAATTTCTAAATAGTATCATATAAAAATCAAATCTTCATAAATCATTATTCAGAGGATACCTATCACTTTAATTTGCCTAATCCATTTATGTAAATATATATTTGCATAATAAAATATGATTGTTCAAATCAAATCAATCATGATTTTATCATCATTGCCCATTCGCTGTTTATCTATGACGTCACCTAAATGAGCTAATTTTAATTCCTGTAATTTTGCAAACAAATGAAAATATTGTCATTTTTTCTTTATATTTTGCATTCGGAAGTATAGAGCACAGGTCTGCTCAAGTACAATTTTCACATTTGTTTTTGGTCATACAATGAATTGAATTTATACTAAAAAATGGTACTTGAGCAAGCCTGCGCTCAATGTTTCCCAGTCTAAAAACCATCGGAAAACACCCATATTTTGCTACAAAATATCAAGTTATCAAAATAAGACAATCTTCATGACGTCATTTCTACATTATGACGTCACTGTGGTGATAATTTTTTACACACTTATTTTCAGTATGATTTTAACTATCTTCCACCTTATTTTTCAAGCTCTTTATAAAACTTTAATTTTGGGGGCAAAAAATGCATAATACCGCATATTGTCCTTTCAGGTACTCATGGTGTTCAGAAGCAGTGACAAAGGATAAATTCCGCTGGACCAGAAATCCGAGACTTTGTGATCTTATCCCTTTGGAGTCTTCTCCAGAGGAACATGGCTGTCATCTCAAGAAAAGTCAGAAGAAGATTGTCATTGGTCATAATGTGGGATTTGATAGATCCTTTGTTAAAGAGCAGTATTATATAAAGGTATTGATTTCAGAGTTTGGTAGTTGTGTCATTAAGGAGGCAGGATGGTCAACAAATTAACCATCTGATCAACCCAAAATTTTAAGATATGATTTGTTAAGCAATAAACTATTATTTAGTAAAGATAATATTCAAACATTTTATCTTTAAATTTTTATATTTTCCTATATTTTCATATAGAGCTCTTCTTCTTAGGGAGGTCAATATTATAGTCTAAAAATGGCCACGACCATCAAGCCTTCTTAAAGTAAATTTTGTGACAAACTATCAAGTTTATACTGGTAAATGTTTTTTTTGAAAGTTGAGAAAAAACATTTCATGTACCACTATTCAACATTTTGAAAGGATTAACTTCTTTTCAGTTAAAGTCATATTTGCCAAAAACAAAATGAGTACATGTGATAAAGGATTTATATCCATTTAATAGGGGATTTACATGTTGTCTAATATGACTTTGCACTATCATCTTTTTTTTCCTATTTATTAAGAAATCCCAGGTGCGTTTCTTAGACACCATGTCCTTACACATTGCCCTGTGTGGTATGACCAGTTTCCAACAGGTGCTTTACCAGTCTAGTAAGAAATCCACTAACAGGAAAGATGTACGGGAGTACATGGAAATGAAGTCCTCCAGGAAACAAATGGTAATGTCATTAAAAGTACTTCTTACATTTATATCACATGTACTATCATGCAAATCTAAGTATTGTCATGAGAAGGATTTTTGCCTTACTAAGTACAAAATACAATACAATCACATCAGTGAGAATTTGCGTGTGCTCTTCTAAATGCCGTTTTATGTGATATATATATAGGTAATAAAACAATCAACAGAGATTCAGTAGATCATGGTTTAGAATCCTGTAGATTCCTAATTAAACGCGTAAAATCGCAAGAAGCAACCCTAGCGGATTTTTAAATCTCGCTTTTATTTTTCGGACAGATGTAAACTAAATGAAACTATAAAAAAAATTGCAGTTCGCAATTTTATATTCTTGTGATTTGATGCAGAATGGTTTGAACGCAGAATTAGGTTCTCGCGTAAAATAAGGAATCTACAGTAACCAACGAAAATGTGATGAATTAATGAGAAAAAAGACCATATTAACAATCATGAGATGTAATATAAACACGTATAACAGTCAGAAGATGTAAATTTAACTTGTTAATAATGGTTATTTCACCCTAAAGGATTCCTCTTATACAGGTTGACAGTTACTGGACCAATGAGAGCACCATGAATAACCTGAATGATGTGTACCAGCACCACTGTGGAGGGCGGCCCCTGGAGAAAGCCACCAGGGACGTGTTTGTGAAGGGCAGCATGGCCGATGTCAGAGAAATGTACCAGGTAAGTCTGACCCGCTCTGTATATATAAAGATACAGACTTTTCATTATAAATAGGCATCAATTGTTCTGGGTTCTAGTTCTAGTTCTAGTTAAATTCTCAGTTTTGAAGATTCTAATAAATGAATTTGTAGATCATGCATATGACTATGCTTTTAAATGCTTGTGCCAATTTTTTACTTTTATGAATATAATGTTGTTCAACAAACTATGATGAAACTACTGTTGTCCAGTACTTAAAGTTTCATTAATTATTAAAGATCTTTTGTAAAATATAGTATTACAGAATTCATTAGAAATATAAGGAATGCAACATATCTTGTAAATTATTGGTTTACTTGACTAGGAGCTGTGTACATATTGTGCAAGTGATGTTGAAGCAACACTCCATGTATTTAGAAAAGTATGGCCACAGTTTCTAGAAAGGTAATCCTTAAAGCTTTTGTTTCAAAAATTTACTTACATATATACCAAGTTCCTAAAGCTATGGAGCCGTACGTAGAATAATCTTACATGATATTTTATTTTGATGCATATACAGTGCTGATCAGACCCAGCCTAACAAAAAATAGACCCCAGCTAAATCCTGGGTTTACTTTCGGGTCTGCTTGGGGTTTACTCAGGGTTTGCTAGAGCAGACCCAGAGTTAACCCTGAGTAAACGCTAAGTAAACGTTGAGTAGACCCAGAATGGACACAGAGAGTAAACCGTGATCAAAAGATGCTACATGTGTAGTTGGAATATACAAGGGGCAGGTCTTACAGGCAATAAGATGGTAAGATAATAGATGGGTCTGTTTCACACTTCAGTGTGTAACATGGTCCCTAAAAGCAAACCCTGAGTAAACCCAAAGCAAACCCAGAGTGGACCCAAAGTAAACCCCAAGTGGATGCAGATTTGTTAAAAAGCAGACCTCAAGTAAACCCCGAAAGTAATTAAACCAGGGGTTTAGTTGGGGTCTGCTCTGGTGTTAGGTTGGGTCTGGTCGGTATTGTAGTTTTAACTTCAACAGATTTCCCAACCCTGTTACTCTGTCAGGAATGATGGAAATGGGAACTGCCTACTTGCCAATCAATCAAAACTGGGAGAGGTATTTGAACCAGTCAGATGCTGTATATGATGATCTACAGAATGAGTTATCCCGGTTGCTGCAGAAGTTGGCCAATGAGGCTTGTGAATTGTTGCATGACAAGAGGTACATATGTACTTGATTTTATGTGAATGATGTCATGAGCTTATGTTATGTTATTGTTTGAGATAACATTTATGTTTTCTTTGTTTGCTCTTAATAGGTATGAGGAGGACCTTTGGCTTTGGGATCTAGATTGGAGTGTAAATACTTATAAACTAAACAAACCCAAAAAGAAACCCAAAGACACAAACAAGGTACATTAAGCTACAATAGAATCACAATTTTCTTTGTGTACTTTGTGACAATTTGAGATATGGTCAGATTGTTTACTTACCTGTAAATTCTAGGAGAAAACGCCAGATGAAATCCTAGAAGACATTTTGGCATCTAAAGATAGAATCCCAAAAGTTTCTCGTCACATGGTTGGATATCCAGCGTAAGTGATACAATGAAAATGTAAAATTCATTCATCTTATTAAAGTTTAAATCCTGAGTTTACATTGCAAGTTAATGTTTTTATCTGGTTTTCATGTTACATAAGTTTTGCTTTCATCACAATATTAAATCACATACAAGGTGTCCCTAAATTTTCAGTAATTTTTTGGTTGCAAGAATTCTGTGCTTTAACAGCTTGTCATGAATTGAGTCATTGAATGTTTACAGTTGGTACAGAGAACTGTGTCCCAGAACCTCAGACCCTGACTGGAAGCCAGGTCCCTCACTGGTCACCACTTCACGCCGCATCACCCCCAAACTTCTGAGAATGACCTACAAGGGTTACCCTTTGCACTATGATGACAAATATGGCTGGGGTTACCTAATCCCAGACAAACACAAAGCGGCCTCAGACAGACAGAAGCTAGCCATGGCTAAGGAAGGGATGACCAAATTCCCAATCACGTAAACCTTTTATTTTTCTGTGTTTATCCTGGGGAATAAATCATGTTTAATCATGAATAATTATGTCTAAAAACAAATTTCAAAATTATCCCTTCCCTCAAAACTTCAATCCCCAGAAGTACAAATATTGTTTCTACATGAATGTATAATAAATGATTTAAGGTGGTATATGGGACATATGTGGATATTAATGTGGATTAAAGTAAATTATATTTGAAATACTTTCACCAGTTTAGAATTTTTAAATTTCACAATATTTATCCAAAAAATATGTTTTAAAAATTTTTGGAAAGTTAAAAATTTTAATCCCCAGCGGTATTCGAACTCATGACTTACGGATTCGTAAAGAAACCTCTAACCCACTGCGCTACGCTGTGAGGTGACAACATGGGGAAAGATACTATCTATAAAATAACACTTGATTTTATTGTTTATTTCGATAAATAGTACATCACAACATGGAGATGTCCCATACCACCTTAAGAAGATTGTCTTTCTGTGAAATAGAATCCCAACAAACCTGTGAATTTTGAACAATCCACTGATTTGCATCATGTAGATTGATTTCAATGAATAGACAGTGTACAGATATTTCTCTTTGTTTTAGAAACCTGTTTAAGATGTGCAATGAGTCCGTCTCAGAGGGTTTGCTGGTTCCCATGTCTGACAAGGAGATAGAGAGCATGCTGAACACGGCCAAGGATGACATGGAGTGGACAGAGAGAGCAAAACACCTGGACGAGGCCGGCATCAAAAAGCAGGCCAAGAAAAAAGACGACATCCTCGAGGTAGGCCAAATCTTTTTTTTGTTTTACATTTTTAACTTCTTCTTGAAAACTACAATGCCAATTGTTACTATTTTTGGTGTGAAGCATCTCTAGGATAAGAGGAATCTAAATTGTGAAATTTCTATTTGAAAGTTAACACTGTGTTTATGAATGTATAAAATAGAAGTTGGGCAACTGCTAGGGATGAGGCCTTAACTAAGCTCTGTTTTATACAATTACATATTGAAAGGTAAGTGAAATCTTTCAAACTAGGATGAGTAGGTATGTCTTTAAACAGAATCAAAAGACATTGATATACTGTAAACAAATATTTGCATTTGAGACAACTTTGCAAGCATTCTGAGAACATCTAAGTCATGAATGTTTCATGCTGTGTATCAGTTCTCTAATGTATTTTTAATTTGTAAGTATTCAAGGGCTCTATTGTGAACATAAGTCTCTGCAATTCGGTTTATCAATGGTAAATCACAAAATAATTATAAAGATTGCAAGGATAAAAGTTGTGATTCAAAATATATTTGTATATTGCTTGTAAAACATTTAAATGCTTTGGGAACTATAATAATTGTACCTATATTTATTTGGTGTAATTCATAAATTGCAGGTTAAGGAGACAAAATATGATATTGGAATTCCAGGTTGCTGGTTTCAAAAGCTGCCTCACACAGTAAGTATTTGGAGTGAAACACAGAACATAGAAGTTCTACATGTATATGTGTGTTAATCGTGAAGGCATAATAAATGTTCTTTGACCAGTGTATTGAAAACATCTATGAATTACTAGTCATTCAAGTGAATTACATATGTATTTAATTGGAGACCTTTCTTTGTAGGATGGAAAGGGAAGCAATGTAGGGAACCCTCTATCTAAGGACTTTCTGCCCCTCATAGAGACAGGTGTCCTCAAATCTCTGTTGATCACAGCGGAAAACGTGCTCAAACTGACCAAGATGTGTTCTTACTGGAAGAATAACAAAGACAGAATCTCGTGAGTGAGCAGTTGCAGTTGCAGTTGAGAAGAATAATATTCTTCTCAGTCATGATAGCAAATTACCTGATGAATATGTATTGCTGTAGTCATATTTTACACAATTGATTTACATGTAAAATATCAATTTCAGTACATGTATATGGTTAATATGGAATTTCCAGTATATATTCACTGCAAGATGACTTTGTAATTGAAGAAAATACTATGTTTTTAAAACATTTACTAACAAAACAAGCGCTGCATAATCTTGTTTCTGGTTAAACATGTTTGACTTGTCCTTATATACAGAGGACAGATGGCCTTGACCCTAGAGGAAGAGGACCTGCCCAATACTGTCACTAGGTAGGAGCAATGCATTGAAGCATGTATATAGTTTCTTGAATTAGGCTAACATGAATACTTGGGGTGTTTAGATTTTATAGTTCTGCTTTATTAAAATTTAACGTCCATGTACTTATCACATAAAAAAAGGAAAATGCAAACATTCAGGTATAGAACTGAGATAATAATAAATCAAGAATCAATTTTTTGAATGTCTTAATATCAAATTGACAAAAAATCACTATACATGTGGGGTTATTTTGGCCAGTGATCCAGATTACCACAATGATGGTATGTATGGAGCCATAGTCCCAAGGGTTGTGCCAGCAGGAACAATCACCAGGAGAGCAGTGGAAAAAACATGGATGACTGCCAGTAATGCCTATGTAAGTGTACAAAAAACAATGTTGTCTCCCATTTAGTAATACTTTTCTGATGTAAACTGACATTTAAAAGATGGTTAGAAATAGTCACACAAGAAATTATATTTCCTTTAAATTAAAGATTCCCACACCATGTAGTGGTGCAGTGATTGTAAAATAGATTACTAGCTGATACAGAACTGTTGTCCTGAATTGTTTTGTTGACAGGTGGACAGGGTAGGGAGTGAAATGAAGTCCATGATCCAGTCACCCCCTGGGTACCACTTTGTGGGGGCTGATGTGGATTCCCAGGAACTGTGGATTGCTGCCATAATCGGGGACTCCAAATATAGAATACATGGTAAACAATTAAATGTAAATTAAAACAGTTATACATATATTTCTACATTAAAGATATATTGAATTTATACAAATTTCATTGGCACCATATTGTGACTTACAAGGTTACAATGTACAATATATATTATACAGATATTCTAATTGTTACTTGCACTGACGAATCACATTGCATGTTACATTGGCTACTTGATGATTACAGGCTCCACCCCTTTTGGTTGGATGACTCTCCAGGGAAATAAGAATGATAAAACAGATCTACACAGCAAGACTGCAGAGACAGCTGGGATCTCTAGGGACCATGCCAAAGTAAGAAATGGGGGACTCAATTTGTAATGATCGGACACATTTTGAAATGAAGCAAAAAACCTAACTATGAGAGGACAAGTTATAGATATATGGTGAAAAACAGTTACAGCCAACAATTTTATATCTAATTCATGCTAAAATTTTAAGGTGATTTCATTTGCTTATCTTAAAATGCATTATATCTTAATAGATAAAACAAAACCTGTTTATAGTGAATCAAAATCAACAATACTTGGCACATTGCTATAAGTGTATTTCACTGTATATTCATGTATAATTTTGTTTCTTTAGATCCTGAACTATGGTAGAATTTACGGAGCAGGACAAAAGTTTGCAGAGACTTTGTTGATGAATTTTAATCATAATCTGTTGCCTACAGAAGCATCAGCCAAAGCCAGGAAACTGTACGAAACAACTAAAGGTAAAAGGTTAGTATCAGTGTGAGTCGTGAAAACAAAAGGTCAAAGGTCAGCAATACAAACATTTCACAATTTAATGGCATAGGTCATTAGCAGTTAAATTTAGGTAAAATAAAGATGAAATGGAAATAATTGAAGATGAAAGGTTTTTCAAAACTTTTGCTGATGAATTGGAAGCAATAGGATCTCAAGAACACTGTAAAACTGTAAGTGTGAAAGAATGTGATTTAAATTGTAAAATTGCTTTATTGAAAATTTTGATTTGTGTTGTATTTTTTTAGGAAACGTGGAGAGAAAGTTTGGGAAGGAGGAACGTAAGTAAATGAAAATTACTTGTAAATATACATTTAATTAAAATTTAAAATCAGAAAAATTATAACAAAAGTTTAAGGGATAATTTTGATTTCACATAACAAAAAAAAGTATTGTAATTAGGAGCAGGTAAAGTGCTAGATTAGAATCAGTGAGGATCATTTTAGAATGCTATAATGTCTTTTATTGAATATGTACTTTATTTTCTGTTTTGTACATGTGTTGCTAAAATGTATTTTAATTCAAAGACTTGATTGTCATTTTTACAAACAGGTAGAAATTTATAAAACTTGCATTGAATAACATAAGTTATAAATTATTACATTGATTTACTAAAAAGTAAAGGTATGATTTATTATTTTTGACAACAAACAGATCATTAAATGACGGCAGGTAATGTTTATATAAAAGGTCAGGTAGAATTGTCATTTTTAAATCTATTACATATATAGATAGTTTTATTGCAGTACAAGCTGAAGTCATTGGTGTGTCATATTTTTTCTAAATGGATTTTCTGGTTAAAACCTCATACTTTTCATAGGTTTATAAACTAATGTCTAATTTCATCATTCATCAAAATAAGAGAATCCATTTCAATTTTTTTTTTCTGGTTCATACATCATGATTGCTGTGTGAATTTACACAAGTGTCATTTTTGCTTTAATGCTTTTATTCCTTGCTGCGATTACAGAGTATTTCCTATCTCTTATTTTTTTTTTTTTAAATAGGAAACTATTAAAATAGATTAAACACTTTCTTTTGATGTTTTGCTTTCATAAATTACTATTATAAATGTAGATGCACAACAATGAATATCTTTGATTTTATCACAAAAACCTATTTCTTCCACCACATGTATATTTTTAAATATTACATGTACTTTAAAACTTATTGAACAATAGCTTTAAAATGTATAGATAAATTAAAGTTTTCAGATTATTTGGAAAACTAAAAATATGGATTAATAAATTTTATCTTTTTCATGATGATTACATATACTTTATAATAAAATCATAATACAAAATATAGAAATAGATAAAAATTTAATTACTAAATAGATTAGACATAATAGATATAATAGACATAGATAAAATGTATGTGTTTTTCTGTATAATTCATTTCTATCTTATTGAAAGCAGTCTTTAAACTTTTAAAAACTGGTACACGTAAAGGTTTGTAAAATTCTAAAATTGTTATGGTATCATTACTATTATAGTACATATACATGTAGCTGTTTATAAATCATGACAAAACTTTGGTTTCTCTGGCAGTGAGAGTGAGATGTTTAACATGCTAGAGTCCATAGCACGGTCAGCCTCACCCAAAACACCGGTCCTGAAGGCCTCTATCAGTAAAGTGTTGGAACCTGAGATCATTGGTGACGAGGTATAATAGCCAGTGTTTTAATGAGTGTGAAACTTGTCAGAGGCCAACACCATTTTGCCTGGTGTATATAAATGATTATACCACCAAATCTTAGCTCACAGGGAAAGAATACTTATCTAAATGTGTCTTTGTGAAATCATCTTTATGGTTTGAAGTTTTTCTTAGGTAAACCATTGAATCTACCAATACTTGGTTCATTTTAATTCACTTATAACTACGAGTTATTTTTTTCTCTCAAATTTTTATTTAGTCAATACTGAATCTGCTTCTGTAGTTAAGGACAAGTCACACCAACATTTGGTCATAGATTTTTTTAATTTAAGAAGAATAATATTGGCTGGTAATTTGAATGTTTATATTTCGACAATAGATATTGCTAATTGTTTTCAGTTTATGACAAGTCGCATTAACTGGGTGGTCCAGAGTTCGGCGGTGGACTACCTCCACCTAATGCTGGTGTGTATGAACTGGCTCTGTAACCAGTACGACATTGATGCTCGGTTCTCCATCAGTATCCACGATGAGGTGCGCTACCTGGTGTCCAGTAAGGACCGGTACCGGGCAGTTCTGGCTCTACAGATCACTAATCTTCTCACCCGGAGCATGTTTGCTCGAGCTCTCGGAATGAACGATCTACCGATGGTGAGCATCAACAATTTAACGAGGCCGGGTCTAATTTTTTCTGCCCTAGATTTTTAAATAAAATTTTTTGCATTAATTTATACTAATATAATTATTATTTTAACATAAAAATATTTGATATTTACCACATCGTTTGTGTAGGGGGTCATCTCAAAGTTTGTTAATTTTTAACATAGGACCCTATGGGATTTTGCTTGAAATGTATCAATTTTGCACATTTTTTTCAATTTTTTTAAACTTCTGCCCTAGGGATTTTTTTTTCTGTTCTACATATGAAAGTTATTGCTAAAAGGCATCAAATGATCAAATAAAAAAAACCTTTTACCTCCTGGTTTGTTCCAGGGGTCTTATCAAAGTTATTTTTTTATGCCCAATTTCCTAAATTTGTCAGATAATGGCCATTTTTTATTTGACAAAGGCGGAAATGATGATCTTTATATTATTATTATAACATTCAGACATATGTAAGTATTAAAAATATATATAACATCACATATTAAGGGTTATAAATATAAAATACATGGTTACTTTCTTGAAA
>WFKH01006014.1:51508255-51520698 GCA_016163765.1 Magallana hongkongensis
GACCCGAGCCCAAATATTGCTTATATTTCAAGACAGTTATGTTAATTCTACAATATAATATCAATTTTACGCTTCCAACGAGTTATTTTTGACAAATTTCGCTGAATATCTGCTGTTAAAAACCATAACGCCATGGCGTTAACCAAGCAAAAAGATGACGTCACAATGCAAATGAAACGCTGCGCGAAAGTGTGCGTACTCGAGCTGTACTCGGCCTCATTAATTCAGACATGCATTTATTTTAATGATAGCTCAGTAGGTTTGGACAACAGGCAGAGCCTACATGTATATATAAACTCTCTCCCAAATACAAAATCAAATAGTGGAAATCTTGTGCGATATATTTCTATGGAAGAGAATGTTATTGGTTTGCTGACTTAAAATATTTGGAGAATTGTATACGTAGGATAAGGGGACAATGAAAAATATGTCATCTAAGTTTTACCATTCTGAAGTGGTATTTATACTTTGCCCTCAAAGATCAACATCACCTGGTTATTTTCCCCTAGCAGGAGTTAACTTGTCAGTTCCAGGGGTTTGCACAGCACCAAATGTAACAGATAGGTCAATTGGTAAAGCTTCTGACTGGAGATTCAGGGGGTCCAGGTTAGAATCCTGGTCTGGTCTGTCATTATTTCTCCCATCCTGTGACATATGTACATGTATTTTTAAAAACATTTTCAATACCTTTTCTCAAATAGAACTTCCATGAAGTGTTATTTACCCATATAATATTAGGGTGGGTTTTTTTATTCATTTGATCCATAGTAGAAAAATTACCTTTAAAAGAAAAATGTGTTTTATTCAACTAAAGTAGTATCAAAAGACTCTTCTTGAAAGTGTGTTTTTCAGTTTGGTTGAAGCAGGTTCAGTTCTATTTACATATGAATTGATTAGTATTCTATAAAGAGGTGCATTGTTTATATAATATTCTGAGGTATTGTATTTTCAGTCTGTTGCCTTCTTCAGCAAGGTTGATATTGACCAGTGTCTGAGGAAAGAAGTAGGACTGGAATGTAAGACCCCGTCCAACCCCAGTGGCATGGAGAGAGCTTACAATATTGCTTTTGGTGAGTCAAGACTTTCACTATCTTTATAATACATATTGATTCAGGAAAGGTCAAAGTTGTGTGTTGTTCAAATGGTAAAGAATTGAAAATCTAATGCAAAAAACAATACTAATGTAATTGTAAACAAAATGTGATTACTTGTATATCCCTCAAATTAAATATTGAAAATATGGTATGTGTAACTCTTGAAGCCCTTGGAATGTACCGATATCTTATTCATTTTACATTTAAACCATTAATATTGTTTCAGTTAATCCGTTAGTATACTTGCGTGCCTGCAACTTTTACAAGATATCCATATTCACTCAACTGAAAGCCAAGGTCATGTTTATAAGTTGTTTAAAATTTATCATAATTATACAAGTACATGTACAATACCTTAGCTCCCTGTTACCACAAAAGCAAAGCCATTTTGAATTATTTCCACCCTAGATTTCTTTAATTAGATTTTATGCAGGGTGAGTTTTTCACAATTTTAATTAAAAATTTGGCTATTTACTTTTGCTTTTTCCTTGGGGGTTGATCAAAGGATTTTAATTTTAGAATATCAGGCCTTAAGGCAATGTGTTGGAAAACTGCCAGATTTTCATATCCTTTTAAGACTTAGGATTTCTGCATATAATATTCTACTCTGCGTATCATTTTTTTTAAAGTCGACCATATAGGTTGTTCCAGGGATTGTACAATGCATCAATTGAAAGCGATTTTTTTCTATGCCAGATCCCTCTAAAATTACATTTTATATGATGTAGAAGAATTATTTCGTCAAGAGTTGCTTATTTAAATGTTTTGTTTGATGATAAGTAAACTGTTTACAACTATCTGGTATACACTGTAAACATTTTAATATACAAACAAGGCAAATTTGGAATGTGGAAAAGCGAATTTTGTATTTTAATTTAAACTCCAATATATTCAAAGCAAAATTTCTGACATACCCACATTGCAGGTAATATTGTATTAAACCCATTACTGAAAAAATCAAATATATTCCATAAAAAAGCTACTCAATTAATGTTTTATTTGGGGGAAATCAGATCGTCTGTTCGTCTCTGCAATATTAAGATTTTATTTTTAACATATGGGCCTTTTAATTAAAATATGGATGATTCATTACAAAACCAAACCACAACATTCTTGGCGAAGCATTGATATGTAATATGTATGCATATTTTAAAGAAAAAATAATTTTCTTTGAAACTTCAGTTTCTGAAATGCAGTCATTCAGGCTTCGATGAATGTTGATTTACATTATTGGCAATTACTTGCACATAACACTGTAGTAATATTTTGACCTAAGTATTCTGTCTCAAAAGTCAGTTAACTCATTCAGATGACCACTTTTCTCACAAGTTGTCGAAATTATTAGTAAATTGCATTCAATATTTGAGGTTGGACCTGACTTTTAGTGGGGATCAGCGGTGCACAAATGACGTATACACCATGTTTGGTTCACCACATGCCATTTTTCGATGCAACTTCTCATTTTATTTCAGGCGAGGGACAAGACATTTACCAGACCTTACAAATCACGAACGGGTCGCTTAGTGCTGCGGAGGAATTGCAAGAAAGAAAGACTGAATTTGCCTAAAAGTGAAATTTAAATAGATCTGACGTGTTTGAGCCAGAGAGATATGTTTAATTTACTTTTTATTTGCATTGGCGTAATTTGTACCATCCCCACTGATATAAACTATTTTCGGTTTTTTAACGAAATCTTGCTCTATTCAAATCCTTGGACCGGTGCTAAAAATGTTGTGTTTGTTTGGAACTGGACACTCTCACAGGTTGAGAAGTTTTAACCCTGTTATTGTTGTTTATTTGCACTGCTCGCTGTAGTGCTTACCGTTATAACTGTACTCTTTGCAGAAGTATATTGTCATTTCAATAAAAGTACAAAAACTTCACGTTTTGTTGGTGCCTTTTGATTGATACGCATTTATCAGAACAAAGTAGACGTTAATTTTGAAGAATGCCGTCATTTAAGTGACAAGGTGTCATTTTTTGGAGCAGCAAAATAACAGTACAAGCCGTATGTGTGGTATTATTTATTCATAAACACATAAGGATGACGGGACTGCAAAACAGTTGGATTTCTTTTTGACAGCAAGTAAAAATAAATTAACAGTTTTATGTTTCGCATGATCGAGATGAAACAGGAATGTCTCTGGGAGAGAAGGCAATGACATTGATGTTCCGTACACTCCACCTATTGCTCTATTTTTTGTTATGCTATTTTCAAATGCTCTATTAAAGCGTACCATATGTTGTATAATAACTGTCACCAGAGTAGCGTTGGCTGACCACGTGACCTATGATCGTATTAATTTTGATCAACCTTAATTGTAAACAGCGATTAATATCTCTACTTGTGAAGAAGTCTACAGAAACCCCTCACCAATAAACTACAAAAGATAGGTTTTCACGTTCTTTTTTTCACATGGTAAGACTGAACGTTTCCGGGTTTGAGAGCTTTAACACATATCGGTGGACCGACAAGACCTCTCATCAATTAAACTCTCACTAGAAAGTAACAGGATTTTGGTCAAGATGGAAAGCCCATTTTTCCAAAATAGTAAAAATGTCGTTTTTCCGTGTTCTTTACAGCCTACACATCAAAGAACTCCGAATATTTTTTGTGACATGCAGAATTCTCTAACACTTCTTCATTAGCGAACACTTCATTAGCATATCCACAAGTTTTTTTTTCTCCCTCTTTTATATACTTCCTGATTCGGTCGTTGTCTTTGTTGTTTGGGCACCAATGGTAGTGGTGTCTGTGATTACAGCAGTTACACTGTCTGAAGTCGTGTCCAGTTTAACACAGTTTGTCTTGGTTGTATCGTAACAATAGCCTGCACCACAGTTGATCTTGTAGACCCGCGGCCCGCCCACATAGCAGTATATCACACCGTTACAGCTCTCGTACGGGTGGGGGTAAAGGGCAAACGTATTCTTGTCATCACAGTATGTTTCTGCAACAAAAATATTTTACATAAATACATGAACTAGAATATCATCCTTGTTTCTAACATTTCCACTTTGTTATCAAATCATTACAGAATTATCTTCATTTGAAAACATTTCGGATGATATGCTAAATATTAATGCGATACATGTATGACATGTGATACATGTATGACAAGTTGAATGAATTAATATCTGTGAAATGTCCAAATGCTTACTTGGAATGACGTGAAATTCGGCTTCTGCTGTGTAGGTTTTGATGACGTTATTGTGATAGGAAGTGACCTCACACATGAACACCGATCCATTATCGTGCATCTTAGACACCATCGTCAAGGTACTCTCCAGTTGGAGGGAGCACCCGGTCCAGGTCCGGGTAATGTTAGGGGTCAGGCTAAGGTTAAAGTATTTATCTAATCCTGGCGGCCGAAATTTGTAAGCGATTGTGACGTTCGGTTCGTTCAGTTCCATGGAACATTTGATGGTGGCTGCATTATTTTCAACGACGCTGGTTGATACTGTGAGTTTGGGTTTTGAGTCTTTTTTATTGACGGCTGAAAAGATGAAAAACATCGATATTTTGTTATTATGAACAAAAAAACAAAAAACCTCAATCAAACACAAAGCTATAAAAAAATCTCCATTTTGCAGAAATGCTAAATAGGTGACTTTCAAAGAATTATTTACATTTTTTATTCGTGATATGTCACACATGAATCATGGATATACGAATAAGTACAACGACACGGCGTCAACCTTGGTGCCTTTACATGTAAATAATTGTACGTCAGAGCTTAAACAAGTTTTTTGTTTTGATTCCCTTTTCTAATTTGAACAGGGATATAAATTGAATATTCATACTCCTGATTTTGTGTTTCACTTGTGGACAGAACTTAGAAACAGTAGCATTTTGAAAATTTGCTTTAAAACATTTTTTTAAAAATTAATTAGGATAATAAAGAATGTAATGAATTCTATTTTTCCATTTTTTGTATGATAGATGAACACACAGAAGGAAACAAACGATGACAGAAGTTGGTCACAAGGATGAAACAGTTAGAGACCAAGGTCTTATTACACCGTTAGTTCTACGTAGATGTCACACTCTCTTCTCCGTTGTTTTTGTGTACTATTTTATATTCAGTGTAGTTGCATTCTTCTATTACAATGTGTTATATTGTTATTTATTATTTCTAGTGAATCTAATTCTATAATAGCAACTGCATGTAACATTTATAAAATTCAATTACCTATAGTAGCATATAATTATTCTACCTACATATACTAATAGAAGAAATTTAGAAACTATTGCGGTTACACCACAGCATAATAATTGCATTAATAGCTTTAATCAAGTATCGTTTAACATAAATGACGTTTCCTGCCAATTCGCCTTGATCGCGGTCAAAATAATTTCCGCGTATTTTTAAGCAGAGGTGGGTGTTTTATAAAATGCGAAGATGTCAATAACCTGCTTTGATAACTCACATTCAACATAAAAAAACGAGAGTGGATATTTCAGAGGTGCTACATGTAGACTTTTTAAGTCTGATACTGCAGCTTTATTTCCATCAAGATACCTTTGACAACGGTGGTATTTTGGTAGTTTTGCTCAGGTAAAGCTAACCGACAGGTGTAACTTCCCAGGTATGAACAGTCCACCTCTTTAGAGTGAATGGTCAGTAACAGGGCGTCCTCTTTATAGCTGACCTCTGACGTGAAGTTGGAGTTGATGTTTACGCTTGGTGATCCTAGGTTCCAATTAACCACAACCAGCGTTGTAGGTTTGGTGTCTTCCACTTCATGGGAGATGCTCATTTCCTGCCAATTTCTGGCGTACATTGTGACACACTTGATGGTTAAGATGGAGTTGGAGTAGGGTAGATCGATGTCGTTACTTTGGACGGATAAAGCTAAGAAAAAAAATAAACTATATTTAAATGCATGAAGAAGTAGATGCAATTTTGTTATAATTAGTCCAATTTAAATACAAACACGTCTGTTATATAGTTATAGGGTGGGGTCTTAAGATAAGTTATCCCAAGATGAAAAAAATGACGATATGGTGAAATCGATGAGATTGTTCTTTGCATTGGCAATGCTGTCGAAATAGACGTTGAACTACGCGGATCCAAACAGTGAGGTAGCTTACTTGGTCTGAGCGGGTATTCTGTGACAGTTTCTGTGGTTCCCTGAGAAACTGACTTGGTTGTTTGTGACGTTTGGTCGCTAGTAGCGGGGGCAGTAAAAGTCCGAGAGCTTGTTGAGGTAGATTGAGTTTGAGACGTTTCCTTTTGGTCTGAAACACCGAAGTATTAAATCACATTATTATCACTTTAAACGAAGAGCGATCTTTTATCTTTTGGAATTGTTGATTTTAAAAGTGCAATGCTACATGCGGTAAACAGGCTGGATTACCGGTGGTTGTGTAGTCGGTCTTTGCTTTGCTTCCGGTGGTCAATGTACCTGTCGTCTGCTCACTTACAGAGGGCTGTCGGCTGACGACATTTGTCGTCTGCTTGTTCGAGTGAACTTGCGTTGAAGAAATTGTCGTTGACACGAACGGCGATGTTCCTGAAAGAATGAGACGTTCCGGTATATTAGAATATACGTTGTCTTTGTTGAATATTCTACTGCTGAAAACAAAAAATAAAAAACAGAAAAGGCCACAAACGTCACCAATTTCTCGAAACTGAACTATGAAAGTTTTTTAAAAATGAATAAAAGGATTTAAATTAAGTTAAAATGCAAAATTGATTTAAATCCTTGATTTTTCACAACACATAGTTTTCTGATGTACATTACAATGACAAAATTAACTTCCTTGTTGTTGGGTTTTTTTTCTTTTCTTTTTTTTTTCTTTTTTTTGGCAAACAGAATGACACATGTAGCTACACGGATTTCTTATTGTACAACAGTAATTTGTTACCATTAGATAATTAAAACCGCACAGTTCACTTCTGTTGTTAATTAAAAATATGTCAAACTAGTTAACCACATACGTCACGTGAGACAAACCAGGAAATGGCTCGTGGTCAGAATTCTTATTGTAGCAAACTTTTTTATAGACCTCCTCTAACAGTCCGTCTTAGGTCATAAGTTTTGCAAAGAATTCGGAATTTTAATGTTGTTAAAAGTAAACTGTATTATTTTCATTTTGTGCATAATTATAGTTAAATCTTGTGCATTAAAGTTAGTTCTTGTTCTTTACTTCAAAACTTCGATTCGTGATAAACAATTTTTTATTATAAAGAACCTAATTTTGTACAGGAGGAAAGGTTTGTTTGTTATGTGCTTTCGAAAGTCTTGGATAATATTTACCGGAAGAGGTCACTTCGTTTGAGGTAGATGGGTAGTTTGAGGTGAGTTTTGTGAGGATCTGTCCTCTAGTAGTGGGCTGGACTGTAGAACCTTTGCTCGATGGGCCTAGAATAGATTAGTAAATGTGTACATTCGTTAAAATGATCATTACGTTTTTGTTATATTTAATCATTTGATCGACGTTTTGTAAAAATCCATTAAAGTGGGTGGATGGTTGTGACAATTTGTAGACTGTATTGATCTTCTTGAGAAGAAGAGCTCTGTATTAAGATGAAGGAAAATGTTTAAATTTTAAAACTAAATATATGGATTTTTTTCTTTACAAAATAAAAGTTTAAACTTAAATAATCATATCAGAAAATTGTTAAAAGGTTCGTGTACATGTAGATCTGATGGCTACTTTCTTAAACACCCAGCCTCTTTAAGTGGCTTAAAATGAAATGCCGGTAGCAATATTTATTGAGGAAACAAAAGTTAGAACAAAAGTTTAATAATTACAAAACTTACCGAGGTGAAACGTCTCCACTTGCCCCTCGTTGAATTTATCATCTAAACACATATTTAATGTACATAAGATTATAAGATTAAAGTTTGTTTTCTGGAAAAGAATCTTAATTATAATAAGGTTATGGCTCACTTTTTAAAAAAGGTTATCGATCAATTAAAATTGGAAACATGCCATATGTTCAAACCTCGAGAGATATGTAATGCATAACAAACCAACAAAAAAAAAATCTAATAACTTTTTTCGAGGTTAAAAAAAAATGAAAACAAAATTGATAGTCCATAATTTTGAAGAATTAACCCCTTACCGTTACTACTTGTTCCAAAATGTATTGCCAACGTGATAGCAACAACTATCAGCGAAATAATCAACACAGCAGCTGCAAAGAGGATGTACCACCGGCTCCTGTTTTCTCTCGGCTTCCGGAATCCTCGCATGAAAATGTTGCTCTGCAGATGATCACGTGACTTCATTGCCTTGCTGGTGCAGTCCTGCAAAACGTTCATTTCAACCTGAACAAATTTGAATAACTGTCTTGAGCAGGTCTTCAGATCAGTAGATTTTTTGGTCTTTTCCTTATTCATTTTAAAGTAATCTGATTCTCGACATTTCTTGAACTCCAAACAGAACCGAACGATAAAGGTCGCGTGAAGAAATAGCGTTTCCTAATACGTAGCTGCGTGAATAAAACGTTTATTTAGGGAAGAGCCATTTAGCATACGACAAAATTAATCTAATAATTTAAATAACATATAAATTCTTTTTTTATATGTATGAACGCATTTTCATGTAAGTATGATTTACATACTTGGCATGACGATGAAATTTGAGTGAGCTAAGGTGTATGAAAAGTGGTTTACACTTGGTATGCGATCTACATACAAGGGGCAAAGGTGACAATATGCGCTTTCAGAATTAGAACTAATCTGTTATCTGTTCATTCAAAATGTATCTTATTATCATATCACTTGCAAATGAATGATAAAACAGGTTTTATAATTTGTTTTTTAATGAATTAATGAGAATTGGCAGGTATGACAATATTCAATTCTCTCAAATGTACCCTCATCACCTTCTCTAGCATACTAACAAATAAGATGTATATGTACATGTAATTAATAAGTCAATACAGATGCATAAATGATTGTCTTTTCTATCTTTCATTCTTTTAAATTTTCTTGTAATGTTAAAGATAACAGAATAAACATCAAAATTACTAGAAAGTTGTACTTTTCCGTCTTGTTCGGTTTGAGATTCAAAACAGCGATACAACTGAGAGTTTCTTTCTTTTTTAATTAAAAACAAAAAATTAAATAGCTTTGAGCGGCTTTGACATTGTGCTATAATTTTACTAAGTTATTGGTCATATGTATATTCGCTAAAAACAATGTATGGTACCTAAAGGATAATGAAATACTATACAATGATGCACAAAAAATATTTCAAATACAATCTATTTCATATAGATATACATACTCGATTTGCATGGGATTGGGAGCTAGTTGGTTATTTGAATACTCTTATAGTTTAATGAAAAGACAGAAGAATGTAAATGTAAACTCGATAACTAATTATGATTGCTTTCTATAAATTACAAACATATTAATCCAGTTACAAAGACTTGAATAGCGAGATAAAAAAGTATAAATTTTAAAACTTCCAAATAATAATGGTATAGTCTTAACTAATCGAAGTACCAATAATGTCAAATTGATATATACATGTATGTTTGATCGATGAAATGCGATATTTTGGTTTAATTACAAAATCAAATAGCGGACCTTGGAACTGTCAACGCCCTTATATTGCATTCATGCAAATTAGTTGCACAATTGCACACTTATTAATATTAATCAGTCTCACCTAAATAAATTAATTGTCTTCCACTTGATATAGATTTGCGTTTAAAAAAATTGAGAACGGGTTGTAAATGTGATTCAATGCTAATAAACAAGAAAAGTATTGTTGTTTTTAACTTCAAGTCAAATTAACACGAAAAAAATTTGCGAACTTACTTCAAACCACCGATATTTAATCCAGCCGGTCATCCTGAGTTACTTCATTCAATGTCAATTGTTTATAACGATTAAAATGTGAAACTAGGTGTGTAAATTTTTTTTATAATCGATCCCTTTTATGATTTCCTGTATTTAATGATATTTAAATGAGGATTCTTTGACTTTATGGGTCAGCAAGTGGCGGAAATATTGAATCAAATTAAAACTTTCAGTTGATTTATCCGCCCTGACAGCACAAGGTTATTAATTAATAAAACAGGACCAAATTGACAATCATCGCACAACAATACGGGAATTATTAGTACATTCAGATCGTTTTATGTTTTATGTTGGAACTATAAAAAATTAATAGAAAAGATATTTTTGAAATGGAAATTGTATACATGCAATGTTCAACGTGAGAAGTGCTTATATTAAAAGATAGAATCATTCCTGAGGTAGATTATATTAACCATATGCATGCATGATGGACACAGGTGGTAAAAACCAACGTTGCCTTTCCATTTATCTATGTTGTTATCGGAACCCCTCGGCAAAAATTAATAAAGCGTAAAGTTCTGATCAGAAATCACAGGCGGTTGTTTTGTGGTCATTTGGTCACAGTTGGTCATTGTTACGACCACAATTTCTGTAACTGGTACAGAAGTATTTATCGAGGATACCGCTTGGTATAAATAATAGAAATATCTAAATTGAAAAAGGAGATAACATTTTGAAAATAATAAATCTGCGAAATAATTCAAAATATAACTTTTGGCATGCCTTTAAAGTATCCCTCGCAAACATTTCCCAAAGTAAAAATATGGGTTTGAACAAAATAATTCTTACTGTATTTTTTTATCTCCAAAAACGATTTTTAACCTGTTGTTTTGAGCTCCTTTGTTCCCTAAATCCTACATTGATGAATAGATGAACAATTCATCATTATTTTTTAAACCATATATTCATGTATAGGAGAGTAATCATTCATTTTTTTTATAATAAATCATATTGTTCAAGGGAAAACAAAATTCATCAATGCATCTAAACATTTTTGATCGAGTTTCAAAACATTTGTCATAATAACAGATACCGGTACATCCTCGATATGATTAGTGAATAAAAAATTTGATAAATGTATTCAAAAAGCAAAATGCGATTCACGTAAACCACGCATTTAAGATCTTGAAAGTGATGTAAAATAATTATCTTATAAATCTTATAAAGTAAACGTAAAAGAAATGATCATTCTTTTTCTTGTTTACTATAATTAAAATTATTATCATTATCATTACACAAAGCATCATTATTATCATTATAACTACTTCCACAACATTGAAAGTGTTGATTACTTACATTTATGGACTGACCATTCCCGATAGGGTGGCCTGATGCCTCGCTCATGACTGGGCAACTACACCTCACACATATCTCAGCTTACTCAGATTTTCCTTTTTTTCAGTTTTCAGCCCAAACAAGGGTCCCAGGGCTGGATTCATTCAAGTGATAAAATCTCCAGCTCTATGCCCTTATCGTACTGCAATGATAACAAGGCAGCACGCTTGATCAGTTTTCTCTAAAGCAACAAATAGTTGATAGATCACAAAGTCTGATTAACCTGCATATGAACACTTTATGGACATATAAGTCGAAGTTTCTCTGTAGAACATCCCATATCTAAAGAATACACTTTAGGACAGACTTTAAGGTATGAAAAAAGTTTTTTCGAAGTCTTTTTCGCAAGAGAACCAGCTTGCCTTTTTTCCGAAAAAAAACTGTGGTGACTAAACAGGGCAATGGCATCAATCGGTGGGCGTTTCCATTTATCGTCTCTGAAAGCAGTTCCGCATATAGCTACCTTGTCACTGCTATCAATCAAGACTCGCCTCTCAGCGCTCACATTATTACAATTTTGAAATAAAACAAAATGTTTCCAAATTTTAATGCCTTTTATGATGTTTTACACTGATGACAACATGGTGTTTCATCAGAATATGGGAACTGTGGTGGGTTCTTAATTTTGGTCGGCCCAGCGCTATAATTAGTGGGACTGAGTTCATGTGGTCTTCGTTTATTGCTTGTAGTTTAAAAATAGAAGGACAACATGGTCTGAATTATAATTTATCATTTGAAGTCGAAGCGTTCCTTGGTTTGGACATGATCGATGCATTTTTATGGCAGGCGAAAACAAAAAGACAACGACTTGCAAATGTTATAGGCTAATAGGTTTCCGTAGAGTGGCTCTTTGACGACATTTTATTTGACAGGTCTTAAAATTCTTAAACAAATTAAAATATTACACCAAATTTTAACAGGTGTTCATTTGAATGTAAGCTATTTAGTACATTGTTTATCTCTCTGTGTAAATGACAAGTATACAATTATTATCATCCCACGATAAGATTTGAAAATATTGAAACTGACACAGCTTTAGATTTAAAATCGTCTTGTGATGTGCTTCAACTGAACTTTAGTCACATCTCCGTTATTTCCTGGAGAATATCATACATGTTTAAAATTATGGCAAACAGATCTATCTCTCTCTCTCTCTCTCTCTCTCTCTCTCTCTCTCTCTCTCTCTCT
>WFKH01006014.1:51520708-51536341 GCA_016163765.1 Magallana hongkongensis
CTCTCTCTCTCTCTCTCTCTCTCTCTCTCTCTCTCTCTCTCTCTCTCATGTATCCGCGACAATCATAAGCCTAATAAATTTTTTAAAAGATATTGATTTGAATAGTTTACAACACATTATAAGTTCTGTACAACGTAAGATTAAATATGATTAGACAGTTTGCATAGTCTCCGTATTTTAAGCTGGTTTGCCCGAATTTAACTTAAAAATATACAAACCAAATGCAACCTAACATTAACTGAAATTGTATCTTTAGAAACAAGCGTACAAAATGATGAACAAAGACTGACTGGAAAATCTTTTGATGAATGTAAATATACCGAGCATGTACTCATCTTGCACATATTATTATACACTGTTTTGTTCACAAGATGAAACTCTGCCATTTATGTAGTTAACTGAATGGTATTTGGAAGATCTGGAAAGCTGACTGAATGGCAGAATTATGCCATTCAGTTAACTTTCAGTCACTCTTCAGTTGACTGATAAAAGAGACAAATAGCAGAGGTTTTTTTGTGTTTATTAGGTATGTATAGATGGGACTCGTTTAAACCGTATTCCACAGTGACTTCAATTCAAAATTTTTCCATTTCCTGTGGTCGAAATAGTGCATATAGTATTATAATTAGTTCCGGTAGGTTTAAATATAATTTTTTTTGTCATTCCTTTATTGATAAAATAGAGGCTTACATAAGGAGAGGTCACGAATCTCGCAAAAACTATAACCTACATGGTTTTGATGGATATTTGATGGACTAAATACTATCACTGTTTATTTATGTTTCTTTTTTAATAATTCTTTTACTTTGAGTCTTCTCTCAGAACCACCCTTACCATGCGAAAGTTTATGGTTTACAAGTTTTCAAAAGTAGTAGAACATATACTAGTATATATTTTTGGGGGGTCAAAAATTATACTAGTAACGTGTTTTGCATTCACAGGTTAAACTTAACCTGTATAAAATTTCTTCATATATAGTATACTCTATTTTTATTTTTTTCCATTTAAAAATATATTCGAATAATACGAACTTTATTAAAAATTATATTTTTAATATGTGGTATATAAATGACAGTGATAATAAATTATATTAATTTGTCAAACTGTACAATTAAAATACAGCACTTTGAAACCTGGCCCACTTTTAAAAAGATTAATTTTGACACTTATTTGACACAAAATACATTAACAAATTTTTGAACGTATAAATGTTGTTGTCGTTGTTGTTGTTTTTGTTGTCATGACTTTTCATGGTAAGAAAAGAGAAATTTGAAGAAATAAAACGCAGTAAATTTGATTAATTGTAGAACCAGTGTGATGCATCGCAGGAACACTGTGTAATTTCTGTTTGATTTTGTTTTGTGACAATCTGCGGAAAAGAAACATTACAACATTTTACTTTTACTTTTCTATTTTTCGTACTTCTTTATTTTCTTATTTACGGACCGTTTTTGGTTTGACAATTGGTGGGAGGTTGTACATTTTTAAATCTAAAATTTTGCTTGCAATATAACTTCCTATCTAAGGCTTTATATATGGTTTACATGTGTTTCTTTTCTGAAGCTACATGTATATACATAAGATTCTTTGAGAAAGTTTGGCTGTGTTAATTTAGTGTATTAGATATTATAGATAATGATATATATATATGTAACCATGCCACATATACATTTCTTTTCCTCTACGTACAGTTCTATGATAAAGACCGAAACTTAAAGTTTCAAGAAAAATTATGGCCGCGATCAAACTATGCTAAGGCAATACATGTATTCAAGAGTTGTAAGCAATATCTAAAATTGTTAGGCTTACTTTTTTCTTGAAATGGTTATAAAGGAAGCATATAGAGTCAAACATCACGAACATTAAACACTAAATACTAAACAAAGTGGTAGCAGTAAACAGTGATGACAAACAAATGATTCAATCAAAAACGTTAGTTAAGGGTCTTGGGGCCAGCAGAACCATTGCTGAATTTGCAGAATAAGATCCGGTAGAGAGAGAGAGAGAGAGAGAGAGAGAGAGAGAGATAGAGATATTTTATACAAAGCAAGGCAAAGCAATGCATGCATCATCTTCAAAAACCTTTTCAAAGTAGCAATATTACATGTTAAAGATTGAGGTTAAAGCCTTAAGTTAAAAATTACACCACTTTGCAGATAATCAAAGCATTTTTACCCATTTTTATCAAGAACCTGTATTTAATTTGATTACATAACACAATGTATGAAAACATAACTTATTTAATTGTACGTACCGTGCAAGCGGCAAATGATATATGAAAGATGTTCGAAAACTGGTCAAATGCAATCTCCAAATATTTCCTAAGTTTCGAAAAGAGCAGTTAAACTCTCTTGAATATGGTCGGAATATGCTCTTGTAAGCAGGTTTTAGCAAATCAAAATTGCATATTTGACTATTGCTAATTATAAACTTTCACATCTTTTTTTTTCACCCACACAACCCTATTTTACCCCCTGGAATAATCAGGCAGTTTTCTGAAAGTATTAATTAAGATAATTCTTGCTTTATTTTTAGCTGTTGTGCTGTTGTGCTTGTGTTGTTGTTAAAATGTATTATAATCAATTTAAATTTGCTCTTCATGTTCTATTTGCAATGTAACTTTAACAGCCCTCCGACACAGAGTCTGAATCTTTGACACTGATTTATGAAATCCCCCTTGCGATAACCAAGATTCTATGCGGTTTTCGGAAAATGGAAACAACTATGTTAAATAACATAAGTTTGAATTATGCATGTCCGAGTACACGTGACTAGTGAAAGTCATGTGACGTCATTAGTTAGAAAGGGAAAGCAGGAGGTTAACAATTACATTCGGTTGATCTAGACTTATGGACACACGATCAAAAAGCTAATGCAAGGCAGCAGAGGTGGTTGAAACAGGTTAAAAAAATCAAATCCGCAAATTGTTTGTCGCAATATATAATATACAGAACACTTAGAGTGAGCAAATGACTTTTTATTACCATTTATAATTTATTGTTATTGAGATAAGAATGCAATGTTGATATATCAAGCACATGAAAAAAACTGTAAGAATTGTAATATATTTCTTTTACATCGAATAACATTGTGTGGTTTTGTTTGTATCTTCTAATATACCTACCTTTACCTTTTCTTTCCATGCATGACGGTAGTGCTAATCTCTAAAATCATTATCTATGCAAGCCTGGTTAAAGAAGCGCAAAATAAAACTCTTGAAAAGGACCTGCTCTTAATATATCTAGACTTATGAACGTCAGATCTGAAACTAAATGTCTGTTATGTACAACGCATCCAGGGTGCATATTCAATGTACATAACCAATTTGCTGAAACATTGTGTTATTGCCACGCATGGTGGCATTTTTTGTGATGAGATGCACATTTTTAAGAATTGTTTTAACCTCTCTATAGACATTTGTCCAACTAACACTATCTGTAAACTTTTTTGGAACCTACACATTGGGCTCAACAAAATGCAATATCGGCAGTAGAAAGATTATCCTAACATCACTAGTATAAATTAATTACTAAGTATCATGCAAATGAATGTGATTTGGCCATGTCTACATGTAACATGAACATATTATCTCCGCAAAAGATTGCAAATGAATTCACAATCAATGCAAGTCTGGTCAAGGTAGCGCATGCGTAACAAAAACTTCTAACCTGTTTACTCATCCGGAATTATATATACATGTATTTACATGCACTGAGAATTTTCTCCTGTATTTCTTTAGCAAACCGATTGTGATTCATAGCTCCATGGAAACTGACAGGGCTGAAATCTACACGAACCAGTTCTAACCAGTTCATTGATCAACCGAACATTCAGCAACCTAAAATGTTGATGTCAAACTGAAAAACCCATATAAGAATAATTGGCTATTTCTTTTATCTAACGTACTGATGTACATTAACAATAATTTAGTTACCTTTACTTACTCTTTACGATTAATTCAATAATTTTGTAAAAGGAAGATGTAAATATAAACAATAAAATGCTATCTTTGATGATTCATGCGGGCCAGAAGGTAGCGATCATTGCAGAAAAAATTACGTAACCCGCTAACGCGGGTTATTTTTTTTTCCTGCAATGTCGCTACGTTCATACCCGCATGAATCACCAAAGAAAGCATTTTATTGTTTAAATGTTTCAACATTTCATTTAAATAAATTTAACAATAGTAATTTATTAGTAAAATGTCGGTTGAAAGTAGCATCTGAATATTATTTATACATGTATTTGTAATTATTATCTTCACAATACTTTAGGATTTTATCAACTAAATTTCAAACATTAATCCTAAACTTACTGGTGAATGAGAAGTTTACAATTTTTATGGCTGTTTTCCTTTGAAATCTAGGATGTAAGACAGTTGAAAATTGTCCTTATTAAGGACATTCTGAAACATGTATGAAAGATCTACCAGCAGATGTCTGTAGTTAGTCATTAAAAGAGTCGACCTGAATTGTTGAGATTTATTATGCTCCGGCCACGGGTTCGGGAAAGAGTCAGACTTCCTTTACATAAAATTAAAATGCATCAAATGAAATCTTGTTCGCTCGCCTATAATATTCATTATAGATGTTCTCTTCCTGTGACCCTTCAGACAGGACATATATACACTAAAGGCGGGGCTGCAACGAATTATACGTAGTAGGAAAATACTGTCTCAATATAAAAAGGGGGGGGGGGATAAACTTGCTTTTATAGATGATGGAAAATTCGAGTGTATAATTCTCTGAAACATTATGATATATAAAAATTCCGTGAGACCATTGCAAACATAACAGATGATTGAATATATATTCAACTGAAACAATATCAAACATAAACATCGATATCGTAAAGCGCATTGATTTGGAAGCTAAATACTGAACTATTTTTCAATTTGCAATATTCATATGAAATCCATTTTTCAAACCGAATTTTTTTATAAAGTTTGCATTTGAATGAGATCTTTCTTGTAATCCTTGTAACATGTTCGAGATAATTATTTTTTAGCAACGAGATATTTCATAAAAAATGGATAGGAGTTAAAGTACCTGTAATTGAATTTGTTTTTGATATCATGGTCAGATCCATTAAATTGTTATCAATTACTGAGTATTTCATCCCACTACACATTCCTTAATTCGTAATAATCCGCCCACAAAAGCATTTTTCAGCAATGTTTGGTGACAACATTTATTCAATTTGGCTAAGTGGGAATAAACCCATTTTTTTTATTATGAGAAAAATATACAACGCTAGTATATGGTTCCTGTGTGGGGAACAGAGTGATGGCAAGCGAAGGTGGAACGTGTACTCTCAATGTAGCTATTAAAATGTCGATCGTTCACGAAATAATCCAGGCAAAGAAACCATCAAAAGTATTAAATAAGACACCAGTTAACAATTTGAGCATTACTTATCATTGTTATTTGAATAAATGTTGTCACTAATGACTTAAGTCATTAAGCGAAAAATAAGAATAACAAATGATTTTGAAAAAAAGAGAAATAGGCCAAACCCTTTCTTTACTTTACACAATATTTTTGGAACCCACACTTAAATATGCTTCAGTTCTTTGGGACGGATGCTCAATATTTGACTGATGAAATCTCGAATTTGAATGAAGTGCGGTTAGGATAGTAATGGGGCTTCCAATAAATTACAATGCAGTAGTCAATTTATATTTTATGGTTGTGCCAGAGTATTTATATGCAGTATATTTCTTCAAAAAATGTTTTAACAAAATATATTTTTATTCTGTCACCATCTTAGACATATCGTATTGAATAACAGGTCCCAAAAAATTGAAATAATAGATTTCAGTCAAATTCCAATTGTTCATAAAATGTTAATTAATATGCCACAGATTAAAGCTTGAAATTTTGCATTGATCAACACTATAAATTATATGCGTTCTTCAGAAGTTTTGACTTGAGTCAAGGCTACATATGTATATTGGAGAGTGTATAAAATTTTGTCGAAACTTCTCATTCATGGATGTAAGAATCGTAATTTAAAGATTTATGGGCTTCTGTGAAAAAAAATAATTATTCACTAATTACATTAGTAATAGAAATTAATTCAAATGCCTTTTCGATTTAAAAACATGAGATTTACAAAGAAAGCAATCTTTAAATTTTAAAAACGTTAAATTGAATACACACATGTAAGTACGGTTTTCATTTGGTTTTTCGAGTCGAGATCACATTCCTGAGTAAAACCAAAGATGATTCAAAATTCAAATGTTAGTTTTTTTATCTTATAGATAAACATGATCTATTCAGTATTTAATGTGGAATATTTTCTAATACTAAACATGCATTGTGTTATTTTTTTTTAATATGATCTTCAGTTGATTAGAAAAAAATATTAACATTTGATATAAAAGAAAACCCTAAACCATGTTCATATGCTATCGTACCCATGTGAACTACTTCAACTGTCTGTTTTTTAAATCATTTTGAAACATTTTATGGTCAAGAAACTAAAAAAACTGCCATAAAATCTAATCAACAATGGAATGACAAAGCAGGTTCGTGATTTGGCAGTATGACGAAAACCCTGGGCCCAGAAATAGATTTACATGTTCGCTTTTATCCAATAAACATAACATTTGACAGGACCGCTAGAATTCTATTGAAACATTGGAGGATCGTAGCTGTAAATTAAGGGAAATGACATGGAGATATTTTCCATGCGGGGTAATAAATATCAGGAATTTAATTTAGTGGCGTTGTATTCAATACTAATTAAACTCAAAAAGGTTCTCTAAAAAATTAGGAAAGCAAATTTTTGATTGATGGATCATGCGCAACCTTGTATAATGCTAAATAAATCTAAATTGCACATATACGTGTATGCACATGCAGAGAAATTGTACAAACACATGTCTTTGTTTAACTCAATACAGGTATAATGATTTACCTAGTAAGAAAGAAGAAAAATTATCTCATTCTGACTAAACTTTAAAATTCTAATTAGGCTTATTTTCAGAATTTGAAAATATGCAGCAATTGCTCCAGCATATTCTGTTTAATTCAAAACAATAGCAATGAAATAAAAATTTACAATTAAAATAAAACAAACTGAATTGAAATGAACCTACTTCGCCTACTGGGAGATACTACAAAAAGCAAAAATGAAAATAGATTTCCTTGTTTTTGGCACCTGCTGCATTGTACGATTTATGATAATTTGAATATGTATTTCCGGCTATTTTTGATGGGATTTTTTTCTTCAAAAATTGATTTACAAAATAGTCCTCTATTTTTATGAAATTCTGCTTAACTTGATAACTTGGTGTGAATTGGAACGACCAGGAACCGCTGCTATTAGTTTAGTCAAACCAAAGGCAACTGCAAAATAGTTACTTTTTAATTTATACATGTGCATTGTATTATTATATACTTAACTAATGGTAAGGCACAACTCCTTCAAACACCATGCGCATTATGCAAATTTTCACCAAGGTACATCATGCAAATTCGAATTCTGATCGATGCTCTTAAGAAAGCAAAAATATTTCATGTGAACAAAAAAGAAACTAAGTATTACAAAATAAATTAGAAAATTTATGACATGCAGTGTAGTAGTACAGGAATTGGTTTGTTGTTTTTATAATTTTTGTCAAGGAAAGGTGATAAATAATAATACATGTCAGTATATATTTTTTTAAACCATGGTTTGTTAGTTATTTCCACTTTCATATGCAACATTGCAATTCTAATGCACTTTTCAAGCCAATTTGACTAAAACATAACAGGTTTTCCACAACGGGCGAGAATGGTATATCTAAACCTAATTCATATTTCAGGGAGTTCTAATCAGTCTCTTTTACCCCATTAACAATGCCGAAACCCATATTTAACAAATTGTAATAAAAGTGATAGAGCTGTTCAAAACTAGTAAAGGGTTACGTATTAAGGTGGTATAGGACACTTAGATATATCTATGTGGATGAAAGTACACTTTATTCAAAATGTAATCTGCAATTTTACAAAGTTTAAAGAACATTACGCATTGAAAAATGTAAAAAATAAATAAAGCGAATTTATGATGCAAGCAAATCAATTGACTTAACACTCCAACAATTCAAAGTTTGTACGGCGTTATTAGGAAAATATCAAAACCGCGAGCTAATTACATTTCATTAAAGAACGTCCACCCCCCCCCCCCCCCCCCCCCCCCCCGGAACAGAGAATGAGCAAGACTGTCAGAACACATATTTGTGTCTCACTTTCTTTTAATGATTTGAGGGCACCGTCATTAATTTTTTTCATTACTTCAACTTGATTGTTATATGCAAACTTTTTAAAGAAAGATCCCTTATAAAAAGTAGATGCTTACAATTAATTATTCAACAAAGTGTAAAGTAAATGTAATTTACATGCTATAAAATTAACGAATGGATGTACTTGTGGTAATTTATCTAGATCTACATTATTTTTATATAACGTGACAACGAAAGAATAAATGTCCTCTGATTAATGTGTCAATGCCGACTTCTTTTTGGGACAACTAAAATTAAAACGTGAAAGTTGATGATTTATAAAGGAAATGTCCTTTTGCATTTTATTATCTAAAGACATATGGAATCTGAGAGAATACTCCACATTTTAAGTGTACACGGCTAGTAGGAAGACATGTTACAGTACACACGTAAGATGTACAGATCTGTACATGCACACTTCGTCTATCAATGAATTACGAGAACAATTCTAGCTCCAAGATACATGTTTTCTGATTTGTAATGCAAAGAAGGGAATGTTTAGAGCTCGATGAATAACTTTGATTGATAACTAGCATTTCATTACATACGGACTCAAAGGACAATATTAATGTCTTTCCAAGAATTTGATTGACGTCTTCGCTTCACTTCTTGCACTCGTGTAACTTACATTTCAGCATGTTCAAGGAATAAATCTAAATGTATAAATTAAATCTGAGCTGTAACGGTTTGTAGTCTCACAACATTTGTACACAAAAATTCAATGTCATGACAATAGAATATCTTAAAACTGCAGGAGAATAAGCATCACTGTCTGCAGTATAAACACACTGTTCTCAATGTCTGTTGTGAACTTTCTCATAGTCTATGTAAGTAAACCAAGAGAAGTAACTCCAATTTTGTCTTTACAACAAACTGGTAATTTCATTAATACTGTCATTGAATCACTTGATCCCCACTTCCCTTGGTCTGAATGAGACAGTTAACTTTGTGGAGACAGCAAGCTTAAGGGTCATGAGTTTTCCAGGCACTGGTTGACGATCCGTTGTAGGTTTGGATTCTCCATGGCTGCAGCTATCCTCTCTTTGTCATTGATCTGTTTATTTACTGAATGATAAAAGAGATTCATTACTATAACACATATTTTATTGCATCATGCTTATCTGATATTAAGTATACTGAATAATAAAAAATGATTTCTTACATTTATCTTAAGTTATATCTTATTTCCATCATGCTAACTAAATGTTACCTACAGTAATAATAACTGAGTTATTATTCAGATTCTATTAAAAGCTAATTTAAATTGAATGATGCTGAAAATCTCTATAGAAATGATGATGCTCATATCCGTTCAAAAGCGCAACTGAAAAACATCAACTCAGTTTAGAAAGCTAATCACAATTATATAGTACATGTAACACCAAACCAAATAATGGGAGGATGTTTGCTTTAATTAAAATAAATCAATTAATCACCCTCAAGAACTCAATTTGATACAGTGCATAGTGTATACAATTGATTACCTGGTACATGTATTAGCAAACTGGTTGAGGTTTATTTACTCGTTTATCACAGAAACTAACTTTTGGCTGAATTATGTTGTAAACATGTGTCTTGCCTCTCATCAACATTAAATATAGAATTACGGGACTTACTATCATCAGCTGTCTCATGTGTTCCCTCTTTTATGAAGATGTCCAGCTATAAAATCATAATTCAGTACTGTATACCATCAGTTATTCAGTAAACTGTACAAAGTTCCACTTTTTTTATACAATTGCATTATTATGCTTAAGATTCTCTTAATTTTGTTCATTATCAATTGCTAATTGCAGGGTTTTCACAATGCATCCAAAACTACAAAAAAAGATACCATATAAACTTTTTATAAAAATCATAAAGCTGGAATGTACATGTGATATACATGATATATTGTACCTTAAATTTGTCAGGAATACTTGTCTCCAGTTTTGTCCTAATGCTTAATCCTATATAAAGAAAATAAAAACAATATACATCTTATATTAATAATTTCTATCATGTCATTTGATTTGATTCAGATCAGTCAGATTTATAATGACAGAAAGAAACACTGATCAATTAAAATAACTTTTAAGTAAAATATTATTTCTTGTATGTGTTGTATATATAATATTGTAGCAGATGGGTCTATATGGAACATGTATACATTTGAATATTGGCATGGGTACCTCAAAGGTGGAGCTCCTGACTAGAGCTACAGAAGCCCCGCGTTTGATTTCTGGTACAGCCAGGACATTTTCATTGTTTATATGCTTATTCCTTCTTTCTTACTAAAAGAGTTGCCGTGGCCTTCCTTGATCAGTCAATATAAAAATAATTAACCCTTTCACATTCGGAACTTTTTATTGAAGAGGAATGAAGTACATGTAGTTGCATGGGGCTAAATGGATCATGGATATCATTCTGGGTAGCTCAGAGGTAGAGCCCAGGTAGAGCTCCTGACTAGAGTTACAGGGATCCCAGGTAAGATTCCTGGTCCAGCCACATATTTTCACAGTTTATATGCTCTAGCATTCCTCCTTTCCTAATACAATATGAACAATAAAATTTTGATAGTGATTCTGCTTTTTGTTCTTTCATGGAACTCAAACTTACCAATGAGAGAAGCCAAGGAGCAGTGAGGCACTGTGGGAACAAACACAACTTTTATCAGGTAATCTTTATTTAATCGACAAACAGATATGTCTTCTTCAGAGACAACATTGAGCTCTTCTAAAGTTTCTGGTTTTTCAGGATCAATAATTCCCCTTATAAGATCTGAAATGAAAATATATCATATAAATCATTTAAGCTATATCATTAAACATATAACTTTATTACATCATCATCAACAAGATCAAATTAAAATGAAAATATCATAAAAATAAACATAATTTACATTACCATCAACATAATCAAATAAAAAAGCAATTCAACTGTGCACTTTGAAATTTAATATTTATTTATCCAATAGAATTGGCAATACATCGATCATCCAAAACTTAATCTGACAGCTGTTAATTGGGTTGAAAGTCACTAAAGACATTTCTTAATCATTATCATGATTATAATGCATGGGAAATACATTATAGTATAAGATTAAGGATAACTTATTTATATTATTGTAATGAATTTTAAAATTGTTGAGGGCAATAATTTCAGAAAGTGACTACAAAAAATGTAGCACAATGTCTATAACCTGATCATTTGTTTTCAAAATTAATCGTAATAGCCGAAAGGCAAACAATTCAGTCTAAAACAGTAACTTCCTTGCCTTCAAGTACATAAATGTATCCACACACACGGTGGTAACTCTACTGTAATAGAGGAAATTCGGGCAATTCGGTAACTATTAAAACGCTATTGCTTTATATTATGAATGAAAGAAAACTCACCATAAACTAACTCTCTCATTTGTTTTAAATCTCCATTATCGTCATTTTCAAATGCTTCAGACATCACAAAAAGTTCGTGCTAAATCCGGTTTGTTCTTTTCCATCCGAGTTTGTTCAGTTCTTTATAGGTATACACAGACCGATCCCGATATATATATAAAAGCCCCCCCCCCCCCCCCCATTCCTTCTATATATACATGTATAATCGAATTAAATACAAATATTTTTAAGAGTAGTACCTTTACATACGTTGTTAATGAACAATTTAAAGAGATTGAGAGAGATGTAAAATGATTAAAATCATTTTATTGGTGGTTAATTACATTTACTTACACCTGTTGAACAGTTGATTATAGTCAAACAATATACAATGTAGAACCTATTATTATTTTATTATTATCATGATTAATTATTATTATTTTTATAGTTTGCAAGGTCTGCTTCTTTCATACACATAAGAACTCGGCAATAGGTTAAGAACACATTTAAATTTAGTGATTAATTGAAATATAATTATACTTTCTGACTGAGAAATACAAGATGAATTTCTGCACTAGTGTAATGGAAAGAATCTGAAATTAATGTACTAATATATAAAATACCCATATATTTGAAACAATTAACAGTATAATGCTAGGAAGACGTAGTTTTATAGTATTTTTATACATTCTTTTATACTTTTGGGGTCAAAGACTACTTATAAGGATGGATCGGAGGAATGAAGTAGTTGGGGCTATATGGAACGGGTATATCATTCTAAGTAGCTAAGAGGTAGAGCTCCTGACTAGAGTTACAGGGGTCCCAACTCTAGTCATGGCTTTAAAAATATATTTTAAAAAATCGTATTTTGGCGAAATTCTGATTAATTCTCAAAATTTTCGTTTTTTCCCTATACAAATATTTTGGTATAAAGGGTTGATTTTTTCTGCAGAAAATTTCTTAAACCTGGTCAATCGCTTCCCTACGATACGCTATACATTGTATAACGTATTGTGGAGGAGCAATTTTACAAGTCTATTTTTAATAAGATAGAACCATTTTAACAAGACCTTGGACTTTCAGTAGGACGTAGCTATCTATTTCTTGCGTCAAAACAAACTAAAAATGACGCGGTTTCAAGCGAAATATGCACCGAGTGCGTAGTCTTAGCTCAAAAGCCAGACAAATCTTGTTGATTTCAAAGAGCCATGGCTGAGTGGCCAGCAATGAAATAGACAGGCCTACGTCACATTGCTGTTTGTCACAACTACCCAAAGTCCAAGCTCTTGTTAAAATGGTTCTAAACCTAACAATCCTCTTCTCTATTATCTGATGTGGGGATATCGATGGAGAAATAGCCCTTATTTGAAAAAAAATATTTCATTTATCAATACCCTCTATTTGAGCATGACAAAAAGTGGATATTTAAAAAGTTAGCAAATATGGGTTATAAACACAGGCAGAAAGAAAAAAAATGTTCTGAGTTGAAGCCCAGGTTAACCCTGGTAAGATACAAAATGACCTAATGACACAAATTTGATATTGGTAAGTTCAAAACAAGCACTTAATGAAAAATCACAGACAAATTACAGGGGAAATTAAGCCAATATGAATGAAAATATGACAGAAAAACAGTTAGCACATGCACATTCTTCCTCATAGTCTACAATATACGCACTAGACAATGTATGTTTTAAAAATCATGTGACTCCTCTCTCTCTCTCTCTATCTCTGGTACATGCAGTAGATTGATTATATTTTTTTATGTAAAGTCAACAATTCAATCTATCTACACATAACAATGCAATTTTTTCTCCTGCCATGTTGAAAGACATTTTTGAACATCCGAAAGTTAACTTCATCTCGCGAATATTATTAATGCCTTTTAGTACAGAAAGTTCTGGCTCCTGTCTCAGCCCATACAGGGATAACTCTTTCATTCCTATATGGATTTCTAATATAGAATCAGCGAAAGCTATTTCATGTTGGTATCTAATTTTACTGTCTTCTCTGTAATTGGAGGATACCACAACGAACAAGAATCTACATCTACAAAACAGATGCCCCATTGTTCTGAAATGGGACTGTACATCTGGAGCGAATTCCTCATATAGAACAATATTGAGATCATCAATGTATATGCCCAAGTTTGACACCAATTCCTGTTGTATATGCTTGACCAGAAGTCTGTCTTCTTTAGAATACAGTAATAGGGTATCATGTTTTTAAGTAGAAATAAAAAAAAAAATCAAACAACAAAATGAATTTCCCAATTGTATCATCTTTCAGAGTTTTTTTTTTCAAAATTACGTATGTATGTTTTTTGTTTAAAAAATATCTAGGATTTTTAAAATGTCTTTTCTGTACAGCTGTCTTTCTCAGTCTGAATTAATATTGAAGCGAAGAAAATTTACAACAAAAATAAATGTTTATCGAAATGCAGTGGATCCGAAACAATTAATGTTGCTGGCTTAACGCCCTGGTTGTTATAAGGGCCTCTATCTTCCTCAATATCGTGCTCCCTCAAATTTCCATTGTCATTTCTATCATATAGCGAACTAGTGTTTTCATTTTGGTAAGCAGTTTGCCTGTTTGACTCAGTTACTGTGGCATTGGGTAAACGTCTATGGCCATCGGCTGAGTCAGATGTATAATGTTAGTGGACACAGTATCCATCTTAGGGAAATGTATTAAGAAGTACCCGGATGCCTAATTCAATCCTCACTGTTGTTTTTAACATCTATTTGAAGACCAACAGGTAAATTGAATACAATAAGTATATGTATGACAATTTCTATTTATATTTATGAAATCTGATATTATAATCTTATTCACCACGTCTTAAATACATTCCAATCACGTAGAAGTTATACAGTAGAAATAGTGCAAGAAAGATAACTTGCGGTACTAATTTGTAAACAAGAAACCGAAATGGAATATATTAGTCTTCAAGTTGTGTATTAAATATATGTTCAGATTTCATGTAAATAATAAAATGAGTAACGGCAATATTTTTTGTCTAAATGTGTCATTTTTTATGGATAAACTTTAAATTATACAGGACGATTTAATCAATATTTATGAAATTTATTTTCAATATTAATATATCTAAACTTAATTGTTATTGTTGTTTACTTATTTATAAAGATGTACTTTTTATTTTAAATTTTTATGAAAAATATCACTATAAAGAACTCTAGGGTTTAACCTCAACACTAACATATATTGCAAGTTACTTTGTGCTATACAAAACATTTGTTTGTAAGTTGTAGTTAGAGCTCGTTTCAAAATACCGTCGATTTTCCCACTTAGTGACAGCCAATGTTTACGTCAGCCGCTCGCTAGACTCAGTCGGCCGGTGACTTCCAGTTTTGCCGGCATCAAAAGCAAGCCGCCGCCACAACAACGCATGAGGTTGAAACAGTGCAATTGCACTAGAGAAAGTACACTGCAGGTCGAAAAACAATTATTTTGCTTATTTATTCTAATATTTGGTATTTAATATGTGCATAATTGGAATGACTTCATAAATGTAGCTTAAACATACGCATACACTCAGAGAGAGAGAGAGAGAGAGAGAGAGAGAGAGAGAGATAATTTAGCTGGCTAAGCGAGATAGGGCTTCATCAGGCCCCGCCGTCACCAACTTTTCTGGGTAGCTGTGTTAAACAGAAATGTGACGTAGGGTTGTCTATTTCATTGATGGCCACTCAGCCATGGCTCTCTGAAATCAACAAGATTTGTCTGGCTTTTGAGCTAAGACTACGCAATCGGTGCATATTTCGCTTGAAACCGCGTCATTTTTAACTTGTTTAGACGCAAGAAATAGATTGCTTCGTCCTACTGAAAGTCCAAGGTCTTGTCAAAATGGTTCTAATCTGTGACCTACAGTGTTAAAGATATCAAAATACAAACAACATTTGTCAGTAGCGCATGAATATATTTATGTGAATGAATACTAAACACATGCGCGGATCCAGAAAATTTTTCCAGGGGGGTCCGAATTGAAAG
>WFKH01006014.1:51542696-51555425 GCA_016163765.1 Magallana hongkongensis
TTTTTACAGTCCTGATACAGAGTTTAACGATTATCAATACCGCGTAAGCATACATTGTAACGGCTCGTTAAAAATAAAACACAATTTCATAATTACTTAAATGTATGTACAAAATAATTATCAACTATAATGCTTAAATTATTTGATAAGATGTAAATGTTCTCAAACTGAAATCGACACATAGGTAAAACATTGCCTGTAACATAGACTGGCAATGCCTGTCTGATATGCGCGATATACTGTAGAGACAGAGGACCAGTCTACCTGTAACACTGCATACCTAACAGAGTTATCGTTCCTAATCCGCTAGGGTCCCCGTGAGAAATACCCTTCCGGTCAGGACGATAGCAATAGACAGTGGCTATTTATAGCCACCGTCTAAAAAAGGTTTAAATTGAAGGACAGGCAAGCCCTGTCAAGGTAAAATATGACAATGGACAAAGTTTTTGATGTTGGTCAGTACTTACATGTAATTAACAAAACAAGCACAAAATGAAAAATTACAGACAAATCTCAGTGGATTCGGGAACTTAAGTCCTACTTCTCTGCCATGTAAAACGCATGAAAGATAAATGCATATAAATTCTTTATTTTTGCAATGTTTAACACAGAGTACAATTTTAAACAATTTGATTGTAATTTCTGCATTTTCCCCGAGGCTTGTACATTATAAAATTTACACAAAACAGTGGATAAAAACTTAAAAAACAGATTTAAGGAATACCATTCGCTCTCTACTGTGAGAAAGAGAACATTTTTTCACATATTCAGTAAACTATATAACATAATAAAAAAAAAAAGAAAAAAAGAAAAATCTCAAATGGCATTGCTTCTTTGAAATATAAGAAATACAAAGGACTAGCTAGATCGTATGTCTAATATAATGTTAAGAGTTGACATACATTAATCTTACCCTGTTTACTGATATTAATATATAACATTTGTTTTTCTTATGATTATTACCTGGAGACATGGCCAAAGGTATATACTGGTATTACATATTTAAATCAAATTATACTTGTGATCCAAAGAGTTACCGTCAAATAGCTATAACAAGAACACATTTATTTAAAAAGTTAGCAGGACATGGCAAATAAACAAATTCACAAAAAAAAGTTTGAGTTGAAGCTCAGGCAAGTCCTGTCAAGGTACAAAATGGCAATTGACAAAGTTTTTGATGTTGTTCAGTACTTAACAAAACAAGCACAAAATGAGAAATTTCGAACAAATCTTAGTGGATTCAGGAACTTTAGTCATACTTCTCTGCCAAATGGAACACAAGAAAATTCTTTCTCAATGTATACATTTTCGCATTAGATAATGAGGCAAATGACACTGTATGTTTAACATACTCTATCTTCGTCTTTTTCTTCTTCTTCTTCTGTTACACAAATTACCTTATTCATGAAACGTCAATAATTCAATCTGAGTACACATAGAAATACACTTTCACAAATGGATTTTTCTCCTACCATATTGAAAGGTAGTTTTAAATTTTTGAAAGTCAAATTGATCTTGTTCATAGTCAATTCCTCTAAGTACAGAAAGTTCAGGCAAAATATTCTGGGATCCTTTCTCTGCCCATACAGGGATAACCCTTTCTTTGCTAGATGGATTTCTAATAGAATCCATTAAAGCAATTTCATGTTGATACCTCATTAGACTATCTTCTCTAAAATTAGAGGTTACCACTACAAACAAGTATCTGCATCTACGAAACACCTGTCCGGTTGTTTTAAAATAGGACTGCACTTCTGGAGCAAATTCCTCATAAAGAACAATATTTAGATCATCAATATCCGTGCCCAAGTTTGACACCAGTACCTGTTGTAAATGCTTGACCAGAGGTTTGTCTTCTTTAGCATAAAGTAGTAGGGCATCATGTTTTTCTGTAGAAAAGAAACACAACAGAATAAATGTCGCAACTGTTTCATCTTTCAGTATTTTTTCTAAATTGCATTTGTATACTTTTTTAGAGAAGTATCTTCAAATATTTTAAATGTCTTTTCTTTATAGCTGAAGGTCTGTAGCTTACGGTTTGAAAAAAAAAAATTCAGACCGGGAGCTATATACAGACCTGCAGCTATTTTCTTTACAGCTGTCTATTTCTTAGTCTGAATAAATATTTAATTGGAAAAATTTACAACAAAAAATAATGGTTACCGAAATGCAGTGAACCACTATCTTCCTCAAGATCGTGCTCCCTCAAATTTCCATTGTCATTTCTATCATATAGCGAAGTAGTGTTTCCATTTTGGTGTGCAGTTTGCCTGTTTGGCTAAGTTACTGTGACATTGGGTAAACGTCTATTGCCATCGGCTGAGTCAGATTTATCCTGTAAATTGTCGGGCTCTTGGACAGATTTTTCTACAGAAGTATTTGCATTTTCTTGACCTTGCAATTTGGTATTTCGTGTACCAGTTTTATTTGACTTTACAACGAATGAACCTGCATGTAAATAATTATAAATATACATATTTAGGCAATGCACATTGAATTAACGACCCTTGAGTGTATTTAATAGCTAAGAGAATAAATCATTTGTTATAAAACTATGCCTATAGTGGGCTTGTATGACTCATCATTCAAGTTTTTTTGACAAACACAGGGGCTCGGTTGTCGTGTAGTGGAGTTCTTTATTATTTGTTCCCGAAAACAAAAATGATTTAAATTAGTAATCTTAAGTGTATTTCTGTGTATTGCGTTAAAAACATTCACTGAAAACCCCTGTTTCAATCACGATAAAAAAGGTGTATTCACAGCACATTAAAAAAACTAAAGGGACGACACTCGCCATCTTGGATTTATAGGAGGTCCTCGGTTCACGCTATGTTTTAAACAAGTTCTCCAATTTCTCCAACGATTTCTGACAAGATCTTAGTTGGATAATGATCAAATTACTCATCCCTATCGTCTGACTACATCCGTGTGCCGCAGAATAAACGCATTGTGTCGAAATTTACTAGATACTCGCCAAACTTTACTTTTTTATGTACATTGAATACACTTTTAACATGATTGAAACAGGGGTTTTCAATGATGTTTTTAATGCAATACACAGAAATACACTTAAGATTACTAATTTAAATCATTTTTGTCTTCGGACAATTCAATTTACCAGTCGACTGTCAGTTTGACTTATTTGACAAAATTGTAATTCCAGTATTATTGTATGGGTGTGAAATCTGGGGTTACGAAAATATAGAAGTTATTGAACGTGTACATTTTAAATTCTTAAAATATGTTTTTAATTTAAAAAGTAGTACACCATCTTACATGGTTTACGGGGAGACAGGCCGTTTCCCTTTATATATAAATGTATATATCAGAATGATTTCCTACTGGTCGAAATTATTTACAAACCCTGAAAGCAAAATTGTATCTGTTTTATATAAGTTTTTGGTCTTGCAATATCAAATGGGAAATATGTCAAACTCCTGGATTGCATGTGTTAAAAATATTTTAGATATGTGTGGTTTTTCAAATGTCTGGTCTGAACAAAATGCTGTAAATGTAAAGTGGTTATCTGCAATTGTAAAACAAAGGCTACAAATATACATACAGCTTGGTCAACACAAATAAATTACAATATTTATTACAGTTTAAAAAAAAACAAAAACAAAAAAACAAAAAAAATTTTTGTCTTCGGGAACAAATAATAAAAAAGTCCACTATCCGACAACCGAGCCCCTATGATGACATACTATATGTTTGTGTAGCATACCTTTTCTACGAATGTACCACAACATTCCTAGTCCAATAGCAACTGGAAGCACTGTTTTAATGATATTGGATATTTTATCCATCTTAGGGAAATGTATTCAGAAATACGCGGATGCCTAATTCATTCCCTACGTGCACTTTCGTTTGGAGTGAAAGACTAGTACCAATGCACCGGATGTTAAGGGTGCGTTAGAGGGGAAGGACAAGCAAAACTGACTCCTATAACGATATATTCTAAAGACGTGTTACATGTTTATCTATATATTGTAGCAGGCCAGTGCCATAGCTTTTTATCAGTACTTCGCGTTGTGTTTATTTTTTGTTTTGAGACTAAATTTGACCTCTACATTAAGAATTATACATTACTAATTTCTATATACGGTATGAAAATACTTTACTCAAAATATAAACGAACCTGATATAATACACAAAACTCAAAGTAAATGAAAACCAAGATTAACAACCCTTTATAAATCAATTACAACATAATAGGAACAAACAAGTTAAATCTCAAGTATAAATGGTAAAATCCCCCAACCCTAAAACCGAACTTAACATTTAACAGGAACCTCCAATAGACAGACAAGACGGGGACTCGGGATAAAAGTAGCTAGCGAAACCAGCTGTCTCTCTCTATCTGAAGAAAAGTAGGTAGAAAGATCGGAATACTAATTAAAAAAATGGAAACAAAGTCCCGATCTACAATAATATCAATAGAAAAATAAAATGATAAATTTTGTAAATACTAAAGAATAATGCATATATAACTTAACAATAGAGGGCACTTAACACTTGAAACATGAGAAACATAGGCAAGATCATGCCTCTAATTGCAGCACACCCATGCATTTTAGTATAGTATAATAGTATTATAGTTTATTAGCTCAAAACTACATGGTTTATAGACATTGTATAAATACATGTAAATGCATAATCAGTAATACCAGTAATACTTTTTGATATTGTAACAAGTCGAGCGGTCCTTGCCACAAATGAAAAATACCGTTTTTCTAGCACACAACAATTTATTCAGGATGGCAAAATATAAATATCATAACACAGACTAAAATGCTGACCATATCAAACAATACAACCTTCGACCCGAGGCTATCACCGTTTTGAAAACTCATTATTAAAAATAAAATGCTACTAGTTCTTGTATCTGCAGAATTTGTCGTTTTCAAGCTCAATATAAACAATAAACAGCATATAAGAATTGTATTGAATTCTTAATGCGTGTCTCGCAAGATTTTCATCAAAATTCGCCCGCAGACCACCCGTAGAAGCACATACGACCAGTTGTGACTGAGGCTTAAGCTGCAGTGTTTATTTGGTATCTTTCTGTGGAACACCACAGGTACAATAAAGGAATCTAGGGTTTAACATAAACACCAACAAATATTGCAAGCTACTGTGTGTTAAACAAATCATTTATCTGTTAAATATATTATAGTTTTCTGATGGTTTGGAATGTCTAACTCAGAGTAATTTTGAATATTTGTTCATTTTAAATCTTTCCATACAACAATAGATAAAAACTTCGAAAACAGATTTAAAGAATAAAATTCTTTACTATCAGAAAGAGAACATTTTTACAACATATTTAATAAACTAGATAACAGAATAACATAAATAGAAGAAGAAATATCATATACATGTACCATTGCTTTATGTCCATTGAAATGTTGAAAAGAGGACATACAATAATCTAACCCTGTTTGCTAGAATTATTTAACTCGTGTCTTTCTTATGGTAAATACCCAAACACATGGAGAAATGGATACTAGTACATGTACACATGAAACCAATGTACATGTATCGCTATTAGTTAATATTAAACAGATGCACTTGCAGGGTCCCTTCTTTGATTTTAGTGAGAATGTACGTAGGTTTGTTCTAAACATTACAAAGGATGGGGGATGCATAAAAGTATAACACTTTCTATTACTTACTTATTAATCATTTATCATTTATGTTACATGCCACAAACCTTGGAAAGGGAAAATTTTTATAGAATAAGCGGTATATCAGTGGCGGATTCAAGGGGGATGGAGGCGCACCCGGCGTGCCCCCCCCCCCCTTAAAATTGTCAAAATAAAGTTAAATCATACTCCTTCTGGCAAAGAAAATGTTCAACTTGCGAGTCTTGATTATCATTTTTTTTTTGGGGGGGGGGAACTCATGGGATTTTTCTACATTAGACTGATTTTAATGGTGTAGTATGAAGAAATGAAGAAAACCCGTGGGTTCAATGGTGTAACGTACATAGAAAACCCAATTTGGTTACGCTCTCCTTGGGTTCAAATGTGACCAGTCACCCACCTTTAAGTAATTGGTTATACTAGCCAGTGTTTTTAACGACTCTTCCATGTTTATTATAATACAAGCTGGCATGGTTATCATTTTTAAAACTTCATTTACATCGTCCCGATTTTTTAAACTGATTAATTTACAGCCATTCGAAAGAAAAAAGAATAAAAGGAAATGTTTCTTATATTTCTGCAAGGCAGAACGATGGGATTACTGCAGGTCTTAACACTTCATTTTTATCCTACAAATCTCTAGAATCCAGGAGCTTCCGGGGCCGGCTTCGCTCCCTGGGCCACCAACAGGGCTTTGCCCTGGACCCACTGGGGGCCTCAAGGCGGCCTCCAGACCCCCTGGCGTATACTGGCGCCCCCTCTAACTTTAAATCCTGGATCCGCTCCTGGTACTAGATATTTTAAAGAGGAGTTGGTGTGTGTGTGTGGGGGGGGGGGGGGGGTCGAATTCTACTTTCTGTGGTATATCTATTTTTTTTAATTCCATAATTATACTTTTAATTTTAAAATTATGGCATACATATTTGGCTTTCTATATACTTGCTGCAGAGATCTAGATGTGTTCTTTCTCTAATATAGGGAACTTTTATTTAAATTTTACTGCCAAAACGTATAGGGTTTCCATTTCGAATCATCTACCATTATTTGATTTTTTCCCCCCAAATATCAGTCATTTTGACCACGAAACATCTCCTACCTCATGATGATATAATTTATGATCTTTATTATTTATTTCAAATTAAACATCGAGAGCATAGACATGTCTAAGTATACGTAAAGTGAAATGCATTATTTGGTTTAATATTTTTCATTATAAACGCTCGAATGTAAGGACGGTGGGTCCCGGTGACCCCATAGTCTTAAGTTTTATATTAGTGTCTTTCCACAAATGATTATTTAAAAATAAAATTTGGTGTTATGACATCAAATTTTATTCTTAAATAAACATTTATGGAAAGATATTAAGTATGATCGATGTATTTATTCTGCTTGAGTATTCGGGTAATTTACAGTTAATTAAAGTTAAGCTTGTCTATGTAAACAAATGATAACACTTTAATTAATTATAACACACATGATAGAAGATAGAAATTAGGAGAGAGAGAGAGAGAGAGAGAGAGAGAGAGAGAGAATTCCAGACATCGTTAATTACCTCGGTCCAGACAAAAGGTTAGTACAATTGAGTCTGCATTCCGCCCCATCGTCTGTAAAAAACTCAACTGTATCTGACAAAAGACCGTCAAAATTTCAACGCACGAGCAGTTCCGATACGGAGGGCCCCGCCATTGATATTTCCGATGAATTGAAACTCATACACCAAAGTTTGTCAGAAATCAGAACATCAATGGTAAAAAACGACGATATAAAAAGCATTGTTAAGACGATTGTGTCTGAAATCAAAGGAGAATTAAAAAATGAAATCATCAAAGAAGTAAAAGAAGCGCTTACAGAGGAACTCACGTCTACCGTTACGGCCAAGGTGAAAGACGAGTTTGATATTAAGATTGACAAAAAAGCTAAAGAATTTAAATCCTGCGCCAAAGACATTTCAGACGGAATGAACATGGATCTAGATGCCTTGAAAGAGAAATTCCACGAACATCTGAAAGAATTGCGATCTTTAAAAGACAATTTGAAGCGGTACCAAACTTTAACAGAAACTGCATATACATTGGCCAATCAAAACCAGCAATATTCTCAAAAGAACAATATCAAGTTCATGGGATGGAAGGAGAAAGGACAGGAAAATCTCCGAGAGGATCTCTGCATAATTATGAAAGAAACAGTAGGAGTGCTCATCGACCCTGCCGACATCTTGGAAATTCATCGGATCCCGGGGGAACGTGGAAAAGTTCGGCCTGTCATCGCCAAATTCAAAAACACTGAGGCAAAAGTTAATTTGATTAAACACAGATCAAATCAAGAAGTGAAAAAGAACTTTATTATGTTTGATCATATTACTCAACAAAATTCACAACTTCTTCGGCGATTAAACAACGACCAGCGAGTTCAAAAAGCCTGGTACTTCAACGGGAAAATGTTCGCGCTGGACCACCAAGGAGTCCGACACAAATTCGATATACTGGATTCGGTGGATATGAAGTTAAAAAAACTTTAAATCCGATATTGCGGGAGCATCAATTCGATCGGGATCGAGGACAAAGAACAGTTAACTGATCGGGATCGCCATACCAAATAAATGAACGTTACAAGTGCCTTGATGTGTGAATGTTTAAGGTATCACACCGGTAATTGTTTTCGCTATATAATTCTATGTAAGAAAAAAATTCGTAAAAAATCGAAATAATTTTCTCGTGAGAAAAAAAATAGATAGCAGTGTTCTATGATACCTTATGCATTATCTAACATCAAAAAATGGGCATGCGATACGGCATTTTCTCAAGTTTTCTAGCTGCGAACATGCCTACCCCCAAAACCACGTGTTTTCAAGTTGTTTATAAACAGACTGCGCGCACCCCAGGAAGTCGGCCTATATGCCCTTTAAGAAATAGTTCCCGATAAGAATAGAAACAAATTTACAAAGTACAGAAATTTCCCTAATCATAGATATCAATTTTATTAAAATCAAATATGGGAAAATGCAAAATGCGCGCAAAAGAAAAAAATATTCCCTATAAATGTATGGAACTACAATTGATTACCGGTGGATTACCGGTGTGATACCTTTATGTATGTGTGTGTGTGTATGTCAAATAATGGGCTGGTAAGTGGTTACTTGCTTAAATCTAAGTTATTCTCTATGATGTTTTTTTGTACTGTTTCTTTTCATTATTTTTCACGATGCCACAGTCAGATAGTATTACAATAGCTACGGTGAACTGTCAGGGGCTTGCAACTCTAAGTAAACGTAAAGATGTTATTAATTACTACAAACAAAAACAATATTCTATAATTTGTTTTCAAGATACACATTTCATACCTGAGCATGAACCGTTCATTGAATCTCAGTGGGGATATAAATGTTTTTTTAATTCATACTCGTCAAATTCAAGAGGTGTTTGCATACTTTTAAACAACAATTTTGAATTCAAAGTCCTCAGAGAAAAAAAGGACACAGATGGTAACTTACTTGCATTGGATCTAATCATTGAAGAAAACAAGGTAACACTTATAAATATATATGGGCCTAATATGGACACCCCTAGTTTTTATGAAAATATAAGAGATATTTTTTTAGAATTTGACAATGATTATTTCATACTATGTGGTGATTTTAATCTAACTCTAAATCCTTCGCTTGATACTTTTAATTACACTGGAATTAATAACCCTAAGGCTCGAAGTAAAGTTTTAGAAATTATGGAAGATTTGCAACTTATCGATTATTATAGAGTTCTAAATCCAGATAAAAAAGTCTACACCTGGCGCAAGAAAAATCCATTGAAACAAGGCCGTCTTGATATTTTTCTTATTTCTAATAGTCTGTCAAATTTAGTTGAAAACTGTTCTATAAAACCGGGTTACAGGTCGGATCACTCCATTGTTTTGCTTGAGTTAAAATTTAATCATTTCACCAAAGGGTTTGGGCTTTGGAAGTTTAACAATACGCTTTTGTCGGACAAAGAATATGTGGTAAAAGTTAAAGAAACTATTCAGTCAGTCAGTAGCCAATATCTAGACAATATAGAGAGTTGTGATTTTCAATGTAAAGGTGGTATTGATGAAAGTCTTTTTTTTGAGGTGTTAGTGATGGAAATAAGGGGGGTAACTATCTCATATTCAACATATAGAAAAAAGGTCAGAAATAACACTGAAAAAAATCTTGTTCAGGAGATAGAGTATATGGAATTAAATTCTACCGTTGATATTAATACTTCGGATGAAAAAAAAAGTGCGTTGGAAAAACTACGCAAGGAAAAGTTACTTGGGCACATGGTTAGGTCTCGTGCCCATTGGTTGGAGGAAGGCGAAAAACCTTCAAAATATTTTTGCAATTTGGAATCTAGGAATTATTTAAACAAAACAATAAAAAAAATTGAAGTTGAAGGTATCGGAACATTGGTATATGAACAAGGAGAAATACTAGATTATGTAAAGAAGTACTATGAAAATTTATATGCAAGTGTGGACACAAATTTAGTAAAGATTGATTTAGATAATATTATTTTGAATTACAATTCACCTAAGTTAGAAAATGAGTTGTCAAATGGTCTAGAAGAAGCTTTTTTAGAAAAAGAGGTATTAAATGTCATAAAACATATGAAGAACAACAAATCTCCTGGAAATGATGGGTACACTGCTGAATTTTTTAAATTTTTTTGGAAAGATATTAAAAATTTTGTTGTACGAGCCATTAACCGTATATTTTTGAAGAAGGAACTCCCCATCTCACAGAGACTTGGAATTATTTCATGTTTGCCTAAAGGTAATAAACCTAGACAGTTTTTAAAAAACTGGCGACCAATTACTCTTTTGAATGTTTTGTATAAGATTATTTCAGGGTGTGTTAGTTTTAGAATCAGGAAAGTTTTAGATTATTTAATATCTGATACACAGTCTGGATTTATGAAGGGAAGGTACATTGGAGAGAATACTAGATTTATATATGACCTGTTATCCTATACAGAGTTCAAAAACATACCGGGTCTTTTAGTACTGATAGATTTTGAAAAGGCCTTTGATTCTATGTCGTGGTCATTCATATACCAAGTCCTTAAATATTTTGGCTTCGGAGAGAATATTATTCAGTGGATTAAGATCTTAAATACAAACTTTCATGCGGCTATTTTACAGTGCGGCCATCTATCACAACAGTTTGTCGTACAAAGGGGATGCAGGCAAGGAGACCCTGTCGCTCCATATTTATTCATCATGTGTGCAGAAATCCTAGCAATAATGATTAAACAAAACAAAGACATTAAAGGTACCGGTATTTTTATTAATGACATTGAACATAAGATATCACAATATGCTGATGACACTTCGCTAGTCCTTGATGGTTCACCCAAATCCCTTTTCGCAGCTCTAGAAACCATAGAATTTTTTTCTAGTTTTTCTGGTCTTAAAATAAATACATCTAAGACAAAGATTATTTGGATTGGATCAAAAAAATTTTCAGATCAGGTTTATCATCACACAAGATGGAAATTGGATTGGGGGTCAACAACATTTAACCTTTCAGGAATTCAGTTCTCGGTAGATCTTCATATTATTGTTGATATGAATTATAACATACAAATTCCAAAAATTATAGCTCTGGTTGAGCAATGGAAACGACGAATTCTTACTCCCATTGGTAGAATTACTGTTATTAAAAGTTTGCTCATTCCGAAACTAAATCATTTATTCATATCACTACCAAATCCAAAAAAAGAAAAAATTTCATACCTTAATAAAACTATTTTTGAATTTTTGTGGAAATCTAAGATTGATAAAGTTAAGAGGTCAGTCATTACTCAGGATTATTCGTCAGGAGGGTTGAAAATGGTTGATATTAACAATTTTATAACATCCCTTAAGTGTTCATGGATAAAAAGGCTTACAAAATCACACAAACCATGGATGGATTTTTTATTTACCATTTATGGAAATGATTTTTTACAGAAGTTGTTTGATTTTGGTGATAGTTTTGTAATTGAATGTTTACACAAGGTAAACAATGATTTTTGGAAAGATGTGTTAAATTCATGGTTATGTTTTATTACTACCTATAAGGATCACCCAAAGGCAAAAGATAATTTTTTAAATACTCCAGTGTGGTACAACTCAATCATACACATAGCAAATAAATATGTTTTCATAAAAGCCTGGTACAAGACTGGTGTAAAGGTTATACAAGATTTTTATGATGAAAATTGTAATTTTTTAGGTATTGATGAATTTAAATGTAAATACAATCTCAAGGATATCAGTATAATGCAATACAATAGTGTAAAAACAGCAATTTTTAAGTTTTTCAAAAGTCTAATATTGACAGGGCTTCTGCTAAAAGAAATCCTAATCCATGTATACCATTTTTTTTCCAAACAGTTATACCCCATGAAAAGTGCACAAAAATTATTTACAATGTTTTGAATGAAAATGTGGTTGTTCCAATTGCTGTAACCAAATGGAAAACAGATCTAACTGATTATAATGTTGAAGATCTTACTGTATATGACATTTTTAAGATTTGTTTTAAAACTACCAAAGATTCTTCTGTACAATGGCTTCAATTTAGAATTTTACACAAAATTCTTCCAGTTGGATACTACCTTAAAAAAATTAATATCAAAACTAATGACATATGTGGATTCTGTAAAAATAATGTGGAAACGATTATACATGTTTTTATTTCTTGTGAGAAAATACATACCCTGTGGAGTGAACTTAGTATATATATTTACAGAAAGACTTCTGAAAGAGTTGGATTTAATATGTCTAATATTATACTTGGCCAACATCCATTGTCGTTTCATAACAAAGTTATTAATTTTATAATTCTTTATATGAAACAATATATATTTTGTTGTCTTATGTCAAATAAGATTCCATGCTTGATTGGTTTCCTTTGTCATTTAAAACAAAAATACAATATTGAAAGATATGCTGCAATACAAACTTGTAAATTACAATATTTTGAAAAATTATGGGACAGTTGGAAAGGTATCTTTGATGCTGAAATCTGATCTATTTTCAATATGATTATTTTTTCTATTTCTCTTTTGTTATTTAATTTTTTTTT
>WFKH01006014.1:51580661-51605754 GCA_016163765.1 Magallana hongkongensis
CCCCCCGGCAATGGCATAGTTATCTGGCATAGTGTTTCTGGTTTTTGCCCTAACATAGAGTAGATTTCACTCATCTGATTACTGAATGACCGACAATGCAACGAACCCGCCTTCATCGGATTCCTGTTTGACAAAAACTACCCAACCTCGATAGTCTACTTTAAATGGCTCCATCAGAAAAATATAATTTTAACTGCTTCTCATGTCGAAATATAAAAAAGTTTTTAATTATTTTCTTTAATAATGTCTGGAAAAAATGCTCTTTTCATGTTTATCTACAGCAACACATTTTTTTTCTTATAAGCGGGTGTTCCTACCTTTGGTTTTTAAACCGCAGCATTCGACCTCTTTGACCCTTTTTCCTACGTCAGATAAAATAAACACATTACATTAACTTGAAAGCTCTGCCAGTGACAATATTTTTTTAATGCATAATTGTCAATGTATACACATATGAAAATATTACGTTCGATTTCATCTTCTATTAGAATCTATTTAATTTCATAAATATGTGATGGAAGTGTTAAACAGGATGTTATTGTTAACGCTTTTTACAAACCTGTCAGACAACCGCATTTAATTCGATGTCGGCACTTGTATGTTAAAACCGACATGAAACCAAAAAAAACAACAACAGCAACAACAGCAGAGATGACAACTTTACAGTCAGAAACACAGACTTTTCTGAAAAAAAATCATCTAGAAATTTTTATTGGGCTCATAAAATCATGAAAAACATAGTTTCAATGAAAAGATTCGCGATTATTTCCAGAATACTTACAATTTCCATGAATTGAAAATCATCTGGTGTTCGCTTGTAGCAATGGAGGACTGATGTTTTACGTCAGAAAGGTTAGTTTTATAAAGTAAAATTGCACCACATGACATTTCTTACGCGGATTTTGTCATTTTAGCAGTTTTTTTAAAGTTATTTTTAAAAAAGGCATCAAGAAAATCCCTCTTTAGATAATGTTTTATTACTGTAAAGAGGGATGATTCACTTCCATTGAGATAATTCCCTCTATAACGGAATTGTTCCCGGCCTGATGAATAGTTTTGTTTAAGCGTGTCTATTTTATCAGTATCACTTGAAATACAACAAACAATTTGAATATATATACAGAAAGAACAAGACTGACGTAATCATTATTCCAGGTGAAAATCTTTTTTTGCAGATTCATGTTATAATATTCATCATTAATATTTATTTAATAATATAATACATGTATGTAATTTATATAATAGTATCTAAATATGTTATAAATTTCTTATGGAAAAGAATGAACAATGAATCTCGATACAAATCCTAATATGTATCTATATTATTTATTAGTTATTGTAAAATACATGTACTTACTGTTCTTCGCTTTGCCCCAAACTTTGCATTGTTGATTGACTTGTTTCTGGTGTACTGCAACAGGCAAGTAAAGGACGTTTAAATCATCAAGATTGTTATATTGAGAGTTCAAAATAAAATGCAAATCAATACATGTTATATATAAATAATATAACACATAGTAATTTTAAATACAGTGTAACAGCTTGAATTTATATGGCAAAAAAATAATTGAAAAACACATTAAAGATTAATCCAGGACATGTTTAACTTAAGATACAACCACAACCTTATACTGAACATGTTAAATTTCATTAAATTATATATTTTTTTTTTAAAGTTTATAAAGAATATACGGTGGAAGGCGTTCTCAAAGATATTAAAATGAATTAAATATTTAAATTGATGAGCAGCAAATTTAAGATATTGTCACAGTTCTAAGAATATAAAGAACAATTTGTGTTGCCAAATATGATTAGGTGAAATTTATGTACCCATTGCAGTTTAAATAAAAAAAAAACCCGCACGTTACCTTGTAGCTAGTTCAGTCGTGAGATGCTGACTGGTGTTAGTATAACATTGCCGATCTGTTTAAAATCAAATCAAATATTTGTTAAGCAGATCAACCATATAGCGAAGAAGTATTCAACGACAACAATTGACAACAATTTTTTGTTACATTTTTAAGGCCTCCTTATGAAACACAGTTTACTGTATAACTTCACCAATTTATTTTAAGAACCAGTAAAAAAAAAAAACCAGTCATATTAAACAAACACCCTGTACAAAATTAATAAATAATATCATGGTACAGTGTATCTTTAATTTCAGAAACGAAAACGTATCTGCCTTTCATCATAAAGATTGTTTTATTTCCAATTGATTTTTCTTTTCCTAAAACCTAAAACAGAAACTAATGTTCCAACAGGACCGTACATTTTTTCATATATATATGAAAAATACATGAAATTTATTTCTTCCTCTTTTCATTTTCTTGATGTACATCACGAGACTTACATTGAAATGCATTGGTTGAGTTGTAGGACCATGGGCATTCACTACAGTTGAGTTCCTGAACTCGAATGATACTTTTGTAAAAAGAGCTGAATGTAGTGCAGACATTATCTGTTGAGAGAATTAATGAGAATAATATAGATAATGTTGTTATGAGCAAAAGTAAAGAAAATTGAATATCATCAATGATAAAACTCAAGGACAAATATTTTATAACATGTTTTTATAAGTGTATATCTACCAATGATATATATAGATGGTGCACACAATTCAATGGTAGACTTCAGGTCTTCACCAAGAACACAGTGGAACTCGAAAGATTTGCAGCCTCTGGCGTTAGCAGCCAAAGATGAACAATTCTTTCTCTTGGCAGCTGCCTCAAAAGAAGACATGTCCGCAGGACACTTTAACACAGACTCGATAGTTTGTAAAGATGCATCACAGGGCGCTGTAAATGCCTCTGGGAAGCTAATCTGTAAGAAGAGGAATTTGTGAGTCTCCGTAATGCAATCAAAGACTGGACATTTCATATTAACCAATATGACGGAAGCTTTATACTCTAGTGTAACTTTTTTCAATTGAAAGGATGATTGTATTTGAATAAACAGTTACAGAAATGGTTACTTTAATCTTTTTTAAATTATGTTTTGTTTTGTTTTGTTTTGTTGTTGTTGTTTTGTTTTGTTTTTTTGGAGGGGGGGGGGTACTTGTGCCTGCATTTACATACTTGATACCACACATAGAAGAAAAGGATTTAAAACTTGGGGGAAAATATCGGAAAAAATGATGAAGAGTTAACGTTAATGTGTGGAGTGTTGAATTTTAATGAATAAATTCTCTATCTATGAGGTGCGTTTTTAAAGCGAAAACTGTTCGAATCTATTTTACATTCGTCTGAGTTCGGTAACTTTAAAATTCATAGTCGCGAAAGCTTATTCATCATACAACTTTCTAATTTTTATGACATTATGTTAATCGATTAAATTATGCATTGAAATAGAATTTTATATTTTTATTCATATATTTAACACTTTATCATTCACTCATCTTTGTTCTAGGAAATCTATAAAACATGTCAGTGTGTGTATGTGCGTAAATTAAACAGATAAAAGATAATGTACAATCAAGGGGCAAATTTTTCGTTATAATTCATTGCAAAAAGCGTATATGATAACAAAATAAGAACTAAATTTTTTTTTCTTTACAAATGCTGAAACAAAAGTAACAAACACAAGAAACTGTTCAATTGTGACCATAAATACCTTGAAAAAGCAATAAATGTGATATAAAAGGAACTTTTACAAAAACAAAAAGGTATTATTTAACAAACGACGCACCACACAGACCAAAACAACACAGCTAAGAATTATAAGGTACGTTACCGTTACTCAACAACTACCATCCATATTTTTCTTCAGAATTACAAAGATCAAAGTAAAACATTAAAAAAAAATAACATTTCAAAAGGTTCTCTTCAAATCACGACTATACCCTTTTAATCGTTATACACTTAATTATTAATTTCAATTTAAACATGAAATACTTATGAATAATAAGAATTATAATGATTAAGATTATATTTATTATAAATATACATGTACATCTGCAGCTGAACTAATTCTTAATTTTTAAATAAAACACATAAATTCTAAACAAAAACAAACATATTTGCAAGGAGGGTTGATGAATATACTATTATTATTTGGGCAAGAGAAAACATATTATCATAACGTCTATTTCTACCGTTGAATTGCATAGAATTTACCTGATAGCCCAGATGAATGACAAAATGAACGATAGAGATAAAGCTGCAACAACCTTGCATCTTCCACATATGACAAAACTCTAAGGACTGACTGGTCTGACGCTAATATTTTTAAACAACCCGCTCTCTGATTGTACTATTATGTAATAATCACGTCGATTGGACGAACTTGCTATGTTTTGTAGAACTTTCCTGGTTACCGCGACCTTCCGATAGAGCAAGCTATTACAATCGGAAAGCATTGGGGGCCTGCCTATGTCACATATAACATGGTGCCAAGGACCCAGGTGATAAATATATCATATATTCATACCCTTTGGAACTCCTAACTTTTTAGGATGAAGCTATGAAAATGCCAAAGACGAGAATCTGGAATACCTAGATATTTTTATTTCTTTTATATCAAAAAACTTTTGAATATAATCTAGAAGGAGGGAAATTCTATGTTTGTTTTCATTTTGATGGTAGAGCAAGTCGTTTATGGTCAATATAGTTTGATAAAATTAAACAAATGAAAAGATTCGATTTTTTTTATATCTTTCTCAGGCGATACTCAGGGAAAATATAATTAGTCTTAAAGTAATACATGTATACTCACATATTTTCTCTACCTCAGCATAAAATTAAGTTCATAAAAATGAATAAGAGTAGTTTAGACATATATTTTCAATCATTTATGATTTAAGTGTTCTAACCTTATCGAAATAATTTGTGGGGAAAATCCTACTTTCGTTTTCGTTAATGGGCGTTCTTTAAATAGGAACCAAAAATCAGTGTGGGTTCAAATCATTTCTGTATTCACAAGGTCTTGTATTAATTATCTACTCCGATAACTCCCCAGTCGACTTGACTATGTTTGATTCAGTTTAAATGTATATTGAACAATAAATAATAATAGATAATATCAACGAATCTAACATACTATGTAAACTTTTTCATTTAACTTGTATCAATTACAAGTGAATGGATTTGCAAAAAACTAGATAAAAGAAGTAACATTACATCAAATATTGAATACTGAAAAATGCAAAGTACAGTTAAGAGTTGTTCCCTTAACATAAACAAATTGAACAGTCGTCTCTTTTCATTTTAACAATTAATTATAAATGAATATTTTATAGATACAATAAAATATATAAAATGTAAACAATCATATAATATTGGTGAAAATATATTATTGTGATCGATGAAGGTACCTACTTGGTTTGGCCAAATTATAACGATTATTACAATAAGCAATGGTCCTATGAAAAAAAAATATATAAAATTTTGCATTTTTAATATATTAATTCAAAATCATATACATCCAAACAAATTGTTCATTAAACTCAGTATATCATATTTTATTATTAAAGATGGGAACATTGTAAGTTGATAGAACAGGAATATATCTGTTTTATTTATACAATAATATATTTTATTTTTTTTGACCATATTATATTGAAGAAAAAAACCCTCATTTCTGTGACAGACAGACAACAAAGTTGCATTATTGGATGCTATCTAATTGTTAAAGGTACTAAACCATTGCCTAGTTGGATGACTTTGAGTGAACAGTGGTTTCGAACCACGTGGTATTGAATTTGTTCACTTATAAACCTAACCAGTGGCCAGTCTTGACCAAGGCTTTCGGCAACCCAAATTTACATAGATCAAAGAAGCTAAAAAAAACCTATTAAAATCTGCAATAAAATATGAAATCTATCAAATAGGTTGTGATATAGCAAATATCTTTTTAAAAGCATTGTTAAGAGTTGCGAAAGTAATTAGAGTGGAGGATACACCGTGATATGCTTGACGTAACTATTTTTGTAAATTTTGCACAGCAACAAAGCCACTAGCCTGTAACTCTTGAAAAAATCTTTTGGTTTACCTAGGGAATTTCATTTCACAACTTTGAGAGACACATAGTAAAATGTTCTAGTCTAGTCAATCTAACAAAGTTTTATGCCTAACCCCAAACTAATTGCAACTGAAATGTTGTGGTTAATACAGTCAAGCACATACAAAATATTTATAAAAGAAAGTCGACTAAAATCTAATGTGTGTGAAGTATCATTATTTTCCAATATAATTACTATTTAAAAATGGGCATAACTTTGTAAATGTGCCTAAAATAAGATAACCATGAAAAGTAGCATTATTATCAAGGGAACGTGACTTGGTTTTAAAATTTTGATTCCAATTGACGGATTATTCATTCAAATATAATGTCAGTTTGAAATTGCTGTTGGAATCTGAGTTTGTACTTTTTATTTTGGAAAATTATTGAATATTGAATAAAAAAGTAAACAACAAGACAACAAAAAAAGACAACAACAAGAGAAGAAATTTCATGTTGATTTTGTTATTGTATACAAAGATTAATTCATATAGGTCCTAAATAACAAATGTCATGGAAAAATCAACACAAAAAGATTTAAGAGACAAACCTTGGCCTATTCTGTCAACCTCTGCCAAAATTGTACCTGTAAGGCGAGGGAATGCCATATATATTCTGAAATGGTGTTTATTAAATGAGTAGTAAAGGTTTTGTTGAGTATGGAAAAGTTCTTCTATAAATGCCATTACGTATATGTTAATTTACCTTCGATTTCTTAAAAATATACTTAATTATGAACCAAAATTGTCAGTAATGACAAGAGTTATCGCCCTTAGGAATTTTCATTGAAAAAAAATTATGTACCCACAATGTTCGCCTTTCCGATTTTGGTAGATTTTTACTACATATATTTTGTGAGTAGAGGACTTAAATGACAAGTACATGTATATGACTATGTAATATGATTATATAATTAACATTAAAACTGGATGTGTTGAATTATAAATTAATTGAGTCATATCCTGTTTTATTTTACATTTTCAAGTTTTGTAAGATAGACATTATTTCATAATTGGTAATTTTACCACTGGGCACGGTTTTACTGGCATTAATTTCGTCACATTGATAATGTTCTAATACATAAAATTTCTCATTAAAATATTCATCTTTTAGAGGACTGAAGAGTGTAATTAAATATTAGATTTTGGGGAGTTTATAGTTTCCTTCGTTTTGTGAGCTTCTAGAATTGCTGCTGAAACCGTGACCATATAAACAGTATGCTTCTTAGAGCATTGCACAACATTCTTGAAGCCTTATTTATTGGCAAGATTGTTAATACTTCAAGATCTTCCGTTGGATGGCCAGACCAGCGTTTTGCTCGTTTCGTTCCACTCTGAGCTGTATGTTGATAAGTATCTACTTCTATGGTGGACAATATTCCATTAATCTAGTGAATGTGTTTAACATTAAAATTAGATTAGTCTGGTGGTTTGATACTATGGTGCTATGCCTTGTAGTGCGACAGCCACTGTAAACAGAGAGTTCCAAAAATAAAATAAATAAGTTTTGGGACTTTTTACAGAATTTATTAAAAGTTTTGTTTCCGCGTCCCAGTATTAATAGGTTACAGGACTTTTAAGCGTATACACCTCATTTACATAAAACATCAAACAGCATTACAGAAAAGAGTTGCGTGGTATTTTCTAAAAGTTTGTAAAAATATCAATGCAATTTTTTTCTTCACGAAATGTAAGTTAAATTAAAAATACTGTATATTCAACCAGACCTTTTATCATTACTGGCAAAAGAAACCATATTAAATAAAGAAAATATAACATTCGTTGAAGAAAACAAAAAGATTTAGCTTTGTAACTGTGAATGAAGAATTTTAATTAACATTTACTGAGAAGGTGTACCAATATTTTTCGTTTTATTGACTAAAAGACATCGAATTACAACATAACTAACAAAAATAGATAGCAAAATTATGAAGAGGACTCATTCTTAACAACAGTATCACAAGATATTCATGTACACACGTTTGGCCCACATTCACTCTCCACCAATATCACATCTCACACCCTTACAAAAACAAGGTGACATTCACAAATAACTTCCACAACCTGATGAAATACTGGTAATCGCTCAATTTGGCTCTCGGTACCAAGTCGAGAGAGAGAGCCATTGGAGTGAAATCAATGAAAAGTCTGTGAATTATTGAAACGAAAGTACGGCACGGAGCCTTGATTCGCTGTATCTCTGTCAGCGGCCGCCGGGACGTCAGAAGCCGTGCTCTATATGCCGCCATCACGCAGCGTCCATTTTCCCGCTTTTGTTAAAATTACAGGCATCTATTGACAACTTTCGAATGGAAACAGAACGGCGTGCTACTCAAGCTAAGTTAATGAACATTTCTTCGCACACTGCGTGATGCACAGGTTTTAGATGAAAATAATCGACCTAATACAGGTCACACAATCTATATAACAAAAGCAATCTCCACATGCACCTGAGGCATCCGGGGTTTTTTTCATTTGTACTTCATTTAAGAGTTCTTCTTTGGTTTGGAAAATTGAGGTATATCTGTACAACCGTGTAAGTTTACAATGACAGACTGGTAAAGAAGTGAAGACCGATGGATCCCATCACCAGGGTAGAGAAAGCCACGCCCAGACTGTTACTTCGGCTCTCCGAGGAGTATTTGGATGCTGCTTATAAATCAACAGAACATACGTCAATTATTCTCAGTTACATATATTACGGTTTGCGTTAGAGCATGCTAAACATTATTATACAATGTAGCATAAACTGAAGAATTCGAGTAATTTGAGATTTTTTTTCATTACTGTGACTTCATTCCTATGTACATTTTGCGATCTGCTTTTACTAGCATATGGAATGTTGTAAACGCACAAAAATATGTTTTAAATAAGTAATTCTATTAAGGAATAAGGAATCATTCTTTGAGTGTTATGAGGTGATAATTTCGGTCGGGGCGTGATCAAATCCAATAAATCCCGAAGTGCTTTATGATAGATTTGATCATGCCCCGACCGAAATTATCACCTCATAATATTCAAAGAATGATTCCTTATTACTTATATTTATATAATTTTCAGCAATTATACGATTAAATATTTGAATATATATAAGCAAACCCCGCTTGCGCCCCAAATTATACGTCATTTGAATTTGTTGGGCTGTATAGTACAGAATCGATAGGTAGTGTTATCATAGGCAAAGACTCTGAAATATGTAAATATTTGCTTTTCAAAGATAATTGGACGCATAAAGTCGGGTCACATCGCTCAGTTCGGTTCAGTTTTAAGGTTTAATTTTGGCCCTCCTTTATCGTTTTTAGGGAGTGGGGGTGGGGGTCCGAGACCTATTTTCTCTAATTTTACCTTGTGAAATTAAAAAGTTTTTAAAGTGCTACGAAACCATTTGGAATTGTGCATGTATTCCGATATATGGTAAGTTCAAGTTTGTTCAAGTTGTGATTAGGAGATCATTAAATGGTATATTCGAGCAGTAAAGATTCTTCCTTTGAATTAGCTGCAGATCTAAAGATCTACGGGAAAATTCGGGTTGACATGCCGTTGAGCTATGTACAGTGCCTCACACACAAAAACTTACAATTTACGGCGCACCAAAAATCTTGCGCTATAGTTTTGGTCTGTGTAACCTGATTTCTTAACTCTTTAGAATCCCCACTGGGAAGAATTTCTGGACCTGCGAATGCATATGAATATTAAGTATATCTATTTCTATGACGACCGTTGCATTCCTCCAGGGACCCCTTTGTTTGTCCAGGACTAATTTGAGAAAATGTATATATCTACATGTACACCACTGCTGTCGTATAAATATCGGCATTTTTGGCACAGTGGCTCTTTATAGAAGATTTTAAAGACATCTATTTTATATTTAAGTCCGTTAAGAAAATATTTCCCTTTTTTCATTTGAAAATCTTTGGCCGTTTCAAAACCAAAGTGCTTTCTGCCAAATTCAGTTGAAAATGATCCAATCAGTCCAAAACTAGCGCAATTTTTTGTGCGCCGTAAATTGCAACTTTTTACCACGTACGGAACTGTAGCTCCAAGGTCGTCCATCCGAATTTTTTTCAGACCGATAGCTACAGACCTGCAGCTAAATACATATATATTTTTTTTACCCGAGATGTTTAACAGATAAATTAGCAAACTCAAAATTAAGCGCAATTCTGCTCTCTGACTGATTACAAGTAACTCATTTGCAGTCAAACTTTATTTAGTATAAGAAATTGTTGTACTCTATATAAACAATATATACGCAGAGAAAACAGCGCGAAAGGCGCTAAAATATATATGTAACATCTTCAAGTTTATGTACAACCAAAGTAAATAACAGCCAATCAACCCAACTACATGTACCTACATGATGTCTTTAAAACAAAACAAAAGAGAGAACTGTAGGAATTCCCACAAGAGATGCTAAGTTTCTTTCAAATGCCCGATTTCTTTAACTGTTCAATAGAGAACCATCTTGAGGAGGAATTAAGTGAGATTTAACGTTCTTAAAAGCCTATTAACTCCAGAATAAAGAATGATTATCGCTTATGATATTATGGCAATTCATCAACTTACGTGTTTTAATGGTTGATGGTCTAAAAACTACGACGTTTTCATCGGCAGAAAATGGATCATCAAAGATATTCTTTGATCTTTCAGTCTGCACCGGGCGATATCGAGAATCTGGGGTGATCAGTCTGGGGGTCGGGTGGGCAGTGGGAGAATGGGTGGACGGCACCGGAGGTCTGTATTCTATAACAAAACGCATAATTCCTTTGACGGACTAAGACAAGAAACTATCAGTAAAAACATGAATGTGATCAATGAATTAAAAATAGATACACGACTGTAAAGTAACTTTTGGTCTAAAACATATTTGTCAATCTATACATGTATGTAACCTTTTTAAATCTAAAAAATAATTTATATTTGATATTCAAAATCTATTTAATACATCTATAATTTAATGGATATAAGATTGTCACAATATCTAGACTATTATAAAGAACGTACAATCATATGTATTCAGTCATATTTATATGTATCAACGTACTGAACTTTATAATTTACATTAAGTTGTAAGAGATGAATAAATTTGAAGTTCAAAGGAATTAATAATCTGACGGCCATACACATACATTGTATAAAACTAATCATAAACCATGAATTTTACTATTAAGTTAAAGTTATTAAAACAAAAATAAGAAAGGATTAAACTGAAGTCAGAAAAATCATCCTAGGCCAACATCAATACACACAAAAGTTGAGTTGTTTTTTAATGTTCTATTTTTGGCTTGAGACTTACCATACAAATCAGTATAATCACTGTCCTCCCCCAGTTCGTTTTGGGCGTGGCACTCGTACCTGCCTAGGTCTTCCTCCTGGATGTGGGATATGGTCAGGCTAAGCGTGATGGTCTCGGGGTCGTCGTTGTAGGGGTTGGGCTCGTACTTGCCGGAGATTCTGAGGTCCCTGCCGTCCTTCTTCCACACACAGACCCCGATAGGAGATGAGGAACAGCTACACTGTAGCACCGTCTCTGACCCCAGGGTGATACCCAGCCTCGGCAACAACATACTCACCTCGGGGGCAACTACAGTCAAACATAAAAAGGGGTTCATATGTTTTACTTAACAGGACGTCTTCATATAAACAGTTTAATATACATAGATAACATAAAGTTTAATACAAAGATTTTTGCAATTTAATATCACGACTTTCAATCATATTAATTCATAAAGCGAAACAACAGGATATATGCGATTTGTTACTCACAATGGACTTCAACTTTAAATACACGGGAATCCTCCATTGGCAGCCCATTGTTTGCCCTGCACTGGTACTCCCCAGCGCAGTGCCGCGTTATGTTACGGATAACAAGGGTATCCCCAGGTAAATCTGTCACTGAAACGATATCCAAAATATGTCTTCAGCCTCACAGAAGGGTGGGAAGGGGGGTCTTAAGCAAACGACTGGTGAGCAAGGACTAGTGGTTAAAAGTATCTGCTGTAAGCGCAAGAATGCGATTGATATTAGCGAATTATATGTCTGTCACTGAAAAATGGATATGTTGGATCAAAGCTAGTTATTTTGTCCCTGGGGTCCCTCATTGTAACGAAAAGTGACGATTACTTTCATTCTACAACAGAAACTGTCTATAATTTCCTTTTATTATATGTAATATGCATAATTCATAATAGATGAGTCTGAAGGGAAAAATATAGCAAGAATTATAAAATAAAAATCTGTTATCCAAACAGTCCAAACTACATGTATGTACGATAACCCCAAACAAAGGTATGCGTTTACACGATGAAAAAACAACCATATGGTATTGTCATGTTGTAAATTTTGAATTTGCTAGGTGGGTGTAGATACAAAATATACATGACATGTTGTAAATTTTGTATTTACACCCACCCAGTAAATTCAAAATTTACAACATGACAGTATGTTAATTTCATACACAGTTGCAGTTGCTTATTTCATTTTGTTGGGAGGGGGGTTAGGTTTTTTTTTTTTTTTGTTTTGTTTTTTTTTTTTTTTTGGTTTATTTTTTTGTTGAAGAAAGACGCATTAGAAAACCGAATATTAAATAATACTTTTATAGGCAACATGCTTTGCATTGACAGAAGTTAAAAGTTTAATTTATCATTTTATTTAATACATCTGGATCAAAATATAAAAAATTAGGCTAGAAGACACGCAAAAACTTATTCCAAATCTTATAAACTTAATAGGAATCAAAGATTCAATCGGTTCTCTATTCTAATACTACATGTACTCTAACTTCTATATGAATCGTATCCAATGAACACTACAGTCAGAATACCAATCCACCCTAAAATGCATTAAAGTAACTACATGTATTGTTACTAACAAAATGATATTTCACTTATTATCATAATTCTCAAAAACATTAAGAATAATCATTGAGCATGTCTTTGCTATTGTAAAACTGTACAACTTTGTATGTAGAACATCCTCAACTTTGATTCCATCGCGAATCATAGACAGATCTACAAAGGACATTAACCCTTTTACGGTTGTATCGGTCAAATTTGAACGGTACATGTAAGTCATTTTTCACTCTATTATAGAATCAATTATAGTTGACGGATTTAAGTCTAATGTGTAAAGGATCCAAATATTTATAATATATGATTCAGAGAAGATTTGTTTCAATAGAAACCTATTTATATATAATATGTATGCATTCTGGTTTCCATAATTCATGCATAAAGTGATTTAAAAAAAAAAAACAACATTTGTTTTCCCTGAAATAAAGTAAATGGTTCCGAATGTGAAAGGGCTCATGTTTCTGTATTGTCAAAGACTTCAGTTAATTATAATCATTATTTTTTACCATTTGTTTTTCTGTCCCGGAACCAGTGGATCTTGGGGAGTGGGTACCCTGTGGCATTGCAGACCAGTGTGACTGTCTCTCCCTCCCTCACCACGATAGGTGCGTGGGCAACCCTCCCAATGATTCTAGGCGGCACTGCAATCAGAAAGCATTATATTAAGGCATACAAATCCCATTGATATACTGGTAGTGCTGGAAACTAAACATGTTGTGAAGACATTACGATACTCCGTTATGGCCAGCTAAAGATAAATAAGTTAATGCAACGATAGAAAATTCACTGGCTTTAGTATGTACTATTTGACTTTAGACGAAATAAAAAATCACATCACTTATTTTTTTTTTTTTTTTTGGTCATTATTTTGAAATTATGATCAAAGACAACATTCGCATTTTATGTCTTTTACATGCATAATGCTGTTTTCCATTCCCATGATAGCGCTCTGCCATTCAGTCAACTGAAATGTGACTTAAAGTTGACAAAAAAAGACTGAATGACAGTCACCTGTCCAGACCTTTCAGTTAACATTCAGTTAATTAATCATGTGATTCAACGTGTACTGTAAAAAAAATCACGTACCAATCACGTGAAGATAGACCCTGTTTACTGAAGGAAATGGCGCCGTGTTGATCACGCAGTTGTAGAATCCCCTGTCCTCGAACGAGATGTTCCGTATGATGATGTTCCAATCCTCGTCCACGTTTCTGTCTGTGCTGATTCTGGTGTCGTCTGTTATCTTCAGGTACCCACGGGTCAATATCGTCCCCCGGGGGTTCACCCACGCCACCTACCAAAGAGATCATAGTTCATTTAGTCAGAATTATTAAGAAGGTCTCTTTCTTGTTTTATTTTGCAAAGACTGTCATACATTTTTAAACAATTTACAATTGTATTTCTATTGAAAAAAAATGTTGTATATTTAAACGAATGGCTGTGCGTATTAAATATTCAATTAAACCCAATTCTTGTTGAAAATGGCATTCATATGTATGAAACTTGTAGCTGCTTTCATTAAAATAACTTGAATATTGTTTGGTATCGTGTTGTATGTGTGGCGTGTAATGTTGTAGGCCTAATTGGTTTTAGTGAACATACACTTTACAACATGACAACTGATTTTGGTAATCACAGAATTTAACATGTCAACTGATGTCGGACACAATTTACAACATAACAACAACTGGCGCTTAACACAGAATTTAAGAAGATGGCATTTGGTTCCCGTTTGCAAAAAAAATAAATAAATGACAGAACAAATTGAACAAACACAGAACTTACAACATGATAAACGATCATGACGTTCAAAACACAAAATATACAAGATGACATCTTGGTGCGCTAAACAAATATTCTGAACTCATAATATGACGACTGATGGTGGTTAAACATTACAACTAGACAACCGATGGCGTTTAACAAAGTTTTAACAACATGACAACGATTTACAACATGACAATTACGTGTTCTTTGTATTAACCTTGGCTAGGCACTAGTTGACACATATGCAAAACTTGCTTGTCTTTATCTCGAGAGCAAATACCTCTACAGAGGTCCATTTGTGCACAGTTGGTGAAGAAATTGTATTATTCTGGGCAAAGAATTTCATTTTATTTAATCAAACTGGACTAATTTGGGAACATAAATCTTTAACAGCGCTGAATCGCACTTATTAGTTAAAACTCGCCGAAGTATCGATATCCTATCGTATAATTGATCCAAATAAGCAGGGGTTCCTGTGTATTGTTCCGAGGTTCGTCAGACTACATCAGAAGAGAACTGACCTTAATGCATTTCAATTGTAGGCTTTGTATATCGCTATGCTGTACGTAGCTGTTTGGTTTCAACTGGCCGTTCTATACCTCGAATTTCAATAAAATTAATATAAGGTAATTATAATCATAGCTTTGAAATGCATTTAATGCAGACTGTTGTACTAAAGTAGGGCTAAGAAATTAAATTTGGACCGAGATTTTAATGTCCGGAAGTGCGCGGTAGCGGAATGTGGTAACACTATAAACTCCCGTCAAAGATTTTTGTGCAGGACACCAAACTCTGTGCACATGTGCACTATGTTTTTACGCTGATGATGTCATATTCTATTTTGGAAATACATGTTATATTTCGTGATCTTTTTAAATGTTGAAAGTTAAAAACACTTTTGAGCCGGAAAAAAGCATTTGTTTTCTTAATGATGACTTTTGAACAGTCTACAATGTTCTTTGAATTGTTTATTTATTTTTTTTTATTATTATTTTTTTTTTTTTTTTGGTAACAATCATTTACAGTGTGCATACGTGTATTAAGAATTTACAGATTTAAATACATGTATATAACAAAAATAGCTCGGGTATTTTGTACAACTGTATGGCAAAAAGGTTTTAATATATATCTCCTGGTCTCTAATATAAAGTTAAGAGAATAATGTGTGTGTGTGTGTGTATATATATATATATATATATATATATGACATACGCTGTATTTGATGCAGCTTTTCCCATTTTTACATCAAAAATTTCCATTAAGCACCATGCAACACCGTAATTGCGCAGTGAGGAGATTAAAACAAATTGCACATAAGTCATTCGGATCAAACATGTTCATTTGTGTGTAAATTAGTAACTACTTCATGTTTATTAGAACCAAAAAAGGTCAAAAAGTTATATATGATCCTTGCTTATGATATCAGTACTTCCATAGTTTATTTTTCTTCAAATAAACAATCATGTTTAGTTTTGAAAGATTCTTTAAATACTATGCCTTTGTTTTCTGAATTTCTTATAACAAATGTTCAATCGTAGGAATTACTGCAATCAGTGACCGCATTCGAACAAAGTGATTTACAAAGCCTCACCGTGTAGTTTTCTAGATGGTGGACTTTACACTGGAGTTGGGCATTAGTTCCGGCTATTGCTGTAACGTTTGACGGGTCCTCAAAAACAGGCTGTGTATATACAGCCACGTCTTCTAGAGCCAACAGCACTGCAATTGAAAAAAAAACTTAGCTCTAATGGTGGCTGATGATAATAGCGACTTGTGAAATGTATAAAACTGTCGTTTTTATTTTTTATATTTAAATAATGTTGATATCAACGATGCAGTATTTCAATTTACCTTGCAAAAAATCGAAAAGACCTTACAATACAAAACAAAGGGTTCTCGGGCAGATTGTTTATTATGAGAGCGCAGATAACGATTAAACTGAAACAATTATTGAAATTCATACTTCCCATTGGTATTGTATCAAGCGAAGACACACTGTTTCAATAAATATCAAAAATTTTCTTAGACTAATCGAAAGATTTCAATTTAAAAGACATTTCATTTAGCAATCTAATTTGCAACTCTGACAGAAAATATCTGGAGCCTTATTCTGAGGCACTGATATAAAAGCATAAGCCATGCATTCATAGACATATTGGGCTTAAAAAGGAAGAAAGAGATTGATCACACTTACAAGGGGATAAAACGTCAAACACAAGTACCTTGTTTTCTTCGTCTGTAGGAAGACTTTTAACACAAAAGGAATTTGCATGATGTGATCAATGGGCTTTTGCTGAGAACCATGAAAGCTATAATTTGTCAAAAGACGGTATCTTTGATCACAAAAATCTTAAAGTTGTACTAACTCTGATTGCCCCATTACGAAATTGATCACCAGCAAGGACGCCATGTCATCGCATAACCGAAGATGAGGAAGAACTTTTCTACTAGCACAAAAGCGGGCATATTAACAAAATTACATATTTCAATGGAACTAAAACGCTAAGCGTTTCTGTTAAATAGAAAGCTTTCTTTGCATTGCAACGTCTTCTTGATGATGATTTTTTTTAAAAAGGCACGGACCTTTTATTTCCTTTGCTAACAAGTTGGGGCAGATGGTAATGGTGTTTTTGATACATTTCCTCCAATTTAAGCCTTGTGAGGAGAACGTCCACTCTTTGTTCAGAGGAACAGAGAGACACGCTATCCTCTGATTCTTTTGGATTCAATTATCGAATCTTTTAAGAGCTTTCGTGAACTGGGAACCATTCAAAAAAATGAATACAGAAAAATATCAAAACTAAGAATACATCAAATAAAACTGAAAGATTTACAGGGAATAAAGTCTCTGTAATCTGTACTCGAGAACCGATTCATCAGCAGGAAATCGATGTACTTAACAGATTTTTCACCGTTCTTGTATCGAGAAATAAGCTCTTAATTGAAGGGAAATTTATGAAGTATTTGATTTGTCGGCAAATTACTAGACTATGGCACTTCATTACTAAATAAATATTTAGCCTGTCTATTTATTGTGAAATATTTCCCCCAAAACACGTGTTTTAACGAGTTTCATTTCAGATATTTTAGTTTAATTCACGTTAAGCTACATGCATGTACTGCTGTTTGTAAAATTCAAGTGAAAAATAAATACTTCCGTTATATTTAAAGCTGCTTGGTCCGATTTTATACCAAATTTTGAGTACGCTTTTCAACGATGGTTATGCTAAGTATGTGTATAATAATAGACATTGCAGTAGTTTACCCGGTCAATTAAGCCAAATTTCAAAGAAAAAAATTATGCACAAAATTTGTTAACAAAACAAACCACATAAAAGGGTATCGCGTTATTTCGCTTCATGTTAAAATTTGCCCCTGACGTCGAGACCGGTATGGTTGTATTACGACTTTGACATCGCTATAAATAAAGGTCATAATGTTCAGGCAAATTAAAAATAACATGCATGTGTACATTTTTTCGCTATTTCTGAAGTTTGCTTTGTTTACAATCGATGCATAACATGCGGGATGAATAAACCCAATCATTTGGGGGGACGAAACCAAACGGTTCCGTTTCTAAACATTCCCGTGATGCACTTTGGTTTGTTTTTTCGTTTGCCCAAAGAGAAATTATTTTTATTTACTTTGAATATTGCTAACTTTGAAAGGAGACCGATTCTGTTGGTGTAAATAGGAGAAAGTCCATAACTTTCTAAGATGTTTGCTTTGTATAGAAAATTATTCGATAGTGTAATAGCCAAAAAATCGGACCAAGCAGCTTTAATTGTTTAATAATCTTTTTGTTACGATTTTCTTTACATTCTAATGATGTTTGACATTGAAAACGACAAACATTTATCTTTAAGCATTTATTTATAAAATGAGCGTGTCTGAAAGTTTGGTTTAGGTTTATTTAATGAGGACAATACATTAGTATGTAAACATGATGTATTTTAAGATACGACACATATTGTAATGGTTGGAGACTTAATCCATATCAATGTTTAGGTGATGTGATGTTGATGTCTTTCTTTTCATTTTTCTTAATTTGCGTTATATCATAACTTTTTCCAAACTGTAAAAATCTGACAAATTGATAATGCTATGAAGTGTAAAAAATGAATTTAAATTTACTATTTTGTGTCATTATTTAAATAAACACCCGACATAGTGGGTTACAAGGTTCTTCGCCAGCATGGAAATTATTTCAAGGACACATCAATAATTCGGAATTTAAAGAATTGATCGTGAATGGTTTTTGCACGCATCGAAAGTGTTCACACTTCGTCATCATTTTGGTGCACTGGGGAGCAGAATTTAGGAGGTGAAATTCTATACAGCTCGAGTTCATATGGTTGGGAAGATATTACGAAGAAAGCTTTTATTTGTTGTTTTCCTGTTAAATGAAAGATGATAGAGATTGAGCATAACGACCCCCCTGAGACTTCTCTCTCAGAAAATCGTCACTCCAACACACACGATTTATAATTCTTGTGGATATATGGACTGCTTTATCTTTCAATTCCGAATTCTGAATTCATTGGGTGGTAAAATTAAACACTTTTAAAGATGGGGAAAATATAAAGACGTTGAAAAATTTAAAAATTATGGAAAGTAGATGTAATTCGATCTCATCGTCTTTCGAAGAGGAGAAAATTAAAGTAGTATAGTCATATAATTTCTGTTTTTTGCTCCAGTGAAAATATTCTCATTAAATGCCTTTTCAGTTAAAAGCCAAACTAACAAGTCCTAGATTTGCAATTTGAAAACGACATGTATATTGTTCCAAAGTTTGTATGTATTAATATTGTCCTTATATAGGCTATTTGAAAAATATTTTGAAATGTGGATGTAAAATAGGAAAGATAACAAACACAAATATTTTATCTCCAAAACTAACAGTTTTGTAATGCTTTTGGGTGTTATATGATATATATGTAACTGAAGGGACGCGATATTAGTAATCGACATTATATACTTGGATATGTTCGGGTTGAAATTAATACTCTGCTGTCCGTATTGCTATAAGAGACAGGGTGTTCCCTGATCGCTGCAATAAGTCCTGCAATGCAATGATGATGAAAAAGCTATTTTCTATTTCATTACACAATATGAGAATTTTTGTTTATCAGAGACTAGTATTATTATCTCTGATTTATGTCCAGAACGCATACAATTTCTACATGATCGCCATTTAGAAGACACATTTATAAACACTGCTAGTATATATATATATATTTTTTTTTAATATTGACTTCCGGTCTTCTTGGAAGCTACCGACGTTGAGAGAAAACAGATTGCGCCTTTTCACGTACTTACGGAGCAAGAAATGAAATAACACGCTGATGATCTAACGGGCAGGATCTAACAAAAGCACAGATTATAAGATATTTTGTCAATCACGAATCGATCTGCTGTCTGAGATTTTCGACGTCTTTCATCCTTCGTCTAAGTGTACACTTTTAATTAATTGAAAACGTAAATATGCTCGATTTATTTCAATTGGTCATAAATATGATATAATAAATGATTTGCGGGAAACGAAGCCGTAGATTTTATTTTGATTGCCACAAATGAAGTATGTTCCACTCCAGATGAAAAATTCAGGAACAAAATCGACTTGTAGTGGGTACAGCACGCGAGTTCTTTTGATAATAAAACTTCTAGCATACATACCACACACTCGAAACAACCAAATTTCGTACACGATTGGCTGCTGATACGTGTAGATTTTAAAACAGAACTAACAATCTTCTATTTGTTTACATTGAGTGATTAAAGATACATGTATACATGTACAAACCTACCGGTGTTTTTTGTATTTCAGTTAATGTGATATAGTATGGGTTTTCTACACTTGATTTATGCCTCTTTTTAACTTTGTGTAAGTCCTATATTTAATAATTTTTTAAAGTATGATTAAAAATATTTCTATTCGCACAAAATTGTAATTTGTTTATTTGTTCATAACTACCATTAAATTATTGCAGGAATTTCTGGTGTGGTTTTTTTAACCACAATGTGTCTTAAGACTTTTGTACATTCTTTGTGACTTTTGTGATTCTTTTAACAACATGTAAATAATATTGAGATGTGCAATATATACATGTAGCTATTGCATATTTTTAAATTTTAAAAACAAACTCTTCGAATTTTTATCATTAGAAATAAAATCAAACATTGTAATGCATAAAAAGTGCAATCAAATCAAGTGATAAATGAATTTAAACGCACCTGTGTACGCGTGGTTAGAAAACGTTAAGTTTTGTTCAGTGGGATAGGTGGTTATAGATCTATATCATGGTCCATCCTGTTATATGACATCATAAAATATCATGTGCCCACACCGAGATTTGAACCAGCAACAATGGTCACTGGCAAAGAGCTTATGATCACTTAATCGTGTTCAAGTATGTTTATTTTTTGTTAATTCAGATCTAGAGTATAACGGAATATATAAAAAAAAACCTAACTAGATAGGTTTTAAAATCAAACTTGTCTAGTGCATGTGTATAGATTAATTTCATCCTAACAAAATCCTGTTAAGTCATGTGATACAACAAGATGAGAAGAATGCTGGATTGGATGGTAATAGTCAGAAAAGATTGGTTGTCATTGTAGAAAGATTTAAATCAAAGTTTTCATCGAGCAGATTATCAGAAGGGTCTACCGAAACTGAACTTCCCCCCGCTGGAGATTCTTTTAAGTTTAATTGAATGCTAGCATATTCACAGAATACAGTCGATTTTCTCATTGTATGAAAATTAAAGAAATCTCTTCAACATTCCGTGGTGTCTTCTTCTTATTTACAAAGGCAATAGAATTGAAGGAAATTTACTCGGCAGAGAAAGTTTTCGTAAAATATGAAATCTCTGGGGGGGAAAGAGCGTGCATGTGTTCATATTGATTGGGGAAGACTGAGGAATAAGGTTCATCCTACACATTTAATTAAAAACAATTAAAATTTACTCTTCTAACATTACTATTATCAAATTAAGGGAAATGATTTGTAATCTCAGTTTCTTAACTGTTATGCAAAAGCTGCATCTTTCGAAAAACAAAATCAATTATAAGAGTGAGTTATAAATAATTTTACTGTAATATATATTATCTTTTGGATCTTGATTTTCTTTAAGTTAAAACATATGCTAGTTTTATCAACCAATTTTATGAAATTATAATCTCTGTAAGTTAAATAAATGAAAAATTGTATAAATACTTCTGTTGATCAAGAAGGAAAAAGAAATCTATCGAGTTTTCATGAATTACTGGAGTAGACCTATATCCCCTCAGTGTCTATCTAAATTAAAGTTATTGATTTCATTAAGATATATATTTTGTTTAAAGATTTAAAATTAAAGGTCATTCGGCGACATATAACAGGAAAAAAATCTCGAAATTAAATAACGAATGTATCTTGATGTAAATTGATTGCACGAGAAACTATTTCGAGATTCTTAAATGTCCTTACCTTTCAAAAAGGAATCAAACAGCCAGATGAAGCGAGATAATTTCAGCTCTATCTTGATTTTCATCTTAATGTAATTAAAGTTAAAAAGTCAGGTCCACAAACTGCTACTTAACGCTGATAAGTTCCTTAATGAAGCTCACATATCCCTCCAAAAACCGACTCATGTTATCGCACAAACATCTGTTGAATATTAAAGTGTAATAACGAAGTTGTTTTGAAGACGCTGGGTGAATAAATCGTTTAAATCCACCAAGAATGAAAAAAGATGAAGATGGGATCAGAGCAATCTTATTTGTACCTTTGAAATTGCACAAAATGACTCGTCTTGGTGCATCCTATCTTAAATTCACTAAACTACTGTTCCTAAAATCTGAAAGTGTTCGACCATTGAAAAAAGTTTACAAGTAATGTCACTCGATGTTGTAGCATAGAAAATTCGGAATCCAGTACGGAAACTATCTGAATATTAATAACTTATCTCCATACTCAAATAAGGAGGGTTTGTGATTGACGGTGTGAGGCACGGAACGTGACTTCTCCCTTAGATGTCAGGTAAACTCGTTTTTACCATTGTTAACGAACCTAGTTATAATGATTTTCTTTCACCATGTCTGAGATAGCATCCAGTTGTTGGTTCAGATTTCCGTCTTCCGTGTCCCTTCAGCCAGTCAGCCCTAGGTAACAGGTCTGATTATCTCACCCACTAATTACCACGCTAAGATGCACGAGCTCTGTAGCAATCCCTCCTCAGTTCCCAAATCGATTCAACTTTTGTTTAAAAGTGTCGTAAATTATTAAATTCCACCCGTTTGAGCGGAAAATAGAGTTTTGTTCGAGAGGAATTATAAAGAAATAAGTTTTGTTAATTTTGCACCGGTTACGTTTTTCGATACGGGCTGTTTTTCCAGTCCAATGATACGAAATGCGCCACTAGCTGTATCAGATCTTTACCAATATCCTGTTGAGTGGAAGATGTACGAGTCGAATTTCTATTCTGTTTTCTATTCATTTATGAAACTTCTGACAAAATGCAGGCAGTAAATTAAATAAACAATGCTAAACCATGCGGATGAACGGCCCCCTGTTCGGGAACAGGGTGGTGAGCTCGCGGTTTGCTAATACGCCTTTATTGAGAGAGATACACACATTAATTCTAATGAAGGATTTGATTAAGATATATATTGTAAAATCAATCCCGACACTTATTAATATTTCAGGATTGAACAATACAGAGGTGTAGGTTGTTGCGCGGATGGATATTCATGATCTGCGAAAATGTTATATAGATTTGCATGCAGGAGCCGACTTATAAAAGGTATTTTCTGCATCGATCTGAACGGCCAATAAAAAGCCGGTCTGGACAATAGTAAAATTCAATAAAATCACAGGTTTTAGTCGCGTCCAATTTGTCAGCGATCTGCTGTAATTATGAGTCGCCGTTGAAACTAGCGAAAGGGCCCTAATTGATAATCAAATCTTCTGTATGACAAGTACGCAACAGATGTATTGATTCTCTCTCTCTCTCTCTCTCTCTCTCTCTCTCTCTCTCTCCGTACCCTACGTTCTCAAACATTTTAAACAATATTGCCACTTCAGATTAAACATCTGTGTAACTTCTTCAGGTGGCTCTCGGTAATAAAACAGAACTTGCGGTATAAATTTACGCGAGTTCCTATATAAGAAGAATCTACCAGGCGTTTCCTGTTCTCTAGATGAAGCGGTTCTAACTTTTCTGTCTGCAGCGGTCAACAATCTGACAGGTTGGTTTGATTCCGTTTTCACACTTGTCGGAGTCTGGACTGATAGCATTGATTCAACAGAGAGCTAAACTAATGACTCTAGATTTACCCAGCTCTTGACGGCGAGAATTTATAGAGTCTATGTCACAAATAGAAATGTAGAGCCTATTTTTGTACATTAATTGTCTTCATTTACTACTACTACTTATATATATATCAATAGTGAAGAAAACGTTTTGTATTCAAAGTCTGAGAATTAAAGTCTTCCGTTGGGTTTGATTTTTTTTAAAATCTTACATATTGGTTACAAAGCACGGATATTTATCACCGTTTTAAAGTATTCAAAATTGAGTGATGCATATATATATATATATATATATATAGATGAAATAATGTATTCAATCAGAATCTTTTTAAAAAGAAAAATAATATTTAATCTTAACATACAATGTTTTTGGGAACATGAAAGTTTTCAAGGATTCTACCAGTTGAAACCACCTTCAGGTTCTATCTACGGGGCTATTCAATTTCAATATAAAATCTCCAATACCAGTGTCACCTTGGGTCAGGTTTCCTTGATCAACTAAAGAGAAACCCATTACTTTGTAATCACTGGGTCATTAATAATGAACAGTTTAATCAACAGTTGCTCTCTATGATTATTTAACACTTGAGTAGCAATGGGATCAATTATAAATTATTATGTAGTACAAAAGTTACGGATAAAGTATTGCGTCCCAAATTAATTTTGAGTTGGGTGGGTAGCCCTTTATTTATCGACATCTACAAATGTATGTTTATCACACGAAGTTCGAAACTTTTGGGTAATGAATTGAACCTTTGAAAACTAAGTTTCAAATGGTTTGATAGAGAGAGAAAGGGAGAGTTTTCCAAATGAAAAAGGATTTAAATCAATCGGCCTACACAAAAAATATCGATATTGTCGAGACAATTATCATATGAATATATATCTTTCTGTTTACTCATCTTTGACAGAAAACCACAAAAAGAACGTCAAACTGTATTCAAAAGCCCTCCTTCCGGTTGAAATCGACAGTATTTGGTATTGATTTTCAACTTGAAAGGGTCCTTCAAATGTCCTCGATTTGAACATCGTTAATATTCTAAAATATTAATTCTATACAAACACTCCATCAGCCACCATCGTTTCTTTTACTTATCCAACAATGGCAGCAGGTGACAATTTTCTCGACATTGCAAAGTTACCGTGTATAAAATTGATTTAAGATCAATATAGATTTATATTCA
>WFKH01006014.1:51605764-51624723 GCA_016163765.1 Magallana hongkongensis
TCGGACGAGCTACAACATAGGTATATGTAAGTAAATGTCTATGCATATTGATATCATTCATTATAAGTAATGTATTGTAGGTTAATCTTTATACCTGTAGAATTTTGCTCCTTCAGGAATATCGCCATTGTATGTGCCTTGGTGTGCCTTAGCAAATGCATAAAGACTCTCTGCATTCTCCAAAAGTCTCGATGAATAGGAAGAGTCTGTCATTTAAAATGAAAAATAAACGGTTCACGTTGAAGAAATCATCTTAGAAAATCTGACCGTGTTTTAGTTTTCAATTTCACAACTAACCTTCGCCCATAAAAGCCATAGCGCCTGCTGCTAATGCCGCAGCCGTCCCTCCGGCTACGTCACTTCCTCTCTTGCTGCTGTCAAGGTAGTATGGCGGTCGAGGTATTGTCATGTCTTCAGGACGAGTCCAAATCGCGTGATCGGTATCACCATTTCCAACCTTTGTGCAACATTTAAGTATTACTTATGATGATAGTCGATTTGGATCTAAATAGCATGATTTTTCACCGCTTTTACATGAATTTACAAAATAGAGGTATAATTATTTAAGATACAAATATTAAGATTTTAAAATAATATTTCCTCTCAAACAATTCTACAACTGAGATTTAGTTAATTGATTTATATTGTTAAGATAAGGAAATATCAAAATTAAATTGTGCATATTTTATGATAATATCAAATTAACTTGTGCATATTTTATGATATATTAATATCGAACGCCCAGTTTTAGAAGGATTAGATATCTAAGGAGCCAATCAGACACCAATTCAAAGATTTATCGATACAAAATAAAGATGTACCTGTGCGTAGTATATTTGAGTCGAATTTCGCCAGCATTTCAGGAAATAGTCCAGAGGCCACTTGATAGAGTTGTACATATGTTGAAGCTGGTTTGACGCACTGTAGGCATCTTTCCATTTGTACAAACCTACAGCCAAGTTTATGACCGAAGCCGACATTGGAAGATTAAATTTCACTCCGTCACCAGCTACAAAAATATATCATAATACTATTTTACATTTTAATAATACTAAATTGGTACCTTTGAAATTTTCGAACAGCTTATGAATAAGTGCAATTCAAATTTCTTTTCCTTCTTTTCGGAAAGGTCTGTTTATCTTGGTCGTATCTTACCATCGTACCATCCGCCCGTCAGATCCTCCCCATTTATCCCAGAATCCCCTAGTGCCGAGTCCCCTCGCCAGTTTATACGGTGGGTAGGAGGCAGATCTCCCGATTGTTGAGCCTCGTAGAAAAGGATCGACTTCTCTAGAACTAGAGCGTAGTTGTGTGCTGTATTAGGTGGGACTGCTGTGGTTCCACCAAGGGTACCACCGATTGTTGTACTTTGGACACCTGTTGTGCTTGATGCCGCTTTTGTTGTTGTTGTTGTGCTTGGTACAGCATTTGTTGTTTTGCTTGGTGGAGCCGTTGTGGTTGTAGATGTGGAAGACGTAGGTTGGGTTGATCCAGGCGTGATTTTACTTATACAAAAACCTTGAGGATAGCTATTTATAGTGCCACTGTAATCGACGATGAAGGCGATTTCTAGTTTGCCTGGAGATACCCAGTGCTCATTGGTCAATTCATACAGCATTCCATTCAAAGAAGAACTCAGAACGTTCATTTTCCAGATCTGAAAGGGTTAATGTTACTTTGAAATTCACAAATTATGAGATTCATTTCCATCATTAGAAATACAATCTAAAGTTAAAAATGTATTTTAGCGGGTGGGTTTTTTTTTTTATAATGAGCAGTAAGAATTCCCACGTTCAGATTTATAAATGGAATCAAAGAACTAATAAAAAAGCTTAGACTATAATATTCAGAAAATTTATTATCGTTGTATTGCAAACGACGAATGTGCCATGAAATTTGATTACATATATTTAATACTCTTCATCCCCAAACAAATATATAAATAAATCAGATTGACCTTTTCAAGTTTGTCGCCATATTACTATTTCAACATTTTATCATTTAAGTAAACGTATAAACCTGTGAAAAAAATTGAAGAGCTAAAGATATCCACAGTATTCACAGGAATAATATCCTTAATACATTTATGATTCTGTAAAATCTTTAAATAGTCCGATCTTTTCTTAACTTAATGGAAATCAGTGATCACTTATAAAAGTTATTAATACTTAAATCGTGAAATACAAAGAAGGATGGTAAAGAAACTGCGTTACCTGTAGGTTTGAGGTTTCCTGGTTGAATATCAAATCAACAGGAAGTGTGGCAGGTGTCCAGGTGTCGCTGATCTCAAAGGTACATTTCCCCTTAAACGTCCAGGACGAACCCCCTCCCCACGGCTCCTGCACCTTTACAACGGGCACCTGGTATACGTCATTTCCTGTGGATTGTGACGTAGAACTGGCGGGCGAGCTCGTTGTTGGTTTTGCTGTTGATGGTTGTGGCGTTGTTGGTTTAGGTGTTGGCGGCGCTGTGGTTGTTTTGGGCGAAGGAAGATTGGTGAAACACATTCCATTAGGAATTTGCTGAGATGTATATTTTAGGATGAAATCGGCTCTCTCCACGCCTTTGTGTATTTCATATATATTTCGCATTAAGTATTCCGTACCATCGCAATTCTTCTTAGATACTTTTAATTTCCAGATCTAGATTAAACAAAACAAAATGACCCATCTACATTTATGTACAGTATAATAATTCGTAAATGAATCTTTTCACATTTATACCCTACATCAATATTCAAATAAATATAGACCTACGTGAATATTTAAAATTATGCAATAATGCGTATACCATGCCTTACTTTAATGCTTTCAGATGGAGTATCAAGGACTAGATTGACTTTGACTCTTCTCATTCGGTATTTTTTGTCAATCGGAAGATCACAGTAGCCATGGAAATAGTGATATTTTCCCTCCCACCAGTCGGTCAGTCTCTGTACGGGCGTGTTGTAGGCGGCGGAGGCCCTATAGGCTGCTGCAGCCAGGACAAATAAGACGAACCACCTAGGCGATAGAAGTGACAAATTCTTTAAGAGAAAATTTCGAGATATTACAATCAAAATACTAAGCTACTGTATAACCCAAGAGAATTTGATCGAACCTTGAAAACTAGGATTCACATTTTTGCTCACGTTAAAGGTAAAATTGCATTATTTCTTCAAGAAATCGTGAGAAACCCTTTTTGGTATACTGTGAATCAATTTTACAATTATTCTCTCATATAGATAATTTTGGGTTCAATGAGTATTTTCTTAAATGAAGTAAACAACTTACTTTGACATCTTTGATATCGGTTTTTTTTCAGTTTCTTTGGCAGCCTGGTATCGTGTGCTTATATCTCCGTTGGGGCTATAATAACCGAAACGACCAGATCAAAATTAAAATCTGAGTGACCATTAAAACCGTATGTCCAGGCGCGTATTTATAGTGAACGGTTGTTTATTTAATTTCACGTCATTTAAAATTCTTTCTTGAGATCGCGCGTCATCAAAACATCGGATTGTGATCAGAAATATGTGTATTGAACAGAAAAATATTATTTTAGATTGCTTTGCAAAAAATGTTTTTGAGCTCTTGGCATAACAGATGAAAATTGCTGATTTTAGACGTCAATATTTCTATTTTCTGTTGGCTATTTCCATAACCCACCCTAGTGTTAATTATTTACGCGCGTTCTCTTGTCCCTCCATCCTTCCGTTGTAGCAGCGTCTACTGTTTTCTTGGCTATACTGTTTGCTGATATCCAAATCTCTCAACGTTTCTTGTTGTAATTTTGCATGTACCAATTTTAAAGAGTTAAAACACAGGCACCTGACGTTATAAATTTTTCTCATAATAAATATAAATACCCTATACCTAATAATAGAGTCTATTATTAGGTATAGGGTATTTATTTTTATTATGAGAAAAATTTATAACGTCAGGTGCCTGTGAGTTATAAGTAGATTTGTCTATCATTTTCTTAGTATATATGGAATTTTTGTTATTTACTCGATTATATATTATTATGAATATGGGTGGTCTACAATTTAAAACATTTTGTTATATCCATGATGAAATATTACATCTACATATATTAATCCCCCCTCCCACTGCTGTTCTTGTGCATTGCTTACATGAGCTTAAGTTTGTGTGTAGGTATTTTGCTACTTTAGTTATCTTTTTGTAATTAGGCGAAATAAAATGAATTTATCGGAATCTTTAACTTTTAGAGCATCTTTATCAATTTATAGCTTATTTGCTTTGTAGCCGTACTAAAATATTATGAGTAATATTTTTTTCTGAAATATTATAAAAACCGAAACCGAAAATGACGCTATTACAGGTACATTTGGACTTTTAGGTAATCTTTATTTTTCATTGACTGGATTAAATCTGGCTGGAGATGACACTTATTGTCCAGATACATATAGAGGGTAACTTTTATAAAATCAAGATAAAAATTGTTGTGTCTTGGGTTTTTTTTATTGTTTGTTTGTTGTTTGTTTGTTGGTTGGTTTTTGGTTGTTTATTTTTTTTTTTTGGGGGGGGGGGGGGTTGACTAAAAGGAAAAAGTATGACCTTGGTTGGTTTCGTGATCAATTAATGTAGACCACTACGGTTTTCACGTACCAACCAAGTGAACATTCTAATAACTACAAACTCGTATATGTCATAAATTTCCTGTTTTTACGCTTGAAGAAGTAGGGTGATTCTTAAGATAACAAATACAGTGATGATATTTTATGAAGCATCGTTTATGTAAGTCGATCATGATCCCTGGACCGTTTAAAGTAGGATATTTTTTATTATATTAAGATTCATTCATAAATGCTATGCACGGGAACATTTTGATTTTGTAGTTTTCAGTGAGTAGGTGTTGTGTTTTTGTTTTGGTGGAATATGGTTTACCATGATTTAAATATATTATGAACATGAAGCATCATCACAGTCCAAAGCGAACAAGTTTTTCCTTTGTACATAAGTTTCTATAAAAAAGTTAAGGTAAAGGTACTAAATGGTAATATCATGTAGATTTAATTACTGATATTAGTATGAGTTCTGACAAGTTAAACCTTTAGCTTTGTTTAATAGTTATTTATTTAAAAAATAGTTTTCACTCAAAACACTCGCATTTATTTACCAGCGGCCCGTTTAAAACTCTCTTATGACTAAGATCTGTCATAAGACCAAAATTTGTCATAAGATCTCATCATAGCGGTTTCACAAAACTGTCATATCTTATGATTATCTTAAGATCTGTCTTAATCTTATGACAAACAGCTACCTGTCTTAAGTCCAAACTTAACATGTCATCAACCTATATTTTGGTTCAGCAGAGAAGAGCCAGTATATAATTCGAGTGTGCATGACTTTTCGCAGCTTTTATTTTCATACATCGTTTGTACGAAGATATATTAACTTTCATTAGTCAAAATTATTCATAACATTTATGTGTTCAGAAAATTGTGATCTTTAAGACATTAATCGGATAAAATGCTAAAATGGCGCTAAGACATCATCGTGCTCTGGTATTGTAAACTACGCATGAAACCGAAGAAAAAAGTATCATATGACTCGCTCGCATATTTGAAGGCGGTCGTGGATTTTTTTTTTTAAAAACCGAGTAACATCAAAAGAAACATGTTAAACTAGCACTTTATAATTTTATATCAAAAGTAAAAAAAAAATAAGGAGTATAAATCTTTTGTGTATATCTAACATATTTACATAGGATGTTATGGTAAAAATTGATAACTCTTGAGACGCCCCCCAGGAGATCTGGATGGTTAATACATTTTTTTAAATCTCAAAACAATAGATAAAGTAGTAAAAAAATATGAATCAAAATATCTATGGTAGAGATAATTAAATTATATCCCGGTAAGAAAAGAACGGGTATTTAGAACCTTGGACTATATCAATGATATATTGTAAATATAATGCAAATATTATTTGACAAGTTGCTCGGATATGATGGTAATGCTTCTGTCAACGTGCTAGAGACTAAGACGTCACCCCATCCCACCCTCCAGCTCTTGAAATTGACGTGTCCCCAATGATGCTTTTTTTTCTCTCTCGTCAACTGGTCTTAAGGACGGGGGACCCAATTCATTTCTACAATAGATTTTTTATTCAAATTTTTATATAATGTCAATCAGTTCATGGTGAGTGAAAATCAATTTAAAAAATACATGATCATCGACTTCCTTTTTTTACTAGGGGCGTTTCAAAATTTGGGTACGAAAATCCGCAGATATAATAGAATGTAATGGGAATTTTATGGGGCGTGGTATAAAAACTGATATTTTTAAAATTCTGCAATAGATTTTTTACTCTAATTAAATTGTAATATTAAGAAGTCAATTAGCTTACCAATGAACAGAAAAAAATGTAGGTCATCGACCTAAATTTTTTGAGGGGTTGTGTCAAAGTTCATTGCATGGTTCATTTTTCTTCAGAAATATCATTGAAAAAATGACATAATTATTTATTGCCTGCCGTTACATTAACTGCTATTTATAAACCGTGGAAATATAACGGACTTGTCGCAAACAGAGGATATTCGGAATAATTTTTTTTCTTAATTTTTCTCCACTAAAAATATTTTGGCATCGCAAATAACGTTTAGTATAATGAAAATTTTATCATTTTCTTTTCTTTTTTTTTTTGATGTACATAATTACGACAGTCATATTCATAACATATGCGCGATTTCTGCGCAGAGGTACGAAATCTTGAATTGGGTCCGTCGTCCTCAAGCTAGCCGCCGGTGGTAAAATTCCCCCTTCTGGCTTCTTCTGTTATCTACTATTCAGAGCCATTTTCTTCTCTTATACTTCTCAGGCATGTCCAGTTTTACTATTCATCTGCCGACCTTACATAAACTGATGCATTTACTATACATTAACTTTAGATACTTTTTCAGTGCAAATCTGTTATCTAAAAATATCCTTTTTTCTTTCAATCTCGTCGGTTAAGTTTGACACAAATTTTTTAGACTGCACGGACTTCTAAGTTTTTACCTGTTGAATGGTCTGAGTGCATTCGAACAAATCTACATGTATTGTTTGTACAGACGCAAATGCAGCGGTAAATCGAGTAATACTAGGACTATAGTTAAATTCATGAAAATAATGTTTATTTCTCAAGTTAGATATTTATGATCCAATATATATTTTATTTATATTTAAGTTTTTATGACAAAATTTTATTATATGTTATACACCTTAATACATTGTATAGCAATAACATTCCCCCGTGGTAAAAGACATTCTGTTGGTGCAGAATCAACTATTATTTCAGAGCAAAAATCTCATTAAAATTTAAATTATATACTATCTAAAAAAATAAAATATAAGCAAAAAGAAAACAGCCTCCGTGCAAGTATATCACTTTTTTAACAATTCGCAATAAAAATATTAATATATGCAAGCATGAAGTGTGTTCTAAGAATTGTCTTAAGATTTCTAACTTTTAAGATAGTTTTGTGAAACGGACATGATAGATCTTATCATTGTCATAAGTCAGATCTTATGACAATCTTAAGATATGTCTTATGAGAGATCTTATGATAGTTTTGTGAAACCCAGCCCTGTATACTAAGTAACTTTAACTCCAAAATATTAAAACGCTTAGAACTTACTACTTTAATAAAATATAAATCAAACACTTTAATCTGAGAGAGAGAGAGAGAAATTTTACATGTTTCCAGTATTTAAAGCACTCGTGTTATATTGTTGAACATCATTAAAAGGACCACAGGTGCTCGAGGACAGGATCGACCCCCCCCTTTCCACCCCCACCCCCAAGAATATAGACCCCCGGGACTTTATTTTTTTTTTATTAAATTATCCTTTTATGACATATTTCTAATCTAATTTATACACTCATTGCACAAAATTACCTAAAACAAACATTTTTAAAAAATCAGACCCTCTACATATATAATACAAGAAGGTTGCTAACTTCGTCTGCCAGCCGAGAGGCACTGCCGATGAATATTTGTTGAAATGTACTATCAAACTACATCTACCAGTAAAAACGGTGACCTCATGTCGTAGCCCGATAATTCCCTTCACTGATTATCTGCATGCCATGCCCGTGTAAATACATTTTGGGGGTAAATTAGGACAATTTTCACCGACAAGTTGCAAGTTTTGAACCGATCCATCTAGAATCAACGGAAGTGAGGGTTTATCGCAAGGAAGATAACTCCGCTCATAAACAGAGAAGTTCCGAGTGTACACGAGATTGCATGGCAAACTCGAAAAAAGTACAATTCATTAGAAGTATGAATTCTAATCAAGCCACGAAGAACTGAAAACTTTTTTATCGTCTTGGGTACTGGAAAATCTAAAAGAAGGCACTCAGTCATACTGAGTATATTACAATGGAAGACATAAAAGAGAAAATAAAAAAAATAATGTTACGAGTTATCTTCCTTGCGATAAACCCTTACTTCCGTTGATTCTAGATGGACAAAGTTAACAACCTTCTTGTATTATATATATAGAGGGTCTGATTTTTTAACAATGTTTGTTTTAGGTAATTTTGGGCAATGAATGAACAAATTAGATTAGAAATATGTCATAAAAGGATAATCTAATTTTAAAAAAGAGAAAAGTCCCGGGGGTCTTTATACTTGGGGGTGGGGGTGGAAGGGGGGGGGGGGTCGGTCCTGTCCTCAAGCACCTGTGGCTTATTTAAGTGATGTTGTTGTGTCGAACGTTAACATGTTTTTATTTTCATATTATGTCAGAAGAATTGGACACAAGTTTTAAAGTTTTAATAGTGCGGTATTCCAGCCACTATTAATGTAGTTAATGATGTTTCAATATTTTGCGTCATTTTCAATAAACGACAAAGTTGGTTTTTATAATTTTAAAATACTGTGTTTGCTTTCTAACTTTTATATTCTTATAGGAATGTGTTTTAAATTAGTGTTGTTGTTTGGTTTTTCCCGCAGTACTGTTTGTCTTCGATATGGATTACGAAGCTAAACGTACTTTTAAAAATAGAGTACCAAGAGAACTGAATGACGTATACACATGTATATATTTTAGGGGTTAGACAGTTAAACATATAATACAAATAAATAAAAATCTAAATGTGTTTGCGTAAACCGAAGATTTTTTTCACAAACCAACAAGTATTTCAAATGTGTACTTGCATTTTATTTAATAACGGTTGAAAATACGAAAACACTAGCTGATATACATGTATTTCTATATATGCGCCATGTAATTTGGGTCATTCGTGAACTCTTGACCGGTGTCCCTTTGTATATACAAAATTAAAGGGTTTAATTTCAAAATATTTAAATAAAAAACAACTTACTGCAACCGTAAATAATGTCTTTAAATGGGACGGAGAGGGAGAGTTGTTTGTTGGTTTTGGAGAGAGAAGGTGTAACCGTCCAAAATGATACAAGATAAAATTCTAACAAATATTTGAATTACAGCAAAACATAGAGGAAGTGGCCGTACTTTCTCCTTCTACAGTAGATCTACAATAACGATATACATATAATATGGATAATTGAAGAGAGAGAGAGAGAGAGAGAGAGAGATGTCAATAAAATCAGTGAAATGCTTTATTTGGTAGTTCATTCGGTAGAGATGATTGTATAAAAAAAATTATATAATCCATAGATACTGATATTTTGTGATATGCTTGCAACCTTCATACCCACAGGAATCACCAAAGATTTAAGTACTTATACTGATGTATCATGATGTCTAAAGGGCAGCCATGTAACTGTTGGATGAACTTAATATTCTTCATGCGCGGATCTAAGGAAAGGGGTCAGAGGCCACTAGACGCCCCTTGAAAATTCACTCGTCCATTGTCGATCGCGGAGAAGTAATAGGTTAAAACTGCCATTATAATGTATTATATGGATAAACTCAACAATACTCCTCATGCTCACTATAAATGAATTCTAACATCTCTAAAAGAAAATTTTGCAATTGCATGTTAAACTTTTTGATTTCGATAAAAAATATGATGTGTTAAGGTTCATGTGCATTGTGAATTAAATCAAAAGAATCGACAGCAGAAATATACGAATATTAAAAACAAAGTAGAATCTCATTTAAATACATTTCTATTATTTCGTTCGATTATCATCAAAGCTTATCCATAGCATGTCAGTTGAAAAAAAATTTTAACACACCACAAAAAGAATAATTTATGCACATTTAAACTCTAATTTTAAAATTTAAATTTCCGTATTTGAAATAACGGCCATGGTGTATTGTGAAGCAATTGCAACAAAGGCTTTGTAATTATCGTTGTATTAAAATCTTTTGGCAATTTAAACGATTGTCTTTATTGAATGGGCCAAGCACCCTTGTCAAATGATGCTATCAGTATTAAGCATGTCAAACAAAGACTCCTCCGACTTCGAGCATTGCTGCCTTGGTGATATCCAGAGATGATGTCACAGACATCCGGGCTCTTAGTTTGTGTACCATATCTGTACAAGCACTGAAATCTAAAATGGAGGAAATATAAAACATAAACAAAATGAGGCATGGTTTTCTAACGAACGGTAAGTCTTCGCTCATAATCTAAAACCAACTTGTGGTGTTTTCATGTATCTTTTCCTATCATTTTCAAAACAATTTTTCTAAGTCTCATATCGCAAACTTACAACGTATATAGACAGACATGTACACTTGCTATAAATTTCCTGTCATTTTTTCTATAATGATACATGTATACTTTATTCAACTTTTGCGACAGAATACGTTATAATAATGGTTTCTGTTGTGCAAGATATACATGATTTATATACAGATAAGATCTGTTAAAGTGCGTGGTCTTTAAAAGTTTAATGAAAGCTACAGAAAATATCAAGATCGGTAAATTGATGAAATAAGCAATTATATAACAATGCACATGTAAGTTACTCGCTGGTATCTGAACATTTGATGTTATCTTTCTCAAGGCGCTGGATATCAAGAATATCAATCAAACACTTTCGTACAAGTGTATACCAGAGACATAAAAATTTTACCAATATTTTCATCAATCATAGATCACATTTTTACAATTAGATGCTTACTTTAATGCAACGGGTTCTAGAAATGGCTGATATTTTCATATACAAATGAGTGTCTCAAATGTTGAGAAATATCTAGGTCAAGGACAAACAAAAAATAAAATTAATTCAAATTGCTTAAAAATTTAATAATACACAATTAGTCAAACTTTCAGGAAAAGCATTTAGACTATGATTGCTAGTTATTTTGATTTCCTGTGTTCTAAAACAGAGAATCTTTACGGTTTTTACGTCGTATGGCAATGTGTGTCAGCAAATTTTGGCTGTAGTACTAAAGATTGGACTGACAATGCTGACAAGATGAAGCAGATATAACTGTATCGAGTTAAAAGATTGATCACCTTGGCACTATGCAGCCAGAAATTTGATACACGTTAAATTATTCAAACATAAAAGAGACGCGGTCAGTGTTAGAGATCTTTTTACCACCAAGCGAAGACTTTGTTGAAAGCGCGCCAAAATGATGCGCGCTGATATCATTCAGTTCAATTCATTCGTGTGAAATCTGACAAATTTGAGATACGTTTTACATTGAGATTGACTTTATCTCATTTGCTAAGGTCAACGATTTCTGTATCTGTAGCATGACACCGCTAGATATTCAAAAAAGATTTTAAATTTTTTTCAAATTCAACCAAACTACCGGTATATCCAGTCGTAACTGAAACTTTATAATGTATTTTCATTTTAAAAAGGTCAGAAATTTGTCATGATGTATTACAGTTGTAGTTGTATACTAAGTCATGTTATTATTTAATTTACTGACATTACTTTGTTCTTGTACATAGAACACAGGCATTCATTTCCAGAAGAACAAACATCCATGAAATAAAATTATCATGCCAAGTGCAAGAGACCGTTCAGCGAAAGCTGGAACTCCAAGGCAAAAGTCAAGCCAAGGAAATTCACCAGCTCCTTCCAATGACCCTCCCCTTGTTCTTCCTTCCCACAAACGATCCGAAAGTCCGGAAAGTAGAATGTCGTCTGCTCGAAGCAGACGTACCGATCCTGCGGGTCTCATCACGGACTTGACTCGTTTGAAGGAGATAACACACGATGACAGAATCCAAAGTCCGTCGTACAGAAAGCTGTTGGATGACTTCGAACCCGATGATCTTCCACAGACGGGATTCCTTGATGAACAGGACGGACTCGAACCCAGGGACACTGTTTTCTTCGGAGGAGATATCGAGGGTCGTCCTCAGGAAATTGACGATGACATTGAGGACATTGATGATGAACTGGACGATGAGTTTGGTGAGGACCTGGATAACATATCTTCCATCGGCTCAGACGACGAAGCAAAAGCTGCAGAGTATGACACAGATTTGGAAGTAGACGCAGAAAGTAAGATAGTCTCTTTATCCTGGAAATTAATTTTGGAAACAACAAATGAAATATGTTACCAGGAATGTTACTTATGGATTACTAGTTTTGTACGAACTCTAAATGGCTCATTTTTTTCTTTTATTCTAGAACTAATATTCCCAGACAGATATGATCACGACACTAGTGGAAAATCAGCATATTTAAAGAAATGCGAAGAAATCGGGGTAAAACCTATCACGTTCTTCTTAAAACATATGCATGACACAGAGCTAGTCATGAAATACCACAGTCTTGGTCCACAGGGGATGAAAGCAATAGCCACACCACTGGAGGTAAGACAACGCCCTTTTATGTTCAATATGTAGATTGACTACCAAATACTACTATACTGGAAAACTCTAAATCAGGATGGCTATAAATAAATTGTAAGCAAATTGAGGATCTAGGGGGTTTTTAATCGTGATAAACATTTAATAATGTACAAAAAATTGGTGCAATATAATTTTAATATTAGTATGTTGTGCCTGTAAAATTCAAGTAAAGATGGATTCAGAAATAAAAATGAAAATTATTTGTTCATCGCTAGCCAATGGTTTAAGATCCACACCGCTGAAGCGGAATGGATTGTTAACCATTGGCTAGCGATGATGATAAAATTTCATGATGAATAGCTTTTCATGTAATTTTTATGGATGAAATAATTTTGTGTAGTTTAGACGCTATTTTATTTAACCAGATACTAAGAATTAAAATCATATTTTTTTAGTTTGGGAAAAATTGAAATTCAGTTCTATTTGTAAAAAGGTGAATACAGTGATAGAGAAGATAGATCTCGAGGGCAATTACATCCTGGGAGAGGGAGCCACGTATCTTACGAGAGTTCTACAAGAGAATGTTTACGTCACAGAATTGGTATGATCGGCATACATGTCCTGTTTAAAGTATTGTAAATACGTTATTTTGGTTCGTGTACCTCATGTACTTCAGTGAAACAAACTGAACTGAAGTCGTGTTCTATAATTCTACATTTTGTACGTGTTGTAGAGATTTATCGCAATGACAATTCTGTTAAATTAATATTACAAATTCCAGGTGCTATGTGATAACAAAATCGGGAACGACGGAGCAAAGGCTATATGTGAACTACTGTCTGAAAATAAAACAATTATTCATTTAAACCTGACAGGTACATCTTTATAGCCCTAAAGTTGTATTTTACATGTATCTCAAATATATCAGTATCTGTCCAGTTAAAAAAAATACAACCATGAAAGTTGAGTTCTTTTTTACAAAATGCCTTTCCAATTTTTCAGGCAATGACATAGAAGACTCGGCGGCTGAGGCGTTTTATGAAATGTTAACGGTAAGTAACAACCGTAAATAAACAAACTTCGTATTTCTAACACATACGAGCTTGCTTTGCTGTTATCATTATATTCCTATGTTGTAGAGAAATGCAGTAATAAATACGCTGGTATTCCGCCATTGCATGTAATCAGATCATAATTTACGTTTGGTGTAGAGAAATGCGTCAGTAAACTTGAGACGCTGATGCTACGCCATAACATCTAATTACATGTAGAAATGCATTAATTAACCTATGAGACTGATGCTCCGCCTAACATCTAATATCTCATATCAATTTTTCTTTGGTGTAGAGAAATGCATCAATAAAGACCCTAATGATTCGCCATAACATCTAATCATATTATAATGATGATGCTCCGCCACAACGCGTAATCGTATCATTTTATTCCTATGTTGTAGAGAAATGCGTCAATAAGACGCTGAACCTCCGTTATATAACATGTAATCATATTATTTTTTACTTTTGGTGAAGAAATAAACTTTAGACGCTGATGCTCCGCCATAACATTTTATCATATAAAATGCGTCAGTAAAGACCATAATGATTCGCCTTAACAAGTAATCATTTTATTTTTGTTGTAGAGAAATGCGTCAATTAAGACGCTAATGCTCCGCCATAACATGTTTGAGGACGTAGGGGCTCAGTGGTTTTCTGACTCCATGAATGAAAACGTCACCCTGGAGACTTTGGACCTCAGCTTCAATCGATTCCAAAACAAAGGATGTGTTCTTCTAGCCCAAGCTCTCAAAGTACAAACATTCAATCAGTTTATTTCCGTGATAAACGGAAAATACCGTAAATCTGGAAATTTTTACCGTAGATAAATTTTTAGCTAATTTGCGCGTGCTCTGCATTCGCAAAAATTTTTTTCCTAAAAATTAATCAATAACAAAAAAAAAAGTAATAAAAATTTTGCCGAAGGCTGGTCTCTTCTCCTTACTTTATGAACAGGTGTCCGTAAGTAGTGGTCATTTAAAAAACCTGTTTATATAACCAGGTAATTACCCCCAAGCTATAACCAGCGTGTGGAGAAGGACTTCACTCAAAATCGGTATCTTCGGCGGCCTCATGTCTATCTTTTAAAGTGTACATGTATACTGATGACACTGCATGCATGCGTGATTTATTCATAGATATGATATGTACCGGCGTTTCGCAGAATGTAGCGTTAATTTTTTTTTCCCCATTCATAGTGTACCGGCGGGACACCAAAATTCACGGAATACGAAAATTTGTACAGTATTTTGAATTTCTCGCTGAATGCCGCCATTTTCTTCTCATTCTCGCTCGCTTGACCCTGTGTTTGACACGTGACCCTCCGATACTTGTGTGGTGTACACAAACCGTCGCATGTGAAGGTGTGAACTGCTAATTGGGATAATTATCTCGCTATAAATCCGTATCAAGATACCCCTTTATGTAGTTTTGTTGCATTTGCTGCTGTTATTGTATATATCGGTAATTTGAACAAGATATAAATTGCAGACATCAACTCTCACATGATACTATATGAAGTTGGTAAACATATACGATTCGTGAGAAAATTAGAGGCGGCGGTAATATACGATGTCCGAAGGTTAGCTAACATTGTGCATGTCAGTATGTTGACATTTAATATTTGAGTGCTTTTTATTTTTAGCGCCGATGACAATTCGCAAAAATTTAAAACGTACAAATTAATCTATAGCTTTATGACTCGAATTCGCAAAAATAAATCGACGTAAAAATTTCCAAATTTACGGTATTGTCCTCGATTTTGTTGCCTTTCAATTTTTTTTAAAAAAAAATCATTTTATTTTCCTTTTCTTTTTTTCTTAGGGGTGGGGTGAGATTGCATGAATCTATCACTGTTAAAGTGTTTGTGTACCTTTTTTAGGACAACGTTGGGCTAAAATATCTTGACATCAGTATGAACGGCTTCGGCTTAGAGGGTGCTCGGGCACTAGAGGGCGCTCTGAAGGAAAACAAGTATCTGACGAACCTGAACATCAGCTACTGTCGTATTCCAGACGAGGCAGCTGTCCATATAGCCGGGGGTCTGCAGCACAACGACACACTGGAAAATCTCAATGTCAGCTTCAAATATTATTAAATCATTTTTATTTAATGAGTATGACAGAGCATGTGTGAAAACATATAATTAAATCTGTAAACTAAACCAGATTCAATAGATTAATAGATTTTTTATTTTCTTCTGATTCAGATTGGATATAATCCTTTACAAGAAGATGGAGCTGACAAAATAATGACAGCCATTCAAGTCAACCAAAGCAGTGTATTAAAACTTATAGACTTTGGTGTAAGTATAGATGCGATAGTAGGCACTGCATAAAAATTCATATTATAATCTGTCAGTATGATTAAATCGTAAATTGTATTGCCGTTTAAATAAAAATTCATTAATTATATTTGTATGTAGTCAATATTGATTTATTAATTCGTGTTTTCATTATAAAAACAATATCTAATACTGAAGTAATGTTTTTTTCTCTATAGGCACATTGTTTCACCTGCGAACATTATATGTAAATTACAGATATTAATCATTACCAATATGTACATGTAAACACATTTACATTTGTATCATGTAGACGTGTAAAATTCAAAACGTGACTTTCTCATAATCCCAGGTTCTTATGGTGAAAAAGTCGTTCAAAGCACTAGAGGACCAACTTGCAGAAGAGAGAGGCCTAAAGACGATTTATGGCGGTGTGTTACCCGACTGTCCCCGCACAAAGCTTAGGGGAGAGATCGACGCCATGAAAATGCTGCTGCGAGATCCCATGTCAAAGTTAAAGGCGTACGTAGAAAAAGAGGGGTACCGAATGATCGAACTTTTGAAGTCCTTTGACAGAGACAATAGCTTTACCATATCACTAGACGAGCTCAAAGAGGGTGTTAGGGTAAATACAAGAAAGTCGTATTTCAATGGAAAAAAAAAACCATTAAAACCAAAACACGTAAAATACATGTAGATATTCATATACATACGAATCAGGCACATAACATTTAAAATTGTATTTAAAATTCCCTGTTTGTATGTACATTTTCTACCATTGTGGTTAAATCTAGTGTGTTGTTTTTAAGAAATGTAACATAGACCTCAGCGATCCGCAGATTTCACAGCTGATGAGACAACTGGATAAAGATGGCAATGGGGAAATCGACTTCAGGTAGCTGCTGCATTGCGTCTATTTTGTAATGGAATGTGAATAAGAACCTTAAAGAATTCAAGTAATCGATTATCGGGTCTTACAAAAATGGGTTTTTTTTGTTTTTTTTAAATCTAAACTCGTCTTATCTTTTCGATTTTTTTCTTTATATCTATCTTTTTGTATTCAGTTTTTATTGGCTATAAGAAACAATTCTATTTGTAAATAAACTGAACTTAATCTTTGTATTCACAGTGAACTCCTACAAGGAAATGACGAATTAATACTGAAGAAAAGAGCGGCAAAGAAATGGCAGCAAGCCCACGACAAGACTATAGAAGAAACTCAGATGGAAGCCAAGTCCGAACCCAAGACCGCTGTGTCAATGATTGACACGTGACAATGTATGTTGCATACTCTCCTCTTTGACACTGAAGTGGGAATTTGTTTTTCACCTGTACATTAAACATTTTATTCGTGGACTGAAACTCTTTGGTTGTAGAGTTCCCGTATTTTCTTGTGGAACGAACTTTTATGATAAAGAGCGGTGTCTTCAGCACACATTTGTTCTTTACATGTAGTAAAGATTCCGAATCCGTTGTGCCATATAGTTAAAATTGATGCCATCGTTTTCATGTGCAAGTGTAAAGCATGTAACTCTTAATTTGTTTCATCGTGAAAAAATCTCTTGATCATGTAAAAATTAACAAACCTTTTTAATAATACTTTGATGTATTATTTATTTTAATTTTTTTGTCTTATTTTGAAGAAACAAATGCCTTTACAATTGATTAAACTTACAGTGAACGTCTCTTGAAATTTATCTCCATGAGGCAACAACCATATGAATGAAATGCCGTCTATATATCAGTAAAGGGTTAATCATGTTTACCTGTTGTCAAATACATGTATCGTACGTGGTTTTTATCTTAACGAACTCGGCCTTAAAGTAAATTTATAAAAATTTACTTAAGCATTAATAAACAGGATCAGAAAAAAATAAAAAGAATAAATCTTTCAATTATTTCAAAATCAAAAGTTAACATGTATATAGATGCGAAAATGTCTATCCAATATTGTATAGCCTTTTTTATGATGATGCATTTTTAGGGAAAATCAGTTCTAATAGTTAATTTGGATAATGACGATTGTTGAGTTTGATCACTTGAACATTCCAGTGTACTAAAAACATTATATCGAGAAAAATATTAAATTTAAAAATGATGTACGGATTGATTTTGTTATTGTATTCTGTTCCTGATGTTTTAATGAATATTTCCTGCCTTGTCGATTTGGAATAAAAACCAATGTATTTGCATTTAAAATTGTAATCGACTTACATGTACACCATCTCTAGATAAAATTACACATTCGTGGCTGTTTCTCTGTACATGTATCATGCTGCATATATTTTCATTAACTGAGTTAAAGGGATTTTATTACGTTTTTAAAATCACTTTAGAAATATTCCTTGGTACATTTATATGTAAAACGAAATTCGTAATGCTAAAATCGATTTTCAGAGCTTCATGTTGTTTTCTACATGCCGTCAACTAAGAATGAAAAATAAAAAAGGTAATAACATGATAATAGACATTTAATTGGGAATTCGCAATAAGCAATAAGTTAATTCATTTAAATAAAAGTGAACAGCATAAAGTACAAAGACAGAATTCGTATGAAATCAAGTAAGATGTTACTTCCAGCAAAAAGGTATTTAAGCAGCTGTGTTTCTGACTCCGAATAACCTGAGAAACCGTCGGCCCATCGAACGTTTTTTCTCGTTGGAGGGAGTCTGAAAATGTAAAGAAAATAATAAACATCAACCCACAAATAATTAAATTTCTTTAAAGACGAAAATGACTTTCATTTGATAATTAAATGATTGCTGAAGTTACATACCACACAATCTACCGAATGATTCGCCATCGATTCTTCGGAGTTGTTAGGTGGATCTATATCACTGATGTGTGTGTGTGGTGTTTTCATAATCTGTTAACAGTTAAATTTCAGAACCAGTTAGATGCAGGTTTAATTTGAACAAAAACAATAATTCCTCTACA
>WFKH01006014.1:51650083-51667725 GCA_016163765.1 Magallana hongkongensis
TAGGCTTTTTTCATACATACAGAATTATACCTTCAAAGTCGAAGCCTCCTTCAGCACTCTTTCACGGGCCTTCACTAAGATTTCTCCGACATATATCTAAATAACAAATGATCATTCTTATGATTTAGAAATACAAAATAAAAAGGAGAGAGAAAATGATTCAATCATATATTTTTATTTATTTTTTTTTATAATTTACCTTTATCTTTTGTCTTTTCCTGTAATATGAAGATATTTTATTAGCGCTAAATATTTTATGTGAAGTTTATAAAAATAATTTTTTCTTATTACATGTATATTTACTAATGTTTTTATCTAGAATGACAACAAATATTTACCTTTTTGCTCGCTTTTTTCTGATGAAGGCTGTCAAAGTATTTTAATGGTCTTTGCAATCTTTTTGTGACGATCGTTTTCCCTCTGAAAGTATTTCATTCATGTCCATTAGATATAAAGACTAATCAGTTGAAAACTAAAGAAATTAATATACTTTTTAATTTTGTTTACGATACTTGCCATTTTCACTTGATCATCTGAGGTTGGATCAAAGAAAAGGGAATTTAAATCGTTAAATACTCTCTGCATCTTCTTTGCGTACATGTCTTTGCTCTGCGATTTTTTTGGTAACATAGGAAAATGATCTATGACGCGCTATGAAAACGTCATAAACGTGATGACGTCACAATCGCTCTCTCTCTCTCTCTCTCTCTCTCTCTCTCTGATAGCTCCGATCATCAAACTGTTTAAGCTTAAATTACATGTACATTATATAAATCACAGTAACAAGAAAGCATGCAGTGCTTTGACTTTTAAAATTTTTTAAGCTTCTAGAACAGCATGCCTGCCTTTCTTTTCAACATATTGTTAAATTTGCCTTGTCTACGTTCTCTTGTTTTTCTACAACATGACTGTAGATGATTTATATTACATGAGGTGATTCTGTATTGGATTGTTTCCCTTTGCCTATATAACAGAAAACCCCGTCTTCCACTGTGGAAAGAAATTTGAAGACCTCGATTTCAATTTCTGGCATAGCACATAGCCTTACACACAATTTACACACAATTTCATGTCATTCCTCCAAATCTAAAAAGAAAAGAATATTGAAACAATCCCTGGTCAGGCTGTTGTTTTCAGAAAATAATTCTGATGGTAGAGTTATCTTTCTTGATCAGACATTTTTGTGTAAAAATAATACACAGTATAGATTGTACAATTGTAGTTGCAAGTTAAAAATTAAAACGAACATCTGTGGAGATTCCTGTTTCAAAGTTCAAAACTAGAGTATATTCCTCAATATTTTCGTATGGTAGCAAAATCTAAACAATCAGCAAGTAAAGAGAGTTGTTTACACTAATAGCAAAGTTACACAGAACAGTGTCATTTCACACCTTCCAGGAAAAACCATATTCAAAAACATCATAAAAAATTCAAATAGCCTTGTATTATGTTCTTGTCGCGGAAATTCACACCTAGGAGGCCTATATCTAATAGAGAAATTGGAAATTATTTTGTACTACGCATGCTGTTGTGCGTACGGCTTTTTTTTTAGACAGATACTTTTTAAAAATTGGACCCATTTTTTCCTGTTTCAACATGCATTTAAAGAGTATCTCACCTATATGTATATGTACGTATTTCCTCAAAATGTGTTCCGATGTTAACAATTTTTTTATTCAATCAAGTTTTGCATTTAGGTAAATTTGAAGAAAAATGTTTGGTCCTGCCTTGTTTGTTGTGCGTAGAGTTGATTTTTTTTAAATCTTTTTTCACAGTAATGTGTTACATGTATATAATGTGTATTTTGCATGTTTGATAACAGACATTAAGAGTCGGTTTATATTTTCCTAAAAAAAACATTGATGCTCTGAGTTTTGTTATTTAAATTTTGTTTCAGTAAACGGTACAGTATTAATTCGACTATCATCGTTCATTCGTGAGATTTACATGTTGGTCCAAAACGGATTAATCAAACACTATGATATGTTGTAAATACTAATGCCTATTAATAAAATAGTAAAATTGTGTTTTCTGTGTTGTTTTGTGTTCTTAAAGACAGTCTGAAAGAAACGTGACGTAGCTTGGTTGATCTCTCTGTGTCATATATGTCAAGACCCGAAACATATTGTAATCGACCAAAAAAAAAAATAATAATAACTTTGTGTCTCTATAGTCAACTGTAATTGTTCTCTCTTTATATTGAACAATGCAGCTTGGTCTAAATAATTTATTTAAGCATTGATGCTGTGCAGATAAATTGAATACCGTGCGTTAGCGCGGTATGCTAATTTGTCTGCACAGCCTGGTGTTATAGGACCGACGGTATCCAAAAAAATAAGCTTTCAATGGCTTATATTCGATTCAAATAAAAATCGTCACCACTACAGTAACAAACCAACGACTGAACGCATATATGTGAATTCCACAAAACAAACGAAATAGAGGATGAATACCACATTCATCTCATTTACTCTTATTAGATATAATCTTTGAAACAAAATATATATTTTTAATTATTGAAATATTTTGTTTCAAAGTGTAAGGTTAAAAAAATAGTCCTGCTTCAACTAAAAAAAAGCATATTTATTTCAAAGTATTGTAATTTTCTAAGAGAAGCTGCAAATTTCGTATATTACTCATTCTTATTAAGACAACTTAACGCAAATTCTCACGCAAGTATTAAATATATTATTTGGAATAACCGTGACTTATACGTCCTATGGACAGGGCGTTTAATGTACGAAAATGTAAAAAAATATCTCATTTTAGTGGCGTCAGAAGCAAATTAAAAGGGGGGGGTAGAAAAAAAAAGGGGGGGATTACGGTTACGGTTACGTCTAACTTTGCCCAAAAAAGTGCCCCCCCGGTTCCGACGCCTATGCATTTTCAACGAAATCACTTGATTCAATGAATAATTTACTAACTTATTAAGCTGCAAGGTGTTGAGTAAACATTTCACAGGATCTACTCAATGAACAAACATACTCAACAGTTAACCGTGAACTATGGGTGGGAACATAATTCATTCTTTACCTCTCACGAAGATTGGAACAAATACTCAAAACACAAAAATTTAGTTCGAGATTTTATTAAACTTGCAACAAACCTGTAAACGATGGCTATTAAATGTCAATAATTATTTATTTGAAGCACTTAATTACTGGTTAAATTCAATTTACAAGTTTTAATTAAATATTTCGAATATTTAACATTTAAGATTTAAAATAAAATACATATTAATGCCACTTTATATAGATGATACTTGTCACCATCAAATGCAAAGCACTGTTTCGACCAAAGGGTCTTCTGGGTTTTAAAAAAATCAAAAATCAACCAACGTGAATGAAATGCATTCAGCACCGTATAAATGTAAATCAGAACGATGATTTTAACTATATTACAGTAGGAGAAATGGATGCGTCAAACGCATAGTTTATGCTAGCGTGTTCCTAGCTTCGTGGACTCGACTCTTGAGCCGTAGCATATAACTCTTGAATATTTAAAGTGTTTCAAACACTGTGAAATCCTTAACTTCACAAATGACATAAACTTGCATTTATGTGTCACAAAGAAAGAGCGTGATCATTTCTTTTTCTTCTCCTTTTTCTTGGCCTTGTTTTTGGCAGACTTGGGTTTGTTTCCCCCGTCCGTCGATACAGTATCTGTGCTAGACGTCCTTCGCCTAGCGGAGGAAACGCTTTTCTCAGATTTCTCGGAACTAAAACTCACAACAGATGCGGATCTTGATTCCGGACTGATGGGAGATTCAGATCCGTTTTCATCCAGTATGCGACTGAAACAAACAAATGAAAAATAAAATCATTGCAATACCGTTAATAATTCGTACATGGATTGAACCCTCGTTACAAATACCCAATGGTATTGCTAATAAGCAGCGACACATTTATATTCAACAAGTGCCTATAATAATATTGCCATTATATGATTTTGATGGACCTTTGGCCAACGATGGCAAAACTGACACGTTTTATAATTACTGAGCTGACTTTTCATCGATATAAGCTACTCTTAATTTTTTGATATCATTTCTTTGGTAATTCTTTTTATGAGAAAATAAAAATAATAATTCTGGTTACAAACCTACAAGACAATCAATTAAAAGAATGTGCTTACTTATAATTAATAAAACCATCCACATCCAGGGTCCGAATTAAAACGGTCAACTGTTGGTCAGGTATATCGATTCCAGAACCCTGCAAAGAAACAAAAACCCCAATTGCTGAAGAACTCCGAAATACTTATACAGATCTACGGACAACATAAAACGCAGCTTTGAGCAACTACATTTTTCTGTCAATAATTAGTCTTAGATATATCTTGATGAAAATGTAATGTTTGTTCAAGCCTTCTGCTTTCCTACAAATGTTTATTTAATTTTTTTTTTGTTGTAGTCATAACACCAAATTTTATTTTTAAATAACATTTGTGGGAAGATATTGCGCTCGATGTAAAATCCTTGAAAATAAGCAAGCTATATCTTAAATTTTACATATGTACATGTACATACGTAAATCTATATAAATAGTAACATTAATTTATAGGGCGCTTTGGATCCTTTGTTTGTTAGGGTTACTAGTATTGTATTGAAAAGGACTCATAGCTGTAGGATAATAAAACTTTTGACTTAATTCAAATATTCAATAATCTGTACAAAAATTTATAAATCATATACCGACGCTCGAATTCATAGTGAGACAGGATAGGGAAAATTCTTTAACCGCGTGCCTATTGTTATAAAAAATCAAGATGGATTTATTACATTAACGGTTTTAACTCTAAATAAGTAAATCGATATATAGATATTGAAATGGTATGGAAATTAATGGTTTCAGTGTGTATGAATTACAATGTAATTTCTATTACTTAAGGATCATAAGATGTAAAGATTTCCGCTCCCCATGGGCCGTAAATATACATTTATTTTCTATTCCTGTGTACAATTTGATTATATTTATTCAGAACATTAACAATTACATGTACAAGGTGCATGAATATATGTTATAGATGAATGATAACCTACAGCTATCACGATTTCTTTAAATCCGGAACTAAATATCTCCTGACTAGCGGGTATTGCACATTGATGTCCTTTGTTCAAGCAGATACTTGTATTCAGATCAAAATACAAAATTAATCATGTGAAACAGGTTCCGTGCACGTAGCAATAGAAGGAATGGGACCTACCTCCTCCCCCCACCCCCCAACAATCTTTTTGTTTACAGACTTTTCTTATACTAAGTCTTGATTTTAGAAAATGAATTGTTTTAGCAAAGCAAATTGTCCCCATCAATTTTTGGGAAAGTGTTATATAATGATATTATTCAATTATTTTGGACATCAGGAATGATGATAATCAATCGTAGTAATGTCGAAAAATTCACCTCGTAGGTCACATGCAGGTAATTATAATACAGTAACTTTTTTTTTAATGTTGGATATCAGCCAGTCAGAAAGCTATGAATAAATCAATTATATAATTAAAAAAATCTTGTTAATATAGATTTTTTATTGTTTATCATAACTTCAGTAAATAAAACTGTTTAATTCTTTCGTCACAACAATAAATCGGTTCACGTTTTTCTGTAGTAATCCCCGTAACGTGCCCGTCTTAAATGACATAATCTTGGATTTGGAAAAACCCAATTGTTCTAACTCGAGGTCTTTTAAGGATTTGTGGAAAGCGTTATTAAAGTCTTAGTGGTTTTACGACAGATTATGGGTCTAGTCTTTTGGGTCAAAGACTGCATGTAGTAAAATACCACTACATGAAGTTGTGAATTTTGGAACAATGACAGGACTTTAAAAAGTGTAAATAATTCTCTTGATTTAGATTACAATTAAGTAACGTAAGTTGTGATATGAACCAACAATATCAATTGTAGATGATTAGTTTTTACCCTGATGAGATCTTTGAATTCGTTTGCATCAAGTCGTAGACGATGTCCGCCGTTGAATACGTCGTGGAGGTTGACACCGGAGAACTCGGCGTATTTCTTGAATGTTTCTATTGGGTCTCTTCTGAAGGCACTAAGTCGGGCATAGGTTCCATTCTTCGGATGCATTTCTGGCAAAATACCCTCATGTTTGATTCTTAATTTTCTGTGTTCTTTCAGTCTTTCTTCAATCGTAGCAAACTCCGTTTTTACAAGCATATTCTAAAAGTTAGTACACAAAACATTAATCATACAAACACTGACACTAAATATTGTAGTAAGTCTTGGTAACAATGCAAGGGTAACAACTTACACTGAAATCCAAGTACTTTATTGCACTGTTTTCATTTGCCTCTACAGCTTCTAGAATGACCATTGCTCCTTCACATTCAAATGGATTATTTCCAACCTACAAAAAGGCATTTTCTTTTTACATTAGAACACATCTACACAAAATTGTGAAAATCATTTTAACGACTTTATGTTGTGGGAAAAAAAGCGGAAACAAAGTTTCACCTTCAGACACTGAAGAACATCGTTTTCTTTCAGTCCATTGGCTAAAAAGGCGGCACCTTCCACTGGGATTCGGTTGAAGCTGATGTCTAGTTCCCTCAGAGTCCTGTTGTGTTTTAAGGCTTTCATCATGGCTTCCGACCCAGCTTTGGCAAGACCGGCCATTTGAAAACGAAACTTTTTCAAACCGACGTTTTCCTACAAAACGATTAATAAAACCTTGTACTAGTGTTCCTTTTTCAAATAATCTCAATCATTTACAATATTTTATTTTGATATCATTTTTACGATATACATGTTTGTTCAAATTCAAAAATTATGATGATAAAGCTCGTAAAATATGAAGTACTAGTAAGCAACGTCATGATAACTAGTATGTGTTCTTCTATATTTTATATAAGTTGCCTTTTGAATTCTCGGCGTCTCTTTAAAAATTCTCTTTAATTAAATTCTCTCAAACACATGATTTTAATGGTGTATCTATAAAAAATGTATAGAGGATATTACGTAATTGCGTCATAAATAATGACGACATATCGCAAACCTGCAGTCCTTCAGCAATGGCGACGGCTCCAGTAGTTTTGAAGTGGTTCCAGCTGAGGTCCAACATTTCTAGCCTGTCGTTCTCTTGTATTCCTTCCCGCAGAAATCGGGCACTGGTTTCCTCTAGTCTGTTATTGGCTAATATCAGCTCTTTTAGTGTTTGGTTTCCCTGTTATTACAGAAAGTTTTATGGCATTTTCTCTTGCAATGGTCGTAGAGATGGTTTATCGTGAAAAATTCGGGGAGGTGGGGTCTCTATTTTTTCATTATCAGACAACTGGCATAGATTTGTATACACTTGTATAGGAGTATGATAGAAAATTTTATGTAAATGTATTTGTACCATTTATACCATCTCTCTCTCTATCTCTCTCTCTCTGTCTCTATCTCTCTCTCAATAAAACAATGTGTACTTGTACTTAATGACACGGTTACCTTTAAAACCTCGGAAAAACTTTGTCCCGCGGGATCCCCAATTTCGTTTGCTACAAAAATGAATAGATATGAGAGGCGTTAAAGCGATAACTAAGGTTACTCAAAGTCATATCGAATTTTTACTTTTCATTAACATGTACCTGTCATATCGACTTTTAAAAGATTCCGATTGCTCTTCAAAAACTGACATATCGAAATGGCTCCCTCGGTTCCTATTTTGTTTTCGCTAAGCACCTGTTGAAAATGAAATATTGAACGCATAAAAATGTACTACTTTCTATTTTCATACTTTCAATATATTGATTCTCTCTCACTTTCTGCCATCAGCTACCGGTAATTCTGCATTACCTATACTTGAATGTGTTTGTTTTAACGTTCACTCGACACTATTGTTGGCTTACCACTTCAGTTAGAAACAGGTTCTCCCTGAGCACACGACACAAGCAGCGGGCCCCCAGGCTGTCAATTCCATTGCCCTCCAGGTTCAATATCTCAATATTCGTGTTCGTCTGCAATATACATAAAGATGATTCAAAGTCAATAAATCCTGTCTACATTTACCTCTCTTCAGACCAAAAAAAAATATTTACCTACGTGCATTTGTCGTACGAAATCTTTCTACGAGCAAAAATCAGTTTTGGAAAGCCATTTTTTTTTCCAGATATACTTGTATAAAATTAAATGTATAATTGTAACTTTTTTGAAAATGTGCATTGCTTAAACTAATTGTAAAAGCAATTTACACATATTTCATTTAAATGTCTTTTTTTTCATTAATTGATACACTTCATTTGAATTTCAGCAGATTTAAAAAACATAATGGTATCTAAATCAATACACCGTTTCATTTTTTTTAAAAAGCCCCGATATCGTGTTAATGGTTCTTTTCTGTTTTTTTCCTTTTAACGGATATTTCTCCGCTACCATTTTTTATTCAAGCATAATTATAGTGACAAGATAATTCTTGCCCTTAACCAGACATAAGATTTTTTAATAGGAAAAGGAAATGCAAAATGCCACGTCTCATAAGATATCGCCCCGTAAGGATATCAGAGGACTTTAATTACATTGCCAAGAATTGCGCTTGCTTCGTTGTGTCTTCCTGTTGGTTATGGGCAAGATTTGTATTTCTGGATATAAAATGTTATCGTCCTTTGTCCTTCTTAGTCACTCTTGGGTCGTGTTTACCTCTTGTTAAAGCGCATTTGTTTGTTTCATAGTAATGCCATCAAGATTTAAAACATGATGATCAAATGTAATCCTGGAAGGTCACAAGTATATGCAATCTCTGCCAAGATGCCATATTTTTGGGCACCTGTTTCAAGAATACTTTATACAGAGTTAAGAACCACCAAGGAACAATTCTTTCTAAGTCTACTACACATGAACAAAAAATTATGAGGCACAGAGGTTTAAATCAATTAATAGATACTCGAAACTCAATACAATGTAAAAGAATTTAATAAAGTTGCGAGTGAAGCAAGGGTTAACACCCCTCTCAATACAATATTTTGTGTCAATATTGAATAAACTAGCGTGTACATCGCTTGTATCAGACTGGGTATTTAGATTACGCTTACCTCTAAGGGGAACGATATGGCTTTAACACTCTCTGCACCAAGTCCATGGAATCTAAGTTTAAGTTCCTTATTTTCCAAGTTTTTCACAAAATATGACACTGGATTAATTCCCAAGTCGAAACACTTTTTGATATATTTTGTTTTTCCTGTTGTATCATGGTCAGTTGTTTTGGGGTTTAAAAGAGCTACAAAATTTAAAAAGAAACACTTGGTATTAATAACAACAGATGTTGGTTTTTTTTAATGATACTATGTGAACGTATGTCTACCTGTATATACTTGAATTTAAGATGAAAAATATAAAAATGATAATAATTGATTTAACATACATTCGGTGTCTATTTCTAAATCCGTGTCATAATCATCGGGATCTGTATGTATAGAAATGCTATCCTCCGTGAAATACTCGTCGTCATCACTGACGTTGTCATCGTCTGCATCTAAAAACCCATCCTCCTGAATTTCATTGTTATTAAGAGAATCTTCGTTATTCTCTTCACTCTGCTTTTCATTACCGACAGTTTCATCTTTTTCAAGATCTGGAAGATATTCTAGAATTGGCGGTCGGTTCTCTGCATCTTCATCTAGATCTTCCACCAATGGCGACAAGACTCGCCTGCTGAGGTCGCTTTCTTGAATCTGCACCCGTAGCAGATTCGACATAGTTTTCCCAGTTCTACACAGAGAAAGTCCCGTTCAGCCTGAACAACAGCTACATCGTGAGTGAGCAATCTGCAATAGAGATAGAGAGTGTACATAGACTCCCTCAAGGACTATAGTTAATTAGCCGCCATGTTGACTCGACTGATTTGAAACGAGAGTATGCCGTAAGTCTCTTTGTCAATACAAAACTATAGAGTTTACCTGTAAATTTAAACAATCTATCAAAAGCCTCCGATTGAAGAGACTAGGTTTGCATATGATATTTAATTTCAATAAATGGATTTCATAAACTTGTCTTTACATAGGTATCGAAAATAAATCATTGCAGGTCGTAGGCCATTAAAACACTTCTCTCTATTTCAACTTCTGTACAAAGATAGTTTACTCAGAGAACGGAGATGGATTTTGTTATCTCTTTATAGCACCACTAAATTTCTTCACTATCTTTTCGTACTGACACGTTTGCAAAAAATAGGTTTATCATGTTTCTTGAAATAGCTCTTGTATATACGCCAACAGTAAACAAGATTATGCAATATGTTTTTGTTCCTTTCGAGTATATATATATACAACATAAATCTTTCTTAACCACTCTCTCCCTTAGTAGTAAAATTTGCATTAATTAAGAAGAGAAGATGGTCAAAAATGTTTGGGTCTAAACCCAGAACATTATCTATACAAGGGCACCGAGATATATCGGTATATTGCCATAAATAATACGTCAGTAAATAGAGTCACAAGTGCCTGGGAACTTGTTATCATTTAATTCGTATCTAAATGCCATAGGTTTTGATCAGTTCGACTTGAATTCACGCGGCGTTTTTTATCAAAGGGACTGGCCAGTTGTTAATCAGTATCAAACGATGACAATTATGGGGTTTTTTTTTGGGGGGGGGGGTTTATTAGCCAAAATTCATTTTAAAAAACAAACCTAAAATAATGTAATTTTTCATTACATGTATAATCTTAAAGTCTGCTGGAATCGAAATGATTTCCTACAAAAATATTTACAGACTTTACTCCTCGTTCAGTTAATAAGCGTGGGTGTAGCCCTCCCATAGACCCCGCCATGTTTAAAACAGGACACATTATATCTTACCAAAGGTTTGAAACATCTTAGGCCTTTATGTGTAGAACTATTCTCGCTGGGGTGAAAATATCAAATTCTATCAAATTAAAACAAATAATTATAACATCATCGTGGGGTTTTTTTTTCAGGAGGTGTAAAATTTGAAAGTAAACGCAAACACATGGAAATGTACAAGAAAGAGAAGAAAAAAAACAAACGAATGAAGTGTGTTATTTTATTCGTTTTAAGGAGTCCTCAATACACATATTTTATTTCTAGAATTACATGTAAGAATAAAGAAACAAGCAAGAACTTTCTATAAAATCAATTGTCAATTTCTCAGAAACATTCTGCATTAACATTCCCTTTCATTGCGAAATTATTTATAATTTCGAATAGTGTAAACAAATCAACTTTAGTTTCTAACAAATGAAAAAGGTCTCTTTTGATCTCGAATCATTGATTTCTAGAGCGACCTTTGGCAAAACACCTATTTGGTAGAAAAGAGTTTGACTTCCGACAAGCATCGATCAGTTTTATGGCATTTCTTTTCTTTTTTGCATTTGTTTTGCATTAAATGGCACTTTTTAGTGATGCAGAGATTTCCAGATCATGTTGAATCAAGACAAATGTTCAACCGGTCATATGTTAAACAGCAAGTTGATGTAAAAATTAAACTCCTTTTGATTGTGTCGAATAAATCAAAATTAAAAGTAGTTCAAAATCTGTCTAGAACAGGTTGGTTAAGATTATTCATTAAAATTTGAAATGTTTAACCTTCAAAATTTTTTAAACTCCATAATACATGTACAAAACGCGCACTTGATAAACGGATTATTTGTAAATGCATTTAAAGTGTATTACTGAAGGCAACGTGGATCTATATCCTTTGTTTGATAATCACTTAATTACATCGAAAAAATTTAAATTACAATCTAAAGAACAAATAAAATTTGGAACAAATAAAATCTCAAATGACTTAGAAATGAATATTTCACCCTAAAGGGTTAGATTTGAAAAACACTTTGTTTTGATTCACGCATGGTCAATTTGCATTTCATTTCTCCTTATAATCCTTCAGAGCAAAATGTTCAACCACAATATATCGAGCAAATCGTAGATTGACTGGTTAAAAGAAGCATAGAAGTTGGATGAAATATAAAAACGATAGTACTTACGGAAAATATAAATGATTGTATAAATGGTAGCGATTAAAGACTAGACATTTCTGATGGTATTGTTTTCATTTTTTACCGTTTTCAGTTATATATTAAGGAGCATGTATTGGAGAAAAATATATATGCAGCTTTTAAGACCAACTGGCCTGAATGTTTTCTGCGATTGGTAATAATATCAGATCATGTTCTAATGATATACAATGTCCCGATATAACGCCCTGATTCTGATTTTAAGATAATACTGTCGAGATCCAACTTCGAACAAAGTTACAATCTTATTTTATCAGATATCTACCAATGTCCCCCAAAGAGGCATACCAATGTATTCAGGTTAGATCCCGCCTTTGTTGAGAAATCATTACGTCCAAAAACGGATACTTCTCTATAGGATATTTAAACATTTCAATACAGCACATGTCATATGTGTTTTAACAATATAAGCACACCGACTTTAAACAGAGTTCTGTTATTCTGAGAAGTCCAACCTATTGATACCGTTAAAATGGTTATTGTGTCGACTAATTCGGGAGATATATCGAATTGATAAGATATACAAAAGGACCCATTTGAGTTTACTAAGTAGTAAATGGCACGGATACCAGCACTCTGCTGTATCAAATGAATAAACAGATGTTTTAAAATATGTAACAATAGATCTTTCTGAATAATAATAAGTCACTTAATCAATTAGATATAGGTGATCGTACAAAAATATTTTCAAAAGTTCTTGTCCTTTAAATATTATATCAACGTAAATATTGTGAAATTGATAATTTACATTCATAAAGTCTTACCTTCTATCGTAGATTGCGTCTACAAAAGTATTGACAATAAAATTTGTTACAGGTGAAGTCGGTTGTATTCGAACCAATAATATCCCATTTGTTCCTTAGTTAGTCTCTATTTAAAATCAGCATCTATACTTTGGTCGATTTTCGATTCCATTAGGTAGTTCCGTTTGAAAATAAAAGCGAAACACGAGTACTCTGCGATCAGGTGCCCGCTAATTCTTGTATAGAGGCATTGATCTGTTTAATTCTCGCCAGCAATTCATAATGTCGGCCGATTAGGTGTATTAGCCACGCAACCAAATCCCATACATCATCTGCATTGAGAGCAAATTATAACAAGTATTTAAATCTCCGCATAAATAAACACTTAAAAACTGCACTGTTTCCACTGTGGAGAGTTTACCCTTGCCAAGATGGCAAGCTTTTTTTGTCTTACGCGAAGATGTCCCTGATGATATGCAATGTCTTTGAAGTTTCAAACAAAGAACCCTTAGAACAACGAGTTGACAGGAACAACGTGACACCGGATTAAACCCCCTGTTTATATGTAAACGATGCTGTCACTTATGTGGACACCAAAATGTTCACCTGTTTTACCTACCTATATCACAGATGCAGTTTAAACTCCCTTCCGTTAATGCTTTTTAAAAGGACACCGGAGGACCTCGATATTCTTGTGACAGATTGTTTTCTGATAAGCAATAGTGGATCTGAAGGATATCATTTTTCTCTTTTTTTTCTAAAAAGATTTATTCAAAATTCATGTCAATAAAGATAATTTTTTTTTCGAAAACATGTAAATGTTTTATATCTAACATCATAACGAGTCTTTAATCCAAATGGTCCCTTGTTTGTCAGTTATTATGGAAAAATTGTGAAATCCATGTCCCCAAGGTCAAGGAATAAATGGAATGAAAATCTTTTAAAACTTTTCAATTTACCAAACCTACTAGTAGTACAGTAACTATTTTGTCTATCATTAGTCGCCTTATTACTTTTCTTTAAAGTGCGTGTTTTATTATTTTCAATTGCAATTTTAAAAAATAATTAATATCCCAAACGCGACCGACCCAATTCAATATTGCCGACAGACAATATTTTTTCATAGTGTTTTTTTTTTTAATTTCGGTTACTTTTTAAAATTTTTATCCTCCCTTTCATAACGGTTATTTGAGTTAATCTACTATGCTGTGATCTTCATTTAAAAATATAATGCCCGACAAGAAATATAGGGTTTTAATATCTTTTTAAATCGTACGTAAGAAAAAAATATTTACCTACCAAATTATTCAACTTCAAAACTTTCGGTTTAGGAGAAAAAAAGGTGCTTAAGAATTGTCCTATGGATTCTCAATGGCTCCTTTAAACGGCTGCAGAATACAGGTGACCCTGAAGGAACACGGGCCTCGTGTTTCCATCAAGCACTTAGACATACATGTACTTTGAATAGCAGGGGCGGATCCAGGATTTGATATTAGAGGGGGCGCCAGTTTTAGACAGGGGATCTGGGCAGCCTTGGTGGGGGCCCAGGGGGTTAAGCCCACGGAAGCTCATGGATTCTAGATAAATAAAGCCTTCAAATTTAGACTTTTGTGATATTTCTTCTTGTGATTATACTTAAAAGTAATACACTACTGTTGAAAAATGATTAACAATTTTTAAACGTTTGTACATGTAAGACCTGCAGTAGTCCCATCAAAACCTTCTGCCATGCAGCAATATAAGAAACATTACTTTTTACTATTTTCTTACGAATGGCTGTAAATTAATAAGTTTAACCAAAAAAAAACCAAAAAAAAAAAACCCCAAGTTCAATGGGACATTGTTTATGAAGTTTAAAAAAAGATAACCATGCCAGCTTGTATTATAATAAACACGGAAGAGTCGTTTAAAACACTACCTTGTATAACCAATTACTTAAAGTAGGGTGACTGGTCACATTTGAACCCAAGGAGAGGGTAATTAAAATGGGCTTTCTATGTATGTTACACACGGTTTTTTTTTTCATGCTACACCGTTAAAATGAGTTTAATGTAGAGAAATCCCAAGAGTTTCCAAAAAGTTCATAATTAAGACTCACAAGTTGTATATTTTCTTTGCCAGAAGGAGTATAATTTAACTTTATTTTGACAATTTTAGAGGGGGCGCGCGCCGGGTGCGCCCCCCTCTGAATCCGCCACTGAATAGTATAGGGAGAAACTAGGCGTATTCCTAATAAAACTCAAAACACAACCAACCCATCAATATCAGCAGATTACAGTTAAAAGCACTTTAATTATATGTGTTTAATCTTCCACAATGTATTCTTTTGATTTGTCTTGATATTTAGAAACGAAAAAAATATTAACTACTCTAAGAGAGATAACTCACAAACAAAACAGTGTATTGTAACCCTACCGTAATTTATTTTTATTGCAACATTTAAATTTGTTATTTACACTGAGTCTTCACACATAATCATTTAAAAAGCGTTCGGTAATTCCTATAATTTCATGACATAATTGAACGAAACATATGCTCGAGGAGTAGGAATTTTTTTTACGTTTTTATAAAGTTTTCAGACTAGATGACACATATATGATTGTGGTATAACACGTGAATTACCTTGTTAACTTTCATTTAGGGCATTTCTTTCGGCGATAAATGCAGTTTGTTTGTGAATATTTACATTTCAACTTTCTGGCTGTCATCATCTTTTCGTGTAGACTTCGTCACTTCCGGTTATCGATGTTTGCTGATTAAATGTTTTGATCCTGAACCTGAACTTTATTTATTTTACAACGATTGATAAACAAGTTCTACAACTTATATTAATATCTTTCGTTGGCACGGATGTTAGCGCGAGGGGGTCATTAATGTTTTGATATGTTTATTTAACTATTGAGCATGCTTATTTATCATCATGTGATGTCTTAGGAATGAAAATTAATGTTTATTTGTTGATTGTTCGCTAATATTCAGTCTTACTCATGGAACTATATTTGTTTACCCTATCGTCGGTAGTTACGATATTCATGCGCAGATTTTCTACAGAGAAACTAAAATTATACAGATGATCTTATAATAAGTCCTGTTCTTTAAATTACTTAATTCATTACATATTTATTGCTTGACAACTGATTTATACATGGTTGCTATAATTATTTATCATTAGCCTTTGTACGGTAGCCCTGTGTGGTAGAAGTAGTTCTGTGTGGGAACTTGTGTGGGAACTCAGCTTCCCGTACAGGTCGCTGATTGGTCGATAGCTTGTACGGCATATTTTTATTGGTTAGTTTAATTCACGTGACAGAAAATAGGAGGTTATTAAGCGCGCGATTACTACGTTACGACAGATTTCTGCTAGTTGTATGGCGGCAACATTTTAAAAAGTACAGAAAGGTGAGAAACCACTATTATGTAATTTAAAGCCTAGTTAGAAATCTCCTACCACACTGGACAACCTAAACTTGTGTTTCTGAATTGTCAGCCGTATTTATATGAAATTATATTATAAAAACCTGTTGATATTTCTGTGCCATACAATGTTTACGTTATTATGCCATATTGATGTGTGACAATAAATGTGTATGACTGACTATTCATCTTGAGTATTATTGGACAAAGAGATAAGGAGTAATGGAGCCTGGCCAACTTAAATTTAAGAAGTAATTAATTTATTAATCCATCCTGACAAGACGAGTTATTGAGATAAACATTAGATGATCTGTATACATGCTGAGGATTCATAAATACAAGCCAACCCCTCCAGATGGCTTACAGTATTTTAAAAATTAAAATGCTTGATCGGTATTTGCAAAATATGAATTTTAAGGCATGTCCGAATTTCATCTGTTCAATTTATATTATGTGTCATGTACACTATTAGTTCTTATATTTCCACGGTCTTTAAAAATTTATATTTCAAAATATACATAAAAGATTTATAATTACATAGACGTTTGTAAGTAAAGGGGATGTCCAAGTAGCGCAGTGGACAAAGCACTTGCTTCTCACCGCTGCGAGTTCGATCCCCATGATCGACAGTGGTTGTATATGAAAGGATATGGTGGTCGCCCGCTTGGACACGGGGGTTTTCTCCGGGAATTCTGGTTTCCTCCCACATCAATAACCCTCCTCGCGCTCAGTGCCAACGAGAGATATTAATATAAGTTATTATAATTTGTTTATCAGTTGTTGTAAAATATATAAAGTTCAGTTTAAATTGGATGAAAATACACAAATTTTCATTTTCAGCCCTGGCCAACCGTATGTTTTAAAAAGTTGAAAAATACACAGCTCACCTTCCTAGAAATAATTAAACTGAAGTACAGTATATTCCAAGTTTTCTCTTGTGTGACAATTTTATCTCTAAACACGTTTATCAAATTCGAGGAAGATTACAGTTGTACAACATAGAGGAATTAGTATCAGTAATGGCGACGCTTTCAATAGGTATGTACACTGTATGACTAGTAGTTACAAGTTGGTAATGCATAGTTTGACAAGAAGAGCTTTGATGTTTGTATTGTAAGGTATGTGGATTAAAAATTCATGCCTTCTTCATTTTTTTTATGATTCAATATAGATTACCTGCATATGATTCCATCATGACCATAAATTAACAAATGAAATAAAAAAGCATACATATAGACCAGTAAAACATATCGTGTACTTTATTTAATAGATTTTAAAATGACTTATACGATCTTAAAAAAAATTCTCTTTCTATTATCAAGATGACATACAGAATGTAATTACATGTACATGCATTTATTGGTATAATTCATGAAACTACATGCAGTTATTGGTATAATTCATGTAACTACATGCAGTTGTTAGTAAAATTAATGTAACTACATGTAGTTATTAGTAAAATTAATGTAACTACATGTAGTTATTGGTAAAGTTAATGTAACTACATGTAGTTATTGGTA
>WFKH01006014.1:51680630-51697064 GCA_016163765.1 Magallana hongkongensis
AGTTATTGGTAAAGTTAATGTAACTACATGTAGTTATTGGTATAATTAATGTAACTACATGTAGTTATTGGTATAATTAATAAAAGAAAGAGTGAATCAGGCAGCGAATAAGACCTTTTTGTTATGCGAGAGTCTAGAATGTGATGTGTATGCATATTATATAATGAATTTACTATTTATGAATATAAAGTATAATTATTCATGTACATATCAGATGAGATAATGGTATTCGGTCTCTCTAACAGGAAAACTGTCGACGTCACTGGTTGGCTTGTTGATTGCAGTCAATCTTTATAATTACGTTGAAGGCAAGTTGAGATATTGTGAATTGAGAATTGAAAGCACATATTAATATATACCGTTTTCCAATTTCATTACATTTTTGTATTTGTTTCCTTTACAGCTAAGGAACCTTTGTTTTGCTTGAGCTGTTCATCAGTTATTTCCCCTCGTCATTGTCACAACATCAGAAAATGCGACGAAGGACAGGTGCGATGACCCAATTATAGAGTACCTTGCATATACTGATCGATATACTTTAAGATGATAATTGTGCTTTTAGTTATGTGCATGTATTATTATTAACAAAATATTATTATATTATTATAATATAATAATAATCATTATAATTATATTAATAAAATTTCTACTTATCACATTTTAGATACATTTATTATTATGGTTGAGCAATAAGAAATATGCCTCGTTATCTAACAGTTTAAATATATGTATATCTACATGATCATTATTTTTTTAACATGTACACTCATATGTAGGTCTGCTATACGGAAAAATACACAAACTATAATGGAGAGATACTGTATAATACGGGATGTCATTCGCCATCAGTAAGTATGAATGGTATAACGCAACATCATCAAGTTAGCTTTGTTGCTTAGAGTATATTTCATATCCTGTATGATATGTTTTTTATACCAACATATCAATAAACTTAGACTAAGAAAGTTAGACCATTGTCTAAAATATGTTGATGTTTTGCTGAATCCCATACAACTATATTTAGGGATAAGCTAAAAAAAATCATTTTTTCTTCTATTTAACAAAAAATATTATTTCAGTTTTGTAATTTGTCAAATGTTGTCGGGAGTCCACTCGAAGCTTCGTCGAACAACGGGATAGAGCAATGCGTGGAGTGTTGTCATGGTAACGCATGCAACAGTCACGGCTGTAATTCCACAGGTAGGCGAATTCATTCCTTAAGTAACCGATATGTTTATTTAAGTATATCCTCCAACATAGTTTTCAATTGATATGTGATAAATAATATGATATATACAAAATACATTAATTTTAAAAAATATTCATTATTACAAATATAACATTTGATATTTTCCAAATCATTTCCCAATGTTTGTCTTATTCTTGATCGATTATATCATCAATTTATGATATATTATGTTAACCACTTTTTTTTATACTTAGCCTATCCTTCTAACAGAGGACCTCTTTGCTTTAGCTGTCAACAAACAACAGACCCGTCCCTGTGTAGAACGGTCCGAGTCTGTAACGAGGATGAGGTAAATCTAGTCACCACTGTATACATGTAAAAGCAAGAACATTACTCCTGAATGGTTCTAAGGAGGCTGGGTGGTCAACAAATTACCAATTAGACCTTAATTTAAATATGATTCTTTTATAGATATAAACTAATATTTATTTTAGAAAAAAAAATCAAATATTTTGGCCCCCCAAAAATCAATAGTTTACTATGTATCTTTATACAGAGCTCTTCTTCTTATGAAGATTAATATTATAGTATAAAATGACCACTACCATCAAGCTCTCTTAAGATACGCCAATTGTATATTTAAACAATAAAATGATTTCTTTGTTGCTCGAAGCGGGTATGCAGGTTGCTAGCATTGCAGAAAAAAATACATAACCCGCGTTTTGGGGGATTTTTTTGGTCTAAGTTTTTTTCATTGTTAATACTGTAGGTATGTCACATCCTCGAAGTCCATGAATTTGGTGAAAGATTCTATTCATCATCGTGTCTACAAAGACAGGTCAGTGATGATAGAGAAAATTCGGAACCAATAACACTTTGGAATTCAAAGTTTAAATTACCCATTCTAACATTTCCTGTTGAATTCAGGAGTCAAAATGGCGTCGATTTGCACGCTTTTTAAAATTTATTAAAAAGATTTTTTTCTACTTATTTAGTTGGAGAGCGCCTTTTTTCTTATGCTTGTGTTTTGAAATTCAGAATTGACTTAGATTGTTAAAAAGAGTTTGTGAAACAGCTTTAAATCATATTTTGGGTTTTTTTCCCCAAGATATGTGACGCCTACGGGCCTGGCAGTGCTTTTGGTAGAAAGAGATACGTACACGCCTGCTCTTCGTGTTGTGGAACCGACTTGTGTAACTCAAACTGTATGTTGCTCTATTATACGTCGTTTGTTTTAAAAAAAAACAACATTCATCTATAATTTAGTATACAGATTTAGCATAAAAATATCAAGGTTAAGTTCGGTTTTGGGTACGATCGAGCAATTTCTGACAGAGTTATGCCCCTTGGACTTAGAAAAATTCCAATTATTTGCTTTCCGTTCATTAAGGCTTGTGCACCCTATAATGTATATCCAAGGGAGGGGGACACAAACATCTCTTGTTTACATAATGTCAATACTACTAAACTCAAAAAAGTGTTTTAAACCTGTATCACTCTTCGCATGGAAAACCTTGTAGTTATTGCTCCTTTAATATTTGATATCGCAAGTCGTAGACACACAACAGGGACGTAGCATCAGGGGGGGCCTGGCCCTCCCACTTTTTGTCGCAGCAAAGATTTTTCTTAAATTTACATATAAAAAATTGAATTATGAAAGAGTTGGCCCCCCCACTTTTTTGGGACCATGTAAAAAATTGAATTGAAAATAAGGAAATGAACACTGAAATTGAAGTTTTAAAGAAATCGGTATCCCCCCCCCCCCCCGCATTTTTTTTTTTTTTACTTGATTTTGTGGATGAGTCTGGCCCCCCCACTTTCAAAAACGATGCTACGTGCCTGCACAAAATCTAAACCAAATTAGAAAATGTATTTATCTACATATCATGACAAAGAGCTATATCAACTCCTACTGATATCAAAAATTCTGCGGCGACTACTTGTAGGTAAACTTCCTGTAGATTGTTTGGATATCTACCAGAATGGTCAGCACCAGACAGGGGTGTACTCTATCTACCCCTATAAAGACCCCAACAGGCCCGTTCGTGTCAAGTGTGGAGGGGGTATACTGGGAGGAGGCTGGACGGTAATAAGAACATATGTCCTCTGTTGTATCGGGAATTCTTAACAAAATATTATTAATCATAAAATTATTAACAAAACTTGCTTATATTGATAAAACATATTTACCGATATAAATGATAATAGTTTATGTACTATTATTGCACAATGGTAAGGCAATATGAAAATTTATTACCCCAACAAAAAACGTGATATTTCCCTAGGCATTACCCGAAGGAAACACATTTTTTTTTCTCGGGTAATAAAACTTCATACCTGCCGAACATTTATGCAATAAATTGTTTGCTATACCAAAAAATATAAGATTATAAATAATACATCGGATTCTAATAGTTTTCAATCTCAAATAAAGTAGAAACGTCGTAAACCGTTAACGTATACATTTCTAGGTTAATTTCTATTTTTTTTATCATTTGAATTATATATTATAGTTGAATTTGTTTTTTAACATGAGAAGGATTAAAACATTTAAATATTTAAGATTCATTCATTTTGTTTGCGTATCTTCGAAAGGAGAGGGCTCAAATAGGCAGATTGCCTGCTGCCCAATCCTTATTATGTAATATTCTTGCATAATAAAATATTGTTTAAATTAAAAAAAATCACGACAATGCCGTAAAGTGTTCTGCCAAGTGCGGTTCCGGTTGGTAGTATCAACATTGTACAACCACGAATCTGAACGCACCTTTCAATAAAATTCATCGCGATACTGTTTGGAATGGCGTTATTTACGGTGGAAGATTTCTCCAATTTTCAGAAATGTTAATAAAAAGATCACTGTGACTTACTGCTTTAATGTTATTTTTCTTCATGTTTCACGTCTGTTCTTAAGTCGAAAAAGGGTTCAGAACTTTAAAGTCGATTAGAATTCCACTGTAAGAGGATGTGGAATGAAGTCTCAGATGTAGTGTAAAAATTATTATCAACAGAATATTTTAATCAGCATACACAAATATAACAAATTTTGAATAAATTAAAAACATTTTTTACAGACAATTCAGGTTTTAACAGGTTTAAATGTCAGTCTTCATAAGCTTTTGATTTAGCTTTCAGTAATTTTTTTTCTTTTGCTCATGATACACTTTCTTTCAAATTAGTCCAATAAAAACGATTAAGTTTTTTATGTATACATATATTGACAATACATGCACCTATCAGTTTTTCTGTCCTTAATTTTTTTTAATCCTACATAGTGACCTATCTAACATCAACATTAAAACAGAAGGGAGTTTGGTGACTCTATTTCAGAGGTGTGTTCCCCCCCCCCCCCCTTCCAACAATTTTGCTCAAATACAGGAATGCAACCAATGACATAACGATACATGTAATTCTTCATAAATAAAAAAACCAGAGTCACATGTAAACAAATGATAACAGTATTTCAATGTTCAGATAAGCAATGTCTACGCATAGTTTTCATCGATCATCTTCTTTAAGTACATATCATCCATCAGCTTGGTGGAAGATACCTTCCTCCCCAATTTCTTCGCTTCCGCCACCAGCTTTATTTTTTGTTGTGTGTATGTTTTCTCTCCGAGGACCAATTCTCTGCAAGTTTTAAAAACAACACTTAGAATTGATTGTGATCATTCATTTGTATGAAATAGGAATAATTTTCATTTTTAATCCAAAAGGAGGATAATTATTTTTTTAAGCAGAGGTAACAATGTTTTCTTTAGAATAAGAATAACGATTAAAAACAAGTTGTGCTTTTATTAGATCCTATCCTTCATCATATCGATTTAAGATAGCAAATTTACTTATTTCATACCACTTTCAAAATATGACAGCTTTTAAACCTTTTTAAAAAAAGAAGACAGATAAGCGAGAAAAAAGCTACAAAGCAAGTCGCAAAAAGCGAAAAAGCAAAAATCAAACGTATTTCAACTTGCAATCGAAATACTAGAATTAAACTTTCATAACAATCCATTAGGGAAAATAAAAGCTAAACTTTGTTCTACAACAGGAAATTTCAAAGAAATATAAAAATATGATTCATTAGACATTAAATGTACTCCAGTATATCTGTTAAGTGCAAAATGAAACAAAAACAGCAATTACAAAATTGTGAATCATTTGAATTGAAAGATGCCCGATTTTCGCGATTTTATGACATTTCATACATGCAAGATATACTGAATATGTTAAAACTGCACGATATTCAGATGGAAAAAGATGACTACGAGTATGTAACTGAAGGTCAGAGGTCAATAACGGGATGGGATCAAAGCCATTGGTCGAGGTCAAATTTGCCTCCATCGAACTTAATCCCCGTAAGGGGCATAGTGATTTACGAATTTTGGTAGGTTGCTTTCGTTTTTGTAAAAATTACAGATAGCCTTCATTTTGCCATAAATTGTCAATAAATTATAAAGTATATAAATATTTAATAATGTTTATACATGAATAATAATCATTATTCGTTACATTTCATGAGATTTCAACACACAAGAAGTTAGTAAATATGAATTCAGAACTAAATAAACATTGATACTATAAGTATATACACATGTACCATATCTATACAGAAATGGTTAAAATATTGAATCGATATAATCTGGATAATATTTTCAAACGTTGTAGAAAAAAGGAAGAACATACAAAGATTTCATGCTAAGAAAGGAGTATTGCTCAGCTGTTAACGTTATAGAATATGGTAAATCGATGTTCGTATTTGATAATGACTTGATTTTATTTTACGAACAACACTCAAACATGCAATACAGAGAAAATTCTCGAGCATGTACAGTACGAGTATGTATCCAAAACATCAAGTCAAAGAAACGATTACCTTTTCCTTTTTTAAGCTCGCTAGTTACAGAGAAAATCAGAAACTAATGAAGGTAAGATATGCTTTAATAGAGATACATCTCAGTCTTTAAGATTAGTACCGGTATATATAAGAAACATATAACAGCATTTACAATGAAAATTCTACGCTCTCCTACAGCAAAATCAAAAGACTTTTAGACTAGCTCTACAGAAAGATGTGCCTTTTGTGATTGCGCAAGGCATCAAATAGATTTGATATTGTGAGTGCGCTGCTAGTTTTATCCGGTGAAAGATCTAGCTGACTGCTCTAGTTGTATAAACACTTACTTATTTTCCCTCTTCAAAACTTAATATCGAACTAAATGAAAAAAGCAAAGTTGATATCGCTCATTACATGTATATAGTATTGACCATGCTGTGCATTGACAAAACAAATATTAAAGCATCATTAAACAGTGACTTTGACAACAAAAATTAATTTTTTCGGGGCATTCAAATGTTAGATACTGCTCATGGAAGAACGTGAAATATTTTAAATCCCTGTCGTTATAAGGTAATTATTTGTGAAAACAATTTTGATGTCACCAAATTCCAACATAGAAGCCTTACCTAAAGTCGATATTACCATCTCTGTTCATGTCCAGAGACTCAATGAGAATTTCAAGTTGCCTTATACTAATCTTTACGCCAGCTTTCTGAAACCCAAAAAATAAAAAAAATGTGCGATTAGATTATTATGTGTAACTTGCTATTACAATATTAAGAATTTTCAACCATCTTTTGAATTTGAAGTCACGTACTTTAATCCCCATAATAAACTCCTCTTTTGAGATAACCTGGTTACCATCTTTATCGAAATCATTAAAGAGGTCCAGCAGTCTATAGCCAGCTTCTTTACAGTATTCAATGAGTAGTGACATCGGATTTCGACGGAAGTCGGAAAACGGATCGAATTTAATCGAACTAAAATCAAAAATCTCTCCCACTACGTTTCCGAAATACACCGTGAGGATTCGGTCTTTTTCCAAACTTTGCTGGAGTTCTTTGAACGCCGGAGTAACTAGAACATCCTGAAGGAAAGATATCAATATCTTATATTCTGAACGTACGTACATTATGATACATGTATCATTCTAGATTTCCTAAATATGTACATTTAAATGCTGTATATCTGGAAATCTTGATGTATAAACCGATTTTACGTTGTTCAGCGAGATTTTAAAAAAAAGGCAAAAGAACAAAAATTCATTAAAAAGATTTTTATTACAAATATTACTTTAGGTCTATTGTTACTTTCAAATAAGAAAATAAAGTGCAATTTTCAAGTATCAATGTGCTTTACAGTTACTTGAAATTAAAATATCCACTCACCGTCAAATCCAGAACACGAATTTCGCTCATGTCGTTCTTTGAAATGACGTTCAACAGTTCAAGAGGACCCTCTCCTCCTAAAGGATTTGACGCCATCTGAAAGTATGTGTGTTGTGTCATCTTATGTTAATATATAAGCGTGTATGAATGCGTTCAGTTCCTATTATTTAAGATCAAATCTCTGTAATTATTAAAATTCGGCGACCAAGCATAGTCACCGATTTTCTTCATATTTTATAATTTGGTTCACTTTGGTTAAAAAAGATGCAAAACAACCTTGAATGGTTGCTATGGGGACTGGTTGTCATTGTGACAGAGGCGAAAAATTGAAAAATGGCCATGTTAAGCTATATTGAAGACAAACTGTCAGTGACTGCTGCAGTTTCAGTCATGGTATCCATGGTATCATTCATAAATTATTGATTTGCCCACCAGCGTTTTTTTAATTTGAAAATTTACCTTATAAGTACTTTATTCTTTTACATTTCATAGCTTATATTCAGGTAAAATTGCAACGTATGTTCAACATATGAAATTACATTTCAATTTTACCTGTGTATACAAGGTGCAATTATTTTCTTTATTACTTTAAACAGATTTGCCATTTTCTATCTGTAGTCTCTGTTTCCATGGCAACGAGTTCCCTTAGCAACAAATTGAAGGCTTCATCCTTTTCACATCAACGTGTATCCAATACTATACATGTATACAATATAAAGAAAACTGGTGACTATGCGTGCCGTCGGAACCCCTGTATACAGTTTTGGTTTACATAGTATTCATCTTAATTGCTATACGTATAATTATTTTTGTTTTTTGTTTACAGGAAATCCATAATTAGTTCTAATGGGGAACTAAATCAAAACTGCAAAACAGAAAATCTTTGATTACCTTATATAAAAGTGCGCATGCCAAAAAGGTCTAGATATTGAAGTATCACACACTTGCGCGTATGTCTTATTTGTAGTGAGAACTAACCCTGAGGACTTTCAGGGTGTCGTTATGCTGCAGACCCTGACTGATGGCCACGGCCCCAGCTTCGGGTATCCGGTTATGACTTAGGTCGAGTTCTAGGAGAGTCCGATTATTTTTTAATGCTTTTCCCATTGCTTCACTCCCGTCTTGCGCGAACCCATTCATGGCTAAATTTAGTATTCGTAAACCATAGTTTTCCTATAACATCAGATAGGAAAAAAATACTAAAAAAGATACTAAAAAAGCTGTGCAGGAAATAATTATATCATACTAAATACAGCATAATAAAATGGAAGATCACATGCATGTAATGCTGCTTTAGTATGTTCTTTGTCTTAGAAAACGATGATTACCTGAACACCCTCTGCAATGGCGATAGCTCCCCTCGTCCTAATATGATTCCAACTTAGATCAACGGTTTCCAGAGTTTCATTGTTTGTCAGAACTTCTCGCAGCCAGCCCGCCGCCCTTTCCTCAAACTTATTGTTGGCAAGGTACAAATGTTTGATGGAGGAATTTTTCTATACAAGATATGCAGAATGACACCATCAGATAAATAACACTGAAATTACCGGTATCCCTTTGTTGGTTTATTTTTTAAACGCGTTTTTAAATAATTATGCTTTTTATTGGGGGGGGGGGGTATTTAAAATGAAATGATTTTGGAATAGTAAACTAATTAGTAAAATGTCTTATCTGCTATGAAAAGATTTGAAATTTAATCAAATGGTGAACTATTACGTCTTTTTTTCCAATTATCATTCTCAATCAAATATTTTTTTTTTTTGCCTGCTTCATACACAAAAACAAGCATTTCTTTGTTGGTTTATCGAAGTAATATAAATTACAATATACATCTAAGTATATATAAAAAGACTGTTTACCAAAAGCACTCTACATAATTTTTCAGCACCGTAGTCTTCAATGGAGTTGCCCGACAGATCGAGCGAGTAGATCATGTCGTTTTTCTGCAACATGTCGCTGATTGCCTCTGCTCCCTCGTTGCCTATCCTATTCTCTGCTAAATGCTGCAAACAAACATTGTTTTTTTAAGGACGCAATTCGAACTATGTATAAGTTATCTAGCATAATATTATGTTTTGGTTATTATTTTTACATGTTGTATATATATTGTATATATTGAAAAAGTTAAACGTCATTTTGTTAATAAATGACATTTTTGAGTCTACAACGTGTTTTTAGTGTAATCATCTTCTAAAATCAAACAGAGCAGAATCATTCAAAGACTAGACAAACCTATTGTTTTCGGCGTTTGAAAATACGTGTAACCAAAGCACAGCGTTTTCTTATCATACGTTTACCCTTCATCATGGAGAGAATTAGTGTTTGTCTTTTGTACTTTCATACAAATAAGTTTTAATTGTTAATGTCTTTAAATTGAATTGAATTTCACGATAACTCATAAACTAAATGTGCTTTCAAATAAATTAAATTATTGTAAAGCCACTGTAAAAATGTTGCTTTTCCACACATGTCTTTTTTGATGATTTACCAGTTCTGTGACATAAATATTATTTTTCAACATCTTCGCCAGATATATTGATCCTTCAGCTTCGATCCAATTGCCTTCCAGGTTTATTTTTTCAATCGTTTTATTCGTCTGAAAAATATATATAGAAGATCATTATATAAAACAATACCATAATGAGTAATGCCATCGGCAGACTTGGATACTTGATTACGAGGCACATTTTAATATTGCTCTTTTAAGACGGCTGGATGGTCGTGGCCATTTTTAGTCTATATTTACCTCCTTATAAAGAAGAGCTCGGTATAAAGATATAGGAACATGCTGTAATTTTAAAGCTAAAACATTAAGATTTTTTCTTTATTAATAATAAATGTTAGTTTAACATCATCATATGTCAAAGCTTAAGGTAAATATGATGGTTAATTTTTTGACCACCCAGCATGCTTAAAGGCAGGTAATAATATGATAATACAAGGACTGCACTGATCATTCTACAGAATAGTGCATTGAATAATTTACCTTTAGAGGCCATGCGATGGCCTTAGCACCATTTGGACCCAATCCATGATATTTCATACTGAATTCTTTTTCTTGTATATGATTCAAAAAATATGACGCAGGAATAACTCCTGTTTCCTCACACATGTGCAGGTATTTCTTTTCTCCCGTTTTGTCGTTTTCGATTTCTCTTTTGGCTTCGTTGATCCATTCTGAAAACATCATTGTGACATTCTTAAGATACCTAATTCAAATTCAGTTAATAATCATTGAAGGTTTTGAAAATTGTTTTGCTTTGCTTTTATTTGTAGATTGTATATCATTTTCTCCAAAATTTCATCTTCGCTATCCAAGGGTCCCATTCATTTATTCTTATCTTGGCTAGCGACGATGCTAACATTAAATAGGTGTCTATGGTAAAAACGATTTGAGAATTGGGTAATTAGAAATTTTTCTTTCTATTTTTTTTTTCTTTAGAGTAAAAATACATGTATATCACGTGATTATTAACTTTTTACCATCATAGTCCATATCTAAATCCGTGTCATAGTCGACATCCCTGGAAGTTCTGCCATCTTCAGGAAGCTCCTCGAAATCGTCGTCACTGAGATCGTCACCAAACTCGTCTTTCAGCGTGTCGTCGTCATCGGTTTTCCCGTTTCTGCTTACCTCCCCGTTCCTTCCGGGAAACTCTGTGATCAGCAGACTGTCCGACAGCAAAGCGTTTAGAGCCAGCATCTTGTCCTCCATGGATCCCTGGCTATTGGCTGCGGAGGGAATCCTCCGGAACTTGGCACTACCCCGCAGGGAGGGTCTCTTTCTGTTCGAATCTGAGGAATCCAGAGAGATGTCACTACCCGGTCGTCCATTTTCATTGTTGCTTTCTCTCTCTTCAAGTGTGTTTTCTTTCATGTCTGTCATCTAATTAAAAGTTACAAATTGGGTTATACGCTTATTTCGTAACTTATGATTAGAAATATATTATAACCAGTTCACACACATTTGTCTTTAATCCCTATGCACTATTTGTTTGTCCCTTCCCAATGAGTATTTTATATGCATCACTATTATACCGATGTGTTCCAATATTTAAAAATAAGACAACGCACGAAACATATACACCACTTTTAATGCTAATTGATTTTCAAAGGAATTAAAATATTTAATCCCGTGCATTGTCATATAATCAATTTTAGGTTACAAAAATTAGCTGCCATACAAAATCACTTTCTAAGTGATTCCAAAACTATAGAACCTTTTAATCGTCTTAATATTCAGAAGGTTTTTAAAGTTTTTTGTTTAAAGTTCACATGAGAGACTTAATATAATAGCGACACATGCAGTCTTATCCGATTGTGGACTGAGAAAGTCTACATTAGTTATCCTTGCAGAGAACTAGAGTTCTATGTACTTGGAGTCGTCCTACGGCTAACCCAAGAATACCCCCATGGTATGATTAACACCTAGATGTGTGCACTCAATTTATCACTTCGTCAGTAATAAAATACATTAACAGGTGTTTCCTTATTTCTTTGCTTTGGCATACAAGTAATTTATACCCGCTTCTTCAAGTGGTTTATGGTGAATTGCAGACAGAAATAAGGGTGCTTCAAAGTACAATTGATATTGATGTGTATTAAAGAAGTCCGTGTAAATATGCGCTCCTAGGCGATTTCGTGTATTTAGTTTGCGCATAATGAAAAAAATTTGTTCCGATGTCCTTTTGAGAAAAGTTGTTTGAATTTACAGTCTCTTAAAAGAATGAAGTACCGGTATGTCTGATCGCACAATACGATGGTCGCCCATTTACAAAGCAAACATATTACCAATTGTTTAAAATTCTATGACTGTGTCTGCCGTCAAAGTTAACAAGTAAGGACAATTGCAACGATAGCCTTAGTTTCTATACTGTCTGGGTTTCTCTCAGATACAGAAATCTGGTTAATGGTTTAAAAGTGTCATTGTAAACGCTGAATCAGTCCTACATTGTGTTTGAATCATGGGCAAATGGCTGATGTTTGGTCGGAATGTTTTCAAAAGGTCGTTTACCAAATGTGTCGGTGTCACAATGTTTATTTTCTTTTATATAAAACCTAAAACATTTTATTTATAGATAGAGGTCCTGATAGTTTGCTTGGGTCTGGATAAATCATAAAAGTTATGGCTATATAATTGGATATTAATGGCATTACTTGAATAGGATCGTTTTCGAAGTATGAAATCTGAAACTTGAAACGATGTCGAACAATTGAAGTATTCATTGACCAAAATTTCGGTATTGAAGATGTTGATAGGTATGTTTATTCTAAAAAATGTCACACCATGGCTATATAAAGCAGGAGAGGTTTTGTATAGAACTATACTTCTAGATATGTATATATAAGAATAAATCACTCTTTTGTATTCTGGTTTTTTGCCATTGATTGCAAACGTCTGAAATTTAAAAAGAAACCGATTTTTTTTAATACAGAGCTGAATTAAATGCCAGAAAATTTATAAAAGAAAAAAATCAAACATGTGAATTTGAATCGGTTAGAGATACAAGTTCTCGGAGTGTGTAAATATATTTTGCTATTAATTGTAAATAATCTATCGAAGTATATAATATCTACTTACCACGAACTAATTACAACGGGCTACGGGGAAAATAGACAGACCCAAGGCACCCATTTGTTTGTTCTTTCTCTCACAAATTTCCTGTCTACATATTCCAGTTTATAGAAGCGAATTTCCTTTTTGCCGGTGTCTGGTTGCTGGTCCCACCGAGCGAAAGTTTCAATGAACTGCAATTGTGAACACAAAGTGATTATTTCCCATATCGTCGATCGGTCTTACTGTGTCATTTAATCTTTATTGTCCCAAGATTAACGCGGTTTAACGCCAGGAAAGCCCCTTACACCAAAGACGCAAACCTGCAAGTAATCCCTTTTCCGCTGCTATATAGGGACAGCAAACTATGCACTTGTATTATTTTTGGGTGCCCCGTGTGGGACTTTCCTATACCGGTGCTTTGCCAGAGATGATAAAGAAAGCTCTCGTTGGGGACAATCGATCTGGTCGTTGTTTGCTTTACCTTTCAATACACAGCGAATCCAATTTATTTCCCCATTCTTCTTTTAACTGATACGTATACGTAGGTTAATACACCGGGCGAAAAAATATTAAAGAAATTTAAATGCTCATTACGCAACTATTGGGTAGTCGGGGATTTTTAATGCACAAAATCGGGGGTCGTTGATAATTTTAATTTAAGTAAATTCAATAGTTTTATCCACCTGCTTCGATCATTTCGGGACTTTTACCCCATGTGATGTAATTTATAAGCTGTAGGTATATAATAAATGCCAATGATTTATTAAAGTTATTTTTTATAGGAGTGTCATATCCAAAACCAAGGAGGTACATTTTTACAATCATCTAACAATAATGGGATTTTAACAAGGAACGTCGAGTATTATAATTCTTACGTATACAAGAAGATTTAAACAACAAAAAGATTAGTGACTTATTGGGATTGCTCATCAAATTAAAATATCAGTACCTGAATAAGATTATTGCATGAGCTAATGAAAATTTTCAAGAACACAAAAAATATTTTATTAGGTAGCATATTATACCAGTATTGCCGAGTTGTTACAGAGAGAGAGAGAGAGAGAGAGAGAGAGAGAGAGAGAGAGAGAGTGAGTGAGAAAGAGAGAGATATTTTCAGGTTTTGTATCAATCCGCTTTGCTGCGTTTGCACTTGTATGTTGTTCCTTAGCATCATACAGAGAGAGAAAGAGAGGCGAGGCACTACCACTCAAGAGGCGGATTTCTCGATCAATAACTACTTTATGTCCCCAATCAGACGCTTGTCTTGAGAAACAAAATCTGGCGCTTTTTCTGCAGAAGAAACAATTCCATGTATAATTGGAAGCATTTCCGGTTATGTTTATTACCTTCTTGGACATAAAACTGGAGTAGGGTAGGGAAATACTGCCGTTTGATTACATGTAGTATTGATCAAGAAAATCACACCTGAATAAAAATTGCATCTCTATGGAAATCCTAAATGTTTTTCCCGCCAATTCTTCTGTACTTTTTCTTTTCTTATCTTTATGAAATAGTATTATATCTAAACTACAGTGTGTCATGTAATGATTCATTTGTTATGCCAATATAATTTATAGCCATTCTGTTTAAATAATATATATTAGGTTTACCTAAGTAATATTCATATACAAAATAAGGTCAATTTCTTACCTTGTGATCTGCTGCTAATCCTCTTTGTTTCATTAATTTGGGACATCAACATTCAAAAAAATCTTTATCATTATGCAGGATTTAGTCAATTTAAATGGGCTTTCTCAGTACGTGTATATTTTAAATCTTTCCAAACCCTTTTCTATCTTTCTGCACAACAGGTAGACGTGTTATTCAGACAAACTGGATAACAATACTTAATTCTGTTTTGACAAATCTAAGTGGCCAAGAATTATTCACTGCTGAAAAGGCTCTGCATTGTAAATAAACAGTGCATAATAGCACAAAGGGTCATTGTCAGAGAAATACGGGTTTATAAAATTTTAAGAAGTGCTGTTCAGTAACCTTTTCATAGTCATTAAGTTTTCTTCGATGTATTTTGAGATTCAATTGAAGTCCTTTGAACGTCGCCTGCTGGGGATGTTTAAAAGTTAATTAAGATAGTGATCAAGTTTTATGAGTATCCGAGTGTTATATTCTGAATAAATTTACTAAAAACTGTATACTGTACTTCTGAGATCGAAAATAAGATTTCCTATTACTTTGTTTGATTATCATACTTTGTCTGAAATCAGACAAATCCATTAATTCTTGAATTAATATTTTCATATATTTATTGAACCAAATATGTTATGTCTTTGGATCTATTATTTCCTTAAACAATATTGCCAATTAGCAATAAAAGTACAATTAAAAAAAAAAAATCCAAAATTTCCAAAATCCGGTCCTTCGTCTTTTTCTTATAGATATAGATCTAAACACCCTTACACTATATAATATGTACATGTACATGTATGTGACAATATGTACAGATGTACATGAATAAAATTGTTCATAAAATGTTTTCCAGATCATTTTAATTTTCTAGAAAGGTTTTTTTTAAACATATTTGTTACACAGAAAACGATTTTTTTCGGTGGGTTTTGGGGGAGGAATAACAATGGCTTCAGTTTAAAACAACATATCTGTGTTGAATATCCGGGGCGAGGACACTGTATTCCTTGGAGACGAATCTCGCGCGCGAAATTTCCTGTTGGCTGTCCTAAAGTGAATCGCTTACGGCTACAAGCTCTTTATATTCCCACAAAAAACCCGGTGCGTCTCCCCCCATCAAAGGTGAATCGCTGCTCGGCCATCGATCGACGACCGTTGTTAAGAAACCCAGAAATCTTGTTAATTATTTGACATCTTTAAGTTTATTTAATGCACGCAAGTTTGTTGTATGTATATTTGAGATCTCTGACGAAGATTTAGCACCAACGGAATAAATAAAGTCCTGGAGATAATAAATATTGTGTTATCCATTGCTCCGCAACGGTTAGATTTACAAGTGTGGGTTTCGTTTATGTTACCAACACGTTTAAGTAAGAAGATGGACATTTTTTAAAACACCTACGAGTAATCAGTCAACACAACTAACAAAACTTTCTATTTATCGATTTTGTTAATTAGAGAGAGAGAGAGAGAGAGAGAGAGAGAGAGGTGGGGAGAGATAGAGAAAATGAACTTTGGAAAATTTTAAAAAATAAAGACACAATATCATAACGGTACCTATCGTAATTTAGTAAATATAACGATGTACATCAAAACTAGTTTTTGATGTTCCTTTTTGCCACGTACCTGACCAATTTTTCTCTATAAAAAAAAAGAATGTATTTGTATTTTCACACGTCAACTTGATTAAAATTTCTACAAATCAAAGAATCACTAGAAAATAAACGCATCATGTTTTAATTTCAAGCTTTTGCGTCTCCAAGTTATTGTATTTCATCTTTGTGGGATGAGTCCTTGGGGTTTTTTGCAACCTTTGAGA
>WFKH01006014.1:51697074-51740214 GCA_016163765.1 Magallana hongkongensis
TTCATCTTTGTGGGATGAGTCCTTGGGGTTTTTTGCAACCTTTGAGACATCGTTCGATCGAAGTTGTTCATCTACAAAGCATATATACGTGTATATATATACACTTGTTTATGCCAAGCATAAGTCGTGTCTTATCGAAAGGATATCCTACTCACAAGAAGGAGAGGTTATCTGATAAAACTGGGATGGGTTAAAGCACCGGAAAAACACACACCTGATGCTGAGAAAAAATTAATTAATTAGTTCCTGAGAAGTTGATAACAAGATGTTTCACCCCAGACTTAACTACGTTACATTGTTTTCTATTTTCTCTCCAGATTCTCTCCTGTTCTCCAAAATAAAGAGAGCGAACAAGTGTCTGTTCCCGCTGTCTCCATGAACACGTGTGGGGGTAAGGAACTTGGTCAACTAGTCATAAATGAACCAGTCATTTTTGGAACAGTGAACACTTGGGGAGAGTTTCATATGAAGTCGATACCCCATTTACATTTAGAACCATCCGGACTTTAAACCGATATGGATTGACTTAAAAACTTTATTTATTACAAAATTAGATGCCTTTTATTCTTATCTTCTATTTGTTTCGAAATTTTGTGTCCTGAATATGAGCTATAGCTAAAAGAATCGGAGCACTGTCGCCTTTGGTTTTTCTAGTGATGACGTCAATGCTAACTTTCTGAATAGCAGTAATTCCTCTTTGCTCTGTTCAAGAGTTTTAGCTATAGTATTCCTACTGCATGTGGGCTTTCATTCGATGTTGATTGCTTTAGCGTAAAAATAGATAGTACTTTTATGAAAAAAATGTACATAAGAAGTTTATAAATGTACATTATATGTGATGTATACGCGTTTAAATTACTACAGTATTTAGGTAGAAACTGCTTGTGTAATGTACAAATTGTATCAATAGATGTAGGGAGAGGACGAGTTAAGTATTTAGAACTTGTGCCTAATTCCATTGTACAATATTGCGATAAAATATGTTTAAATCAAACAAAAACTTTTCTGAAAACATGTACTAATATTCGAATTTTTAAAAATATTACCACTTCTTTGTCTTATCGGTCGCATTTTAATTTATCAATTTTATTTATGAAAGGAGGGGAAATTTTTCCCTTTTTAACGATTTATCGCCATTATGTTTAAATAATTTTTCACCAGAACTGCAGTTGTAGATTTTTTTTTTCAAACAACGAATACACTATAAATTAATCCCTTTCAAGAAGGCCATAAATGAGATGTTATCTAAAACATTAATTTTGTCTAATATTATTTATTCTAAATCGTCAGCAGTCTTTACGTAAATAAAACACATCCCCAGAACGATGTATTTAATTTATCTCTTTTCTTCTGTTTTCATGATATATTATATGTATTATATTATATGTAAATTTCAGTTTATGGGTATAGACCTAATTTAAACAAATAACGAAATAATTATCGCAGTTTTCAATTTCTCTAAAGTAAGAAAGAATTCTTCATTTGACGTAGTTACGATTTAGTCGAAAAGATGAGAATTAATTTCCTCGTCAAAGCCTTGATTTCCTTTTCTGGTCCAAATAACGGCCTTTTATTAATTATTATTCTTCTCGTTATCAAGATATTAGTAAATAATCATGCTTAATTAAAATGTATTCCTTTTTTTTTATTTGTTTGTAATCTTGCAATAACGTCAAAACAGACTTACATGCTTTCGTTTTCATATTGAGATTTTTTAAAATATCCATCTCATTAGGAATAGTAAAAATGATTACATCATAATGATTATCATAGCATATTCTACTGATAATGTGCTACATTTCTTTGATTAATTTTAAATGAACTTGTTCGACGTCATCTTCTCTGGTGAATAAATATAATTAGCGTCTGTTACTCGGTTGTTGCGTTCTGACTTCATAGCAAACAACGTTCTAACGTTAATATGATTGACTACTCTTTGCTGCTTTAACTGCAAAACGAAAAAGTTGAACACATCTTATATTTAAAAACATCGAAGACAGGAAACGAAATACGTTTGATCTATTTCCCTTAGTTAATTGTGGTTTTAATCAGAACTGAAATCTAAGCAAGCTTACGCATTTCCACTCAAACTTTTGATTTATTGGTTGAAGTAAATAAACATGACTTATACTGACGACCCGTTATCTTACACCAGTTTTTTTTTCTCTCCCTGATGTTAAACTAAATTCGAGAAATGTTGTATATAGCTGCCTGGTAGAGGTCAGTTGTTGAACTCGTACCAGTCACGTGACATAGGAATCGTTAACGTCAAAATAAAAGAGTTCCATAAATGTGTCATATGATGTTCGTAAATTCTAGGAGGTTCAAAATGACAGAGTCTAAACAGATGTACGCAAGTTCTTTAACAAGAAAGTTTGGTGGGGTTTTTTTTGGCTTGAACCGAACAACAATTTATATGGTCTACAATGTATCATAATTCTTCTTTATTTCTTCACTACGTCATATTTAAGTGTATAGTTATAACATAAAGTCTGATAACAAACAATATATATTGTCCCGAAAGCTCCTGAATTCTGTTAAACTCTTATCTCCGTAAACATCGCTACAAATTTAAAGATGAAATGTGAAGATGATATGCCACCCGATATCCATGTGCCCTTGATTAGTGTCTATCAACTTGGATTTCGATTTTCATGCTTCACAGCAGGGTTTTCATTTTTTTTTCTCGAAGACGATAGGTAAACGATAGATATAAACATGTCAAGGTTTTAATCGTTTTAGCTCTGACAATAATGAAACTTTAATGAAATCGTGATATGTGCCACTTATAATGGAAATTACGTACGTGTGTCTCAGGCATTGCGACCTCAATGGCGTTTCCACCTACTGATGACAAAGAAAATCCGGGGCTTCACGGAAACAAAGACGGGAATAAATTGTGATCAGCAGCTTCATTGAATAATAACACACCAAAACTGTTAAGGAAATATAGTTTTAATGTACATGTAGCAAAAAAGTATGTGCAATTTCAGATTTAAAAATGCAATGTTAACTTTTCAGGTTTTCTTTTATTCCATTTTATCAGAATATGTCCAGCTTCTGCTTTTTTACTATTTCGTAATGAAATGATTAAACTCTTTTCGCTCTCATATAATGGTCAAATAACTGTTATCGGAGTGTTGGGATGGTTAGATGCCTTGTGGGGTATCGACTCCGGGTAATGTAACAAGCATATGGAAGCTGAGAAACATACTATTGGTGTACCTCTTTATTTATCCCAACATATATCATATGAATCATAAGTATAATCAAAGCGCAATATCACATTTCAGAATGCAGAAAAATTTTCCAAGGGAGGAGGGAGGGGGTCCAAGGATAATTTTGTTTGCCGGGAGGGGAGTGTCCGAGGCCTAATTTTACTCTGTGAATTTAGATAAAAATTGAATTTCCAGGTGTAAATTGTAGTCACAGGACAAGTCAGGACAATATTAATCATATGGATCACAATATATGTAGTATCTGGATCACAAGTATGAATAACATGTACTATCTCGATCATACGCCACTCCAACGTGTTATGTCTGGATCATAAGTCGGACCAACGTGCAGTGCCTAATTATAATTCACAACAGCATAAAGTATCTGGATCAAAAGTCAGACCAATATTTAGTATCTGGATCACAAGTCACTCCAACATGTAGTATCTGAATCACAAGTCAGACCAACATGAAGATCTGGATCACAAGTCAAACCAGCATGTAATATCTGGAGCACAAATCAGACCAACCTGTAGTATCTGGATGACAAAAAGGATGAATATGTAGTATCTACTAAAACACAAGAAATACAAACATGTAGTAATGTCTGCATCACAAGTCAGACCAATATGTAGTATCTGGATCACAAGTCAGACCAACATGTAGTATCTGGATCACAAGTCAGACCAACATGTAGTATCTGGATCACAAGTTAATCCAACATGTAGAATCAGATCATAAGTCAGACCAACGTGTAGTCTCTGGATCACAAGTAAGACTATCATGTAGTATCTGGATCACAAGTCACTCCAACATGTATTATCTGTATCATAAGTAAGATCAACATGTAGTATCTGGATCACAAGTCACTCCAACATGTATTATCTGTATCATAAGTAAGATCAACATGTAGTAACTGGATCACAAGTCACTCCAACATGTAGTATCTGGATCATAAGAAGGACCAGCATGTAGTATATCGATTACAAGTCAGACCAATTGATATGTAGTATCTGGATCACAAATAAGATTATCATTTAGTATCTGAATCACAAGTCATGACCAATTCAGCATATAGTATTGAAAAGATAGGTCACATCAATATTTATTATCTGTATTATATTTCATATCAACGGTTGTTTTTAAAGGTATTTTTGGGGGGTGCTTTGAGAAAAGACTTTCTCGCCTTTTTACATGTATATGTTTTTCCTTATCAATGACAGCACTCTACCAAATTGGGAGTTTTTATCAAGATGCGTCGTAACTTGGAACCAAGGCATATGTAGGAGTGGTGCTGATGCTTAGATTGTCTTTAAGAGGTGTTTGTGCGTTCTTTATATTTAGCGCTTTATTCTGTCTTTTCGTGACAATAATAACTTTTTACAACACATTTACAAGAAAGAGACAAAACTTTTGCAACGACTCTCTAGAATCTTGATATCATATTCTAATAAGTAAGTGATAATGAAGTGAGAAATTGGTGAACGATTTTCGATAAATGTCTGTCCATTTGAAAACCTTAACAGTTTATTTCTAATCCCAGATTAGTTTTGATTTTAAGTTTGACAAACTTTAGTTCAGACAAATTCAATTTATGAATTGCATGGATTTGTAGAACAATTAATTTTACCACCTTTTAGCACTATAATCAATAGAATACGTGGATACATTTGAATGTTTTATAAAACTGCGTCGCGCTGTAAAAGCCTCTGAGAATCAACGTGCAAAAAATATTTGAAAAGGATTATGGCTTCTTGTAAATGTTTACTTTTGAAAAAAAATTTCAATGATTTTTACTGTATGATGTGCGCATTTCTAAATGCACAAACGAAACACTCCTCGGACTTAGGTTTTTAATTGTTACGTAGTCTCTTCAATTATTGTACCGATGTTTTACAAATCGCTAGTGAAGTATTGATTGGTGAAATCAGTTTGCAGATTATCGTGAAATTAGTTCAAGATATTTTTTTACTTATAGATAATTACATGTATGAAGATGTCTTACTCAGGTCATAGTCTCTATAACCAATGCCATGAAATACGGCACTGGATTTCCCCAAAGAAAAAGACGCTGTGTATGCAGTAATTAAAATTTGACATTTTCCCCGGCGTAACGTTGTGGGATCAAGCAATGGAGAGGGGGAAATCTCCATAAAATCTTCTCTGTAACGCACAACGTTCTTTTATGGTATTGTATAAATGATTCCCTTTGTGCTACAGACAGCAGCGCAAAAAAAATGCACGGATTGCAAAATTCTTAACGCTACAAAAACAAGCGAAAACAGTTTGTAGGCAGACCACCGAGAAAAAAACATATGTCTTTGGAGGAATAATGACAAATACATCAACAAAACAAAACAAAAATCTGTGAGACTTTGGGTCGAACGTTTTTCTTGTCCACTGACAAGAGCAATCACAATGGAGGTCTCAAAGGGGAAATATTGACGTCACGCACGGTCGAATGTAACGTGACATCGGCTCTGCAGCGGTAGCAACCAGGAAATTACTTCAAGTGCATCACTTGTTGCACGCGCAGCGTATGAAACCAATGTTCGTATTTACATGTTTATGTTGTGTAAAAGAATTTCGCTCGAAGAGGTTAATTGGTACGTGCAGATTGCGTACTCTGTTTATAAACAATTTTTTGCGGGATTCGGGGATAAAATAATCAATTAGCACTGCTTGTTAACAAAGCGTTTTGAAGGGAAGGGTCTAGGGGGTCAGCTAATGAACGGTACTGGGGCCCCGCACTATCGTCCTCTTTTGAAGAGAGATGTCCACAGAGTATGATAAGTAACCTAATGTCGCTTATTTATTTGTTGTTCGTGATTCAATTAAGATCTCTTTCAAGTTTTGAACAAGGCTGTTTTATTTCACGTTAATCAACGACGTTTCATTTTTTGAAATAATGGAAGAAACTCTTGAATTTGTTCATTAATTTTTAAAAGCAATGTAACCAAAGTGTTTGGATCATATGAGTTCCATTCTATAGTAACTCAATTTGACCCAGATTGTCTCAGATAAAATAAAAGAGAGAGAGAAAGAAGAAAAAACTCCAAACGGGAGTTTATCAAACTGAATATCAGGAGGTTTAGAAGCGGTAGATGAATCTATGGCATGTCTGATGTGATTTGTTTGCGAGCCTACGTAGAGGTTGGGCGATAAGAAGAGATACAGGGAGAGATTCGGGTTACAGTAGAAGTAGTTCCGAGTTAACGGCACACATTACAGTCAACGGAGGAACAAAAAGAGCTTCGATGTATATGTATATGACCTAACACGCCTCGGCAATTAGTTTAATGTTAAGTTTTGGTGTTTGATTCCTTCTACCTGCTTGAGTATCCGCATCAAGCTCCGTGCTCCGGGAGGATATAATACTTTTTTTTTCTTTGAGAAGTATCGTTATATAAACGAGTTCCAGAGGTTAATTAATGGTGAGAGTTATAAGAAAAGGGGCTACTTCTTGGCAAGTAAGGCTTCTAGCGCCGTGGATGATAAGCAGTCGAAGTGAATATTACAATTAATTACGGATTAATAAGGAGAGGCCATGTGATTCGGGATTAGCGTTTGAAGATCACGGACCCAGACTTCCAGCTTTCCACACACGTTTTTGCAGTAATTATCGAGAGAGTGCTTTATCGCCGTTTTTTCATATTAATTCATCTCCAATATAAATATAATATAGATAAGATATCCGACTTTCCCGTACAACAATCGGAGCCACTTTAAGTTGTTACGTGATGAGTGCGCGGGCACAAATTCGTATTTACGGAAATAACTGTTCCGTACTACGATTATAAGTCATGGGGCATTAAGGTCGAGATATTGGTGAAAAACAAAACTTTTTTTTAAAAACAAAATATCTTGAACCATGGATGGAGTTTTAAGGGTGAGAACAATTTGTGTGACATTGGTGCTATGGATTTCTGCCTGTGTTTTGGCCTTCGCCGATGTTGGACTTATACCAGGGCCAATTGTCACCAAAGCCCAGTGTCGGGCCAAATGTCTGCAAGAGGTATACAATTATTGGTGTTCCTACGTATTCACTTTTTGGTCTAATTTACCCGTTTTCATATTTGCGTAAAATAACTTTTTCGGTATCTATCATGAATGATTTTTATTGCGTTTCAAGAAATTTAGAACAAGGCTTAATTTCTCAAACCATCATTTACTAAAACTTAAAAACGTCTGATTCAACAAAGCAATTAATTTTGATTATTTCACCATAGATAAATCGATAAATCTTTTTATTAATTAAAATTTTGTTTTTAAAGGGGGTGGGGTAAAATCAAAATTTTCAAATTAGATGAACTGCACCTTAAATTATGTTAATAGCAGATTGTGAACAAATACTGGTCATAATACAATGTTTTGCCAGGTACTTGTTACATTTAAAATTTAAAAAAACTAGAATTAATAAAAGAGATAAATCTAGTACTGATTTTAATTCCTGTATGTCACCCTTATATGGTTTTCCAACTTTAAAAAAGGGGAAAAGAGAAACTCAAAGTTTGATAGTGCAAAGATATTGAAAATGATGATAAATATGATTGAGCCATGCATTGCACTTTCATAAAATAATATTCCTTTTTAGGTAAATAAAGATGATATGATTTAAAGTACCTTGTAATAGTTGAAATAAAGTAATTGCCTATGAAAAAGTTCTACTCAGAAAATAGTCTCATTTTACTGAATACAATAGACAAGTTAAGACGAGTTAAGTTAAAATTATACCTTTTTGTCCTTACCATACCTTTTACAAAAAATATTTATTTATTGTAAAAATAAGATATTAGAGATTCATTTAAAACATTCATTAGGTACATGTATATGTATGATAGATCATTGTACCTAAAGAACATTTGAAATGGATGAAACTGAATATATCACCCCCCCCCCTTTTTTTTTACCAATGTTCAAAGTCTTCCTGATGCCAGTCAAGTGGTTTTGTAGCAGTTCTTAAAAAAAAAACCAAAACATTGTCACCAAATCATAACTTCTGATTCTAGCTAATGCAGTTAGGGTGAAGGATCACATTCAGAACTAACTTTGTGATTAAGTAGTGAAAGGCAACAGACTATGCCTTTACTTATTTCACTCGGTTTTGTCGCTATAGATGCCAAATTGTGCTAACTTTTCTAAGGGACAACTGCATGATAATCCTCAAGAAATAATTAATCTTGTATTAAGTTTTCTCGATGCAAAAATCTGTTTTCGCTTTCACTATTTTAAGGTAACAATGTTGTTACAGGCAAAGAGAATTTATGAGAAAACAGGTTGTTATTAGGTCTACATGGTTGGGGACAAATTGATTAATATGTTTGCAATTTCATTTGTTCAATGACAGTTGAATGCAAACATGAAAAACACAGGTGCAGGTACACAAATGCATACATGCTACTTGGAAATGTGGTTTTGAGAAATTAAAAGATATTTATCACCCATAAAAAGGGGTGCAATTTAATTGCACTGGAATGCTCTTAAAGATAGGATAAGATGGGAAAGATAAGATGGTTTTGTCTGATGTTCATATTTTCCTTGCTGACTACAAATTCTAAAATCCAAACTGACTTAGAAACTATGTACTGAAACTATTATTTAATGGTCTACAGTATTGTAGTACTCGAATAGATTATTTGATTCTAACTCTTTTTTAAAACTTTTTCTAGCTTTAAATTCATTTAATACATGACAAGAAACATAATTATGCTCCTGGAAAAATATTTCTATTGACATAGGGCATTTCAATTTTGGAAATAAGCTTTTTGACATTTATGGTAATCTTTTCTTTTTAAAATACGGTTATTATATCAATTACGTATCTATGATATCTAGCAATTTTATTTTTTCATTTTTTTAAATATTTTATAAATTGATTTGAAAGTCTTAATTTTTATGGGAAGTTATATAAAATATAAAAAGTATATCAGTATATCATAATGTATATCAATTAGTTTTTTTTTAAATGGGTTGTATCAATATATGAGTTTTAAACTTTCAAAGTTAAATAATTGGCTTAAATTAGAACACTAGACCATTCATTTTTTGCTTTAATTTTGTCCTTATTTCTTTCAGTTACTGAGATCCCCATTTGATGACAAATCTTGCTTCAAGAGAAAAAGTTGTGATGTGGTAAGATATTTATACAAATCATCCACATTTCTCTTCAGAAAAATTCCAATTTGTTTCCCCTTGTTTCAGTCCTTGATTCTACAATTATGCATGTCATTTCCCCCAGAACCTTTTAGTAACATCATAGAATATCTATTTTTTGTAACATTTGCCATGAGTTTGTGAACATTAGGATTTAGATCCGACCCTTACACAAGGTCGTTTATTAGCCTTAATTATAGAGAAAGAGTGGGTATATAGCTGCTTTTCCACTATTTTTGCCTCAATTTCCATTAAGTTGATGTAGAGCAAGCTTGATATAATTTCATTAAGAAGAGTGAGGGTAGATTTCACTTCCTGATATCAGGAGAATCACTAAAGAAACAATGACAGAGAGCTTAAATCTGGGAGACCAGATTGGATAATGTATGCAAGCTGCACTTTGAAGTTACTGAAATTTATGTGTGACATTCACATCGGCTATTGTATCAAGATCTTGCTAAACATAGCTTACCTAGTTCTCTTGAAATAACCTTATTGTTAATTGTGACAGCTAGTATACACTTATTTCATGCCTTAACAGCCAAAACTATTGTCCAAAGGTAGGAAGCAGACTTGAGAAATTTTTGTCAGAGCCAAAGGCCGAGGACAATAGTTTCTTGGTACTTCTCCCCTTGTGTTTACATTTGTCTTTAATTATTGATTAAAGACAGAGTTATAGTTACCAATTATTTAACATCAATTTACATTGTAGATGTATAAGTTTAGTAATAATAATTATTATCTAGGAACAAAAAAATTATGCACATTAAGAAAATATTAAGATATGCTTAAATATGTACTAGTATAAATTTAGATAATTTGCCTTTTTACAAAATTGTAAAGGGTACTACATTTTTCAAAAGTATTTCACAGCTAGCTAAGAGCTGGAAAACTGGTTTTGTGACTGTTAAGACCATGTATGCACTGCATTCATTAGATCAATTATCAGCATTTAAATTCATGGAAGACCAGGAAAAATGATTTGGTTATACATAAATGTATCTGACTCTGTAATGATATGTATGTACATGAAAAATATGACGGCATCAGAAATCTATCTTAATTTCACTTTTTTCTCTTCTTTTATTTTCCAGTGTTGGAATATGTGTGAAAATATCATCATTACACCTGAGATATTTTCAGAAATCTGCAACAATGAGGATTACTGCGTAAGATATCAGGTTTTAATATCCTATTTGAATCTATTATGAGAATCAGCCAGGAGGTAACAACTTTCGAATATGTTATAAAAACCAATCTCAGATTTGTACCTTTTAAACTGTAGAAAGGTCTAACATTTCTTCTAGATTGTTTGATTCATCTTAAGCATCAAATTATTAATTAGAAACATGTGGAGAAACTGCTACAAGTAGAAAGCTCTGATTCATAGAGGAGTGATGAAGATCAGTTTTAATATTTTGACCAAGCTGACTGCAGATGCAAATGATTTTCAAAAATAAAAAAAGTATGCTTAATTGATGAACTATATAAGTTTTTTATGTTTTTTATGAACTGTTCATGCATCTTTCTTTTCTTTTTTTTCCTGTAGCAAAGAGGTTGCCGGATAGCATGCAGCTTCAACAAAACAAAAGGTAGATATATATACATACTCTATTGGATAGATACATAAGTGACTGTTGATGGGATAATATTGTTTTGTAGTTTGTCATATTACTGGTCAATATCTAGTAGTAATTACCTTCTATTCCAACGTATTACGTACAGCATTATGCATATACCATACGTGCATATAGAAACGTACTTGAGTAAAATATGTTATACTGTATGCCCTTATTTGAACCTTGAAATTTCCAGAGGGAAGCCTCATTCTCTGTGTACAGCATTATACATACAAGTATATGAAGTATTGTGTAAGAGGTATACTGGTTTACTAGACTTCTCATATTTTGCCCTGTTTCTAGGGAGAAGAAAAGTTTCAATTCTCTTTTATGATGCACTGTCTTAGAGCAGAATATAATTTAATGATTGTGTTCGCATGGCCAGGAACAGTCAAAATCCAATTAAAACGAGTTCTTTTCCCTTATAACACAAAGATAAAAAAGAACCCCGAGACTCATTAATGCTGCTCTACTATTATTATTTTGATCTAGTTTTTCGGGGATCTTTAATTGGCTAGACTCCTTATGGGGGGAATCATGTGAGAATTGGGGGCAAAATCGTAATTATTTGAGAAAGTTAATCTACAGTTTTGTGTCGGTAAATTGTTTGTTTGTGTTGATCGAGTTCCAGACAGCTCTGTCCAGAAATATTTGGCCTGGAAGCTGTCCCTTGCTGTGGTTAGTGGCTGATCTATAATTAGTTATGATCTTTCCTTGTGTATGTTGGCAACTCCCAGAATTTGACCAGTTGGCTGCTAGTAGTAAAGATAGACTCTGATAAGATAAACAGGGAAATTAAAACATCAAAATCTGTTACTTGGGAATGGCTGCAGGGTTGACTGCCCAATGCCTGGCAACCTAAAGTATAACCTCCCTCAAAACATGTCCTCTGATGTCAAGGTCAATCTGCTTACTGTGACATTGAATATTAGCCTTTCTCAGACCGATTAATGTTATCAGTACATACAAAAAAACATGGTATTCATTTATTAAATAATAATATACATGTATTTGGGTCCATTTCAGTACCATCATCCATAAGTTGGAGCTTTGGCATGGAACCCGCTGTGATGAATTTTAAAAAGACACAGAACACAGAAATTGCATGGGAGACTCCTACCTCTGAACAAGCATCTGGATTAAAGCAAGCTTTTGTGTATATTCTCATGGCTAAGGAGCCTGTTGGTAATCCCAGGAGTAGAACTTGGACAGAAGTCACACAGGTACAGAAAGAGAGAGAGAGAGAGAGAGAGAGAGAGAGAGAGAGAGAGAGACAGATGAAGAGAGAATGACAGAGAGAGAGAAAGTCAGAGACATGGAGAGAAACACACCACCTATAACCAAGACCTTTACGCATTCTATTCATATACCGGTATACAGTACATATAGATCTAGAAATATTTTGTGTTGATCATGGACTTAACATTTTCAATAGATATGACTTAACTCCAACAACACTATTGCAAAAAGTACACATATGTATGTTAATTATAGAGCTAAGGCTCGGAATTTGCGGTTTGGGGTTATGGAAGAGGCTTTTATCAGCTCTTCTCTTGGTGAAAGATTCTCTTTCAGTTTTCGTATCCATAGTATCAGAATTAACTTCATCAAAGCAGTATTGATGTCAGCAGGATCTAAACTCATCTTATCACCTGCTAAAGACTTTGTTTTTACAGGACTGATGTCTTGATAATGACGAAATATGATTTAAAAGCTTTCACCGGTTAATAGCTAATATTTTGGTTGCTTTGAATTTTCAACACATTTTTTCAAAGTTCAGCTTCGTGATTTCGAATCCCATTACAATTTCTTTTTAAGAAGAAATAAAACAAAAATAGTCGTACCTTTTGATCGGAAAACAATAGGTCTATGAATTGCATATCAGTTGCCCAGTAAAATAGTGAACATTCATGCAGGTTTATAAAATACCTATATAACACCTGTGTCTTGCAAATTTGTATCATGTCAAACATTTTGCCCTAGCCGCTCTGTAGACTTCAAATATGAAGATCTTGATTATTATAAAGTGCTAAATGATTAAGAACCATGCTTTAGAAGAGAAGAAGTTTTTTTTTTTCCTTCCGAAATATGATGAAGAAAATTATGCAATAATCTGAGACATAAAGATGCCTGAATAACATGGGAAATGACTACTTCTGTACCTTGGTTATCAATACTCCTCAACAAATTAAAGGAATCTAACGCAGCATTTATCACTTTCCTCATATATTTTATTAATCTGCTCATAAAATTTATTCTCCCTGCATTCATCTCCAGAATCTTGTGTATCAATATTGCGCAGTGTAAGTATGTAGAAAGGAGATCTATTTTTGCTGTGCATATCTTACGAAAGACTTAATCCGTAAATCAATCTGTTTATTGGTCTTCCATGCAGCGTTAATATTGTGAAGGCAGATCATAATTTGCTCACATTTCTTATAATGTGTCACCTAATTTTATCTGCCAGCCTGCGATTAAAATAGAACCATCCTGGCTCTGAACTCAATGTCAGTGAAGAGAAAAAACCCATGGATTTCAGTCTTATGGAAACTGACAGAGAGAGGAAGATCTGTATGTGTGGCCTTGCAGCCTTTGAGCCTTTGATGAGGATGTAAACACGCATAATCACAGAAATAAAAACATGTACATTTATTCATACTGTTTTTTTATTGGAGCCAGTTCTGTGTTGAGCAGCAAGGGTCAGAAGAGTGCATCCTTGGGGCGCTGTCTAGCATCGTTGTGGGTACATTCCTACTTACTACTACACCTTTCAGTGATATGCTGGAAGAGGTGATGAAAAAATGTCTGAACCTTCCACCTGTTGCCGAAATCTTCAGGCTTACTGCCGGCCCAGATGCTGAAACAGCACTCAGAAATATTTAGAAAACATACCACTCTAATGTTTCAATATTGCAGATCTACCAAATATCAGGATCTTTACCACGGTGTGCTGCTTTCCTCTTAAGTAGCTTGTCTTATCATAGTAGAGATAGATAGAAGAGCTATGGCACCAGTCAAGAAAAAATACAGCACACACGGACATTACAGTTTCTGTTCCTGACTGGCCTCCATCATTGGTGCATCTTCCGATAATCCACTAGTTTTCCTCATCATTAATACATCTTATTTATGAAGTATCCACTTGAAGTGAAGCAAACATCAAACCCTTTAACAGCACTCCAGCTCGTAATCGTAATAAAATCACCTCTATCTCCCAAATACCACCAGCAGTGTCGAATCGACTGATATTTTATTTAATACAGTCTTCTCTTTTTTAACTTAATCAAAATTTCAAGGCTGGCAGGGTCTATATATTATTGCTGAGACATGACAAAGCAGGTTTTTCTTAATTATCCAATAAAGATTTCATAGCAAAAAAATTATACTTCATTTATTGTAGCTAAGAAAATACACAGGTGCTTTTGAAAATATATTTTTGATCCATCTCTAATTGTTTAATGTAGAAACGGATGAAGTTGAGCAGTGCAGTTTATTATGATAGATAATCAATTTTTGGTTGAACTGAGTTGCCTTCACATTAATTTGTATATTCGCTGCATTCTAACAGAGAGAATTTGATATGTAGCGAGTAAGAAATAAGTGCATTAAAGTACAACATTTGAAATAAAATGTATGAGATACCACTCTAAAATCCAAATATTTCATATGCAATTCTTTTTTTAAACTTTTAGGATTTTTGAAATACATAATACTTTTAATCACACCACATGTACATATGTTAATTGCCCAGTATTGTACAGTAATTGAAATGAAAAGGATTGTTTAATATGTATGCAATAATATACATGTATTGAATGTTTTATCATAAATTAATCCATTTGTTGCTTCCAAGTCTTGTTGTAGTTGGATTGTGTATTGTAATAATTGTAGATGAAATTTATATGGTTTTCTAGTCATTTCCTAGTTATTTTTTTATTTCATCAAAAATTATTTTTTAAAGATATGAAATAGATAATTGTATGAATAAAATTGAACACTGCTGGTTAAAGCCTATACAATGATAAATTTTGAAAATACAAACATTTTCAGTGATATTGCAAAATACTTTCATTTATCAGAACACTTAATGAATGTTGATAGTGTCCTACATGGTAGCTAGTTCTTCTCCAATTATTATTAATGTAAACCTTTTTAAATGCTGTCGATAATTGTTCCGTTTGTAAGCCATTGAGCAATATGGCCTCGTAGTGTACGTATTCACTCTGTTCAGTAAGAGCAGCATTAGTGTTAGTCAACAGTCACTGAAATGATTGGTGTTGCCAGTTAGTAGCTAGTTTACGCATAGACTTGATGTGAAGCGGCTGATACATGCAGGGTAGCTCTGGTACATATTACCTTTGCTTCAGTGTAACCCAGGAATATAGTACGTAACGTCTGGCTCCAACGACTTATAATCTATGTGATCTTGTAGTTTATCTCTATAGATATATAATCCAAAGAAACATTTAGGAAATTGACATATAGTGAAAAGATGTCTTTTACAAGCTTTGTCATTGTGAATATACTTATTAACTTTTTTGATTATATGAGCATATAAGTGACAGACTTAATTGAAAGCTATATAGCTCACAAACTGTAAGATATAAATGTGAGATTATCTGGTTTGGTTGTCTGCAAATGTGATGTATCAGAAGAGAGCAAAATAAATGATTGAAAAAACTATAAGTTAAAAATTCAACAATATCAGATTCTCCAAGTCCAGTCAGTGTTCCTTGGAGAATGCAATATAATAAGAGGCCAAGTAAACAGAGCCATTTCTTCAATAACTCAGCTACACCAAAAATACATTGTCTGGAGATGATATACTATTATAAGATTCTTAAATAGCTAATATTTTGTGTAAGAAGGAAAGTGCAAAACAATTGGTAATAATGTTTCCAAAGAAATGTGACCCAGTTCCCAAATGGAAAGCTCTAATGGTTATGTGTCTGTTTGGTTGTTGTTTGACAACATAGCCTCTAACAAGTTACGACTGCAATGATATAATGGTGTATACTGTATCAGCTCTATACTTCTAGATATTGCGCTTAGTAGTAATCATTCCAAGAAGTAATTGAGGCTCAATTTTCATTATTGCAGGAATTCCTTTGCTCAGTGTGCTCAAATTGTAGGAATAATACTACACTGTAGTATGTCATTTTGTCCTATCTATTTATCATAACAGCTTATGTTAGACATCTATCTTTTCTCCTTGCAGAAGAATCAATTTAATATGAACATTATGCATTTTTGAGAACAGATATCTTTTTGAAAATCTTAAAGTTTTCTGATTTAATATTTACAATGTATTTTCTTATTCATTTTTTGTAATTATTTTTGATAAAATTAAATAGGGTACAGGATGTTTTGCTTTTATAAACAATTTATTTCCCATCACTTTTATCTCTTCTAGCTATAACTAAAATTTGTTTTCCTGAAGTTTGTTTCCCACTGTTTCATTGCAAACAAAATGCATTCTCTTAAATACGTACACTCTGCACTACGACTCTTGTTATTTAGAGGTGGGATGAAAATAGATGCACAATATAATATACAGTGATATTGTTTATGATCTTGTTTTGTTAAACACAAGATTTTGGTAAAGTTGTCTTGGCACGGAACATTTCTGACTGGTGATACGCGTTTCCATGTACAAATCCACGCAGCATGAAACAGTTGTTTCTTCAATTGGCACTGTCATCATGCGATATTTTTGTTCTGAGTTCTGTCTGTGCATCCACATGAAAGAAAATAAAACAAGAGTCATCATGATTTAAGAATTGTTAGTTTATTGAGACTTAAACTGTAGAACACCGCATTGGATTGTAGGGGCTTTGCGTTGTTGATAAGTATAACATGTGTAAGCCATGGATCCGTCTCAGTTGAACGCCGAATCACACCTCATTACAAGCTGCTGATGGACGAACTCTCCCTTTATTCTTTTCTGAAAAATTACCTGCTTCATTTCATGTGCAGACACCTTGCGGCACAAGCATCGGAGCTTGTTTCCTCATGACTAATTTCTCACAGAAGTTTTTGTTTTTTTTACGTGAAGGATAATCAAGAAAACTTACCAGTTCTCTTGTGTATTTTGAAAACAATTAAATTGACAAAATATAAGCAACATCAAAAGCTTTTTCCACTTTACATTTTAACATATGAATTTTGGAAATTATAAAATGCTGCAGAAAAAAAGCTTTCAATACAGATAAATATATATTGCCAGTTGTTTAGTGTTCCTCCTTGTACAAGTTGAGCTGTATGGGATTTTTTGTGAGTACATGCAGTTTTTCTGTTGACTTCATATCCCTTCCCTTTCTTCAAAATCGGATGGTTGGAGCCATATAATTCATCATTGATCTTAATGGGACATATTCCCCTACCAAATTTGATTATGCTTACAATCCAAGCTTTCATAAAAGTATCTGATGAAGACTGCACCAAAACATTCATACCATATAAACCTAAAAACACACAGATTTCATATTTTTCTGCCTTTGCAAAGGGTCTATGAAATATTGTTAGAGACTGGTATGAATTAGAAATGATTGCCTATATATGATCATTTTATCCAACTCCCTGTTTGATTCATTGTTTTAATTTGCAAATACCCAGTTCTAGAAAATTGTACAAAGATGTGAAAATATGATACATGTACCAATATATAATTTGTATCAAATCTTTGTTTTGCTCTTCAAATGAGTGGTTTACGTAAATATATGATTAGAGATGCTCTTTGCTATATCTCTTCAAATTATATACCACTTGAAAATAAGCCAAAATGTGTTTTTGAACTGAAACTTTGGAGGATGATGAACATAGCAAAAGCATGTCTATGCACTTGAAGTTTTTCATCGTTTTGTGCTTCTAGAAGTCTGTATTTAATGTAATTTGTCTTTTCAGACAGCATCTAAACAAGTAGTGTTGAAGAAGGATGTGCTGCTTCATAGTTCGGAGTTTTGGTTGATTGCTGTAACGGAGAATGGGACGGCCACGGAAGCTCATTTTGAAAATAAAGAAACTATAGTCAAAGGTTCTTAATTATTATCACACTTCATACATTTATTCACATACAGAGAAATATGAAGATTTTTAAGATTTCTTGATTTAAGCTAGAGACGTTGTACACGTACATAATTTCATGTTTTATTGATCAAGTTTAAGATGTTGATCAATATCATCTAAAAGATGCCAAAAAATGAATTTTAATTAATTTTTTTTTAAACAGGAGTTAAGTACCCATCATCGTCTTCTCTCACTGACTACACAACCCATGGCTCCTCAAAAGGCACTGCAATTCAGGTCAATTTCACCATTGAGGAAGACCCAAGGGACACCACCCTGTCAGTGTTGTTAGAGTGGTCTGACCCTCCCATTCCCCTGAGGGAGGTGGATGCCTACAAATTGACCTGGTTTATGGAGAATTGTGAGGTGTGGGAGAGGTCACCTCCCTGTAGTATTCCCGCTGATCATTTTGCTCACACTGTGTTTTATTCCAAAGACAAAAAGGTATAATTATTCAATCTGCTAGTGTATACAATGAACAACTGCAGAAAAGCAGTAATTTATGATTGGTCATTCTGAAATATATTGTTTTATTTTTTCTTAGGTGTTCACCATTCTACAATTGACACTTAAATGAAAAATAATCATATGCTATTAAATTTGCAATAAGTGCATTATTACTTCAATGAAAAAAACATTTAATTGTCAACTACTTGTTTATATTTTCTCTAAAAATGGTAAATTTTTTAACTTTTCACTGTAACCATGCCCAGTATAAATCGGATGAAAAAAACAATTTTATCGTTCTTAATTATCAAAACACCCATTAACTTAAAAATAAATGTAAGAGAACTAATCAAGCTGTATTTCACAATTACAAATGTTAATGTATATATATAAGTTGCAAGAATGCAAATGCATTCACTGAATTGAAATTCAAAACATATAAACTGGATGATTTCCTTTCCCTGTTTCAGTCATCATATAGGATAGATTCCCTTATGTACAACACTGAGTACAATGTCAAGGTCGAACTTCAACAAGCCAATCAGAGGACCAGCACTGAATGGATAGGAGAAGTTGATTTCAAAACAGATCTCTGTGAAGAAGTTGATGAACAGACCTATACCAAGTGTAAAGTAGGTCTTATCCCCGATGAAACAGTCACAGAAACCACCATAGTGGAAGAAAAAGAAGAAAGAGGTCAGTGTGCAATCAGGTCAAGGACAGTCTGTGTTTGTCTCACCTTTGACCTGAATTTATAATATAACATACCTATAACATAAAAAATGTAATAGTGTGCAGATGCCCTTGTTTCCAATGTCAAAAATCAAAAAAAAAAAATGAATTATCTGTTAGAATCTTCCCTAAGTTAGAGTAAATGTATGTATTTATACATTTAGCTGTGTACTATATTTAGCAATTTTGGCGGAAAACGGCTTCCAGTAAATCCAGTACATTGCTAAATGTCATGCATATAAGTATATTGATAGCTACATTCAGAAATGCACTAAATCTATATCTACTGTAACATTTTAGCCAAATATTGTACACACCAACTGTAATACATGAAAGGTATTGAAAATTTAGTTCTGTTAGTGCTCTCTCTCTCTCTCTCTCTCTCTTTCTCTCTCTCTCTCTCTCTGAGACTTGAAATGCGCAGACAGTTGTAATTTGTTTGACCTGTAAGAATTTAATTATTTTCTATAAAACTACATGTCTTATCATTATGTAGGAAGCAGAGTAAGGGGATGCAGGGTATCAGATAAGTTGCTTAGTCGATCTCAACAATAATTACAGGGGGCATTTTATATGGGATATTTTTTATATCCCTTAGGCTTATCGCCTGTGAAGATAAGACAAAGTCATAGGGGCTAACTTAGAAATCCAGCCAAAATGTAGCACCTTGTTGTTGTACTCTGCAAAAGTGATTCAGATAAACCCTCATTTATCCCTAATTTTCGCTAATTCAGTGGGAGTGGTTGGGATCTATAGGTAAATTGCTTAATGCAGTTTTCGTTTCAAATCCAAACAAACAATTTTGTTTCTTTGAGATCTTAAAGATGCTTTCCTTGTCTAATTTAAATCTAAAGATGTGCGGGAGTGAGGGTTGGAAAAGAACTTCCTTCATCTAGATAGATCAGAATAAAGCAAACATTTCTGGGAATCTGATTTTTATGCTCCAATTTTTATAGAGACTTTATTGACTTATTTGTAATTGTAGCAGTTGGTATGAAAATGGGGGGAAAAGGGATCCTTTTATTTCATAGTCAAAAGTAATGAAAAATTTGACAGGGATGTACAATTTCGATAAGATTTCTTGGTCTAAATAATCATAAGATTAAAAAGAGGGAGTGGGTGCAAAAAAGCAATGAACTGAAGTGATGAAATAAGTTCATATTTGTATGTACTTTTTCGTTTCAATTTGGGTCATTCCGCTGACAGAATTATGAAGACAATATATGTATATCAAACATGGAATCTGTAAATCAGCCATAATTTCTTGGCTACAAGATATATTACCCAGAATAAAGGAACTGATATGCGGTGCACTGGAAGTGATGATGTACACACTCTCTCAGTGGAGGTATATTACGTATGGGGGTGATAAAAAACAAATGAAGCGCAGGAGAAATCAAACATTAATAATTAAAAAATTCGGTTAAGTTCCAAATCCATCCATCATTACGTGGCTAGTGATGAGGATTTCTGAGAGTGTATGTTGAGCAAACTTACTACACTTCATCAGAAGGTATTGCTATGATTTTCGTAATGCCACCTTCCTCAAACCATCAGCAATATCTCTGATGTCTGCTATTCAACAATCTCCTACCTCAAGAATATGTGATATAAAAATCTGACACCCACTGAGAACAGAAAATAATACTGTAATCTTCATCAATTTTTGGCACCTTCTGAAATCGCATTACGTCAGAGGTAGTGTATATTGTTTTTATAATGTTGTACCCCTTTGCTGGAGATTAATGTCGTCTGCAAAAATCTTTTTTCTTCATTATTTTTGATACCGTAAAGCAGACTTCTGTTTTGAAGATAGGAACAATTACATGGTTGAAGCTCATGCAAAGGGGGAAATAAGAATGTGTGTTCATAAATAGCTAAATCCTATCAAAGTAGTTGAAAGGGAATTCATTTCCTTATCTGATGTCCAAGAATGCTCTTGAAGAATAAATAACGTTAATACTTTGGAATTAGATGGAGCATCCTAGACTGTATACATTTGACAATATTAACCTTATATAGCATGCTTGGATAAAATTCCAAACAAAGCAAACCAATTCTGAGAGTCTCAAGACAGCACTATAATATTAGAAATGGGAGTGCGCAATTAGAAACGGAGCTAAGGTTCTCTGGCTTAGTGGACCATTATCAGTTATCCTCTGTCCCTATTGCAGCTGAGGAATAAAAGGTCATAATTTACCTGATTTAATTCAATTGTCTGTTATTCGTTTCTTCTACTTTTATGGCTATTTTGCATGTTTGGGTGAGGGTAATAGCTTAGGATTAAGGATTTGAACTTTTACAAGAGTTATATACCCAATAGCCCCTAGGGACTTAGTTTTATGTGTTGTTTTATCTGTTGCTCCTTTCTTGGTGAGTGTCCCTCACACACGCTTTCGAACTCCTAAACTCTGATGACGCCGAAACCTCCATGGAATCCACTCCATCATCTTGACTTCCTGTATACTTATCTATGCATGCACTTCCTTAGTCTCCCATTGTTTTACGTGATGTGTTAGATACACACTGAGACAAGTTGGATTTCTAATAAAAGAGGTATTTAAGCCTCGCCTTGATCAGGACAAGCAGCCTCTGTAAGCTGTACCTGGTACACAGTGCTACTACATGCAATGCAGCAGGATTTCATTGTACAATGCAATTAATTTTAGTCTCCACCCAACCTCCTTACATTGATTTCTTTGTTTTTTTGGCCCTGTCAGAACTGGAACTTAGAGATGTACCATGGTACATGATGATACTTTGATGAATGTTAATTCACCTTAGTTTCATTAGAGAGCAATAATTTTACATAATTTTAACTGACTGCATCAATGCATTCCAATTATCACTGATTGGGTACATCATGGTCCTTATGTGGGGTATATATTCATCAAGCAAAATTATGAAATACAAATTACTCTAACATTTCTGTGTATTTTAATTTTCAGATCCATTTGTGTGGTACCTAACTCTAAAGAATATGACTTACGACAAGATCACACACAGAGTTACGGCTAACATCTCATGGACTGTGCCCTTTAACACCTCGCACATCAAAAACTACGCAGTGGCCTGGAAAGTTGTGAACAACGATTCCAACAATAGAAACTCAGGGTTTGAAAACCTCATCACTTCACAGATGTACCAAATCATTTCTTTAGCCCCAGATAAAGAATACCAAGTCTCGGTATGTAACAACAGGTACCCAGTACCAATGTGCAAGTGTGCATGGGGAGTCAATCAAGTATAATTGAAGATATATGGATGATACCTGTGTCAGCTGAAATACTAGTTAACAATCAGTTCGATCTTTACTGTAATTTTACAATGTTTTTTAGGAGCTACAGTTCTGCAGCTAATCTTGAATTGTTGGATTTTTAGGTTGTTGCTGTTTTCAATAATAAGGAAGGGGACATTGAGAGTAGCTTTGGAAGCAGTATGAGTGAGAAGTTGACCCTCAACACATCATGGTACAAGTCTATGCCGGAGACTCCTAGGACTGGGATGAGAAGAGGTCAGTAGTTCAAAACCCATAGAATGCCATTGTCACCTGTTGTATTATGAATTAACAATACTCAAATCAAGCAGTGTGACTTATGCGTCATGTACAGAATAATATATATTAATGTACACTTATAGTGAATGTCAAACTGCACTTCTACCGGTATATCTAAAACGATAATCAGAGGACCTTTTTTAACATTTAATTTGGCTAAACTTTTGAAAAACTTTAAAGCTTCAAAATGTTAAAGAATCACAGACTTGAGAAATGTATAAAATAGATTAGTTGCAAAGAGAGAAACATCTTTTCTTTTTTTTTAAATTAACAGTAATGTTCAGATTAATCTATATTTCCTAAATCTGCAATTAATTGCAAAGGTTTTGGTGCACACATATTTCTTATAAGGCTGCATGCATACACCAAATTGCATCTGAAGATGCTTCAAAAATGTTGCATGCAGGGGATTAGTTGATTTTTCTTGTAGACTATTGACCCTAATGAAATAAAACATATAATGAATTATGCATCTTTATAGGACTGCCTCATGCAGCTCAGACAGTGAAACAGATTTTAATCAAAACACTGAGCTAAATTAAACTCCGTAACCTGATTTCTCTGATTTTGATTATGCATGTACTTTTTTTCTTAGTAAAGGGTTCTATGGTATTGTAGCTTATTCTACAGAAAAAAAACACAGTTATATATAGCAAAGTGCCAACAGCTGGGACAAGAAATTTTGATTTGTTATAACTGTATAACTATATAATATATCAAATAAGTATATGATACAATTTTAAAATTAGGGGATGAATTTCCAACTTTGCTGTGAATTCATTATAAGCATGTTCCCTTGTAACTGAGTTTTACTGTATTATGGCATTTGTTGTCATTGCGATTTCATATCGTGCAATGACATTATCTTTTAATCTTGATTGTGTTTGAATCTGTAGACACCTCCATAGTGCAGTCGCAGAAGAAAGGGGTGATGGACCAGGTGATATATGGGGTGGTGATGTTCTGTAGTATCTGCCTGCTGGGACTCATCATGCTGTTTGTCTACAAGAAACGCCACAGCTTCAAGGACATCATTATCACCAAGACAGCCGTCGCCAAGAGCAACAGCTACAAATCCAACGTCGGATGTAAGTTGGATATCTTTTTTGTATTATAGAAGATTGTCAGGCTACATGTTTCATTAAAAAGCACATAGAATTGAGGATTTAAACCCATATGTGAAAAAAACATTTTGAAACAGTTCCTTTGCCAAAAAGCAAATGTATCTGGATTTCCATGTCAAATAAAATGTCAATGCAGCTGCATTGCCTTAATTAAAAGTTCCACATTTAAAGCCTCAACTTTTCATGATAATAGTTGCATAGTAAAACACTATTAATATCAAATCCAAAGATAACTTGTTATTGCATGGAATGTATGAACTATAAACTTCATTAGATTGTTGCTGTAAACAGGATCAAACTGAGAAATATCTTGGATACCTTTTTGGAACTTTAACAAATGGGGAATTTATAGTGATTTGACAGCTATTTTCTTAAACTTTCCCAGAAGTTCACACATTGGAGGTAAACATGATAAGATGTTTATCATGTGAAGAAGAAAAGTGCAGATTTCCACTATCTTAGAAATATTCAGTATATGTAGGATAGGTAATTTATATTTACACTGGAGACCCATTACCTACAAAATATAGGTCTACCTTCACATGCAATTGATGACTTTACGTCATTGAAGCAATTCCCTCTACTTATGTAAATAAGATGATAAATTTTTATTTTCATAAGCTACTAGAAATATTGCTTAGGGTGATAATTGTGGAATAATATACTATGCTCCACATAATGTTTGTTGGTTTTGAAGATGGGGAGAAGAAAACAGAAATTTATCAGACTTTTCATAATTTTGTACAGATGTTTGCATAATATCTATGCCAGCTAGATATAAAAAATAGCACATCAATTATACATTATTTAAAACATCGTCTGATAGAAGAATATATTAAAGTTGAACTGCAAAAACAAAACCGGATTATTGTGTGAGTCAAATCTCTAGACATAATAATGATGTGGAAATTAAAACCTTTAAGTTTAATTTTTTTAAAGATATTTTTTAAATCTTTATCTAGTATCAATTAAATGCTTGACCCTTACAAATGAAGTTAAGATTTTTTGGTTTTTCTTTTTTTTAAACATGTTGCTAATTTTATGAAACAATTGAAAATGAAGTAAATATAATTATTTATTTGCATAAAGAATTTTTTTGTGTTTCAAATTTTTACAACATACCCTAACCGACCTAATTTCTGCATGTATTATTTTTGGTAATATGATTACCGGTACTTTATTTCAAAATCAGCAAAAAATATATATTATTGCTAAAAAAAATCCCCTTCTCTTCTCTCTATACAATAGTTTATAATGTCTAAAACAATAAGTCAGAATTTGCAAGTCTAGACATATCTTTTGAAGGTAAATTTATCTGTCATATTTAACTGTTTGCAACCAAAACCTTTTCTCTTCGTGGTAGATGGACTCAGGTGCTCTTAGAATCTCTTCTCGATATTTTTCTTTTTAAAAACGAGCAGATTCTTTTGTTGTAACCTAAGTCATGAAGTTCTGGTATTGTGATCATTGTATTACAAAAGACGATGCACTTCAAGGCTCTCGGCATGACCAAACCCAGTTGGTTTGATCATACACTGAGGCGATCTGAGCTCCAATTCTTCTGTGGAATTTTCATTTTGTTTCCATACATCTAGAATTGGTATGGGGAAATAGAATTTAATTATAACTTGTTTTACCTTTACCTTCTAGGAACATACATTGTGTAAACATGGCAGAGAAAACAATTCCTTTAAATACAAGCATTTTCAATATGCCTTACCAAACTAAAGATAATAATGTTCAAATATTAAATGCTAGTTTACTATCAGAAAATGTAACACCCCACTTTTTCTCTCTCTCTTCTCTGTCTCTCTGTCTCTTTCTCTCTGTCTGTCTCTTTCTCTCTCACTCTCTCTGTTTCTCTATCTCTCTCTCTGAATCATTTCAACAAAATTAAGTTAAAAAAAAGTCCTTAATTATCATAAGTTATTTGTAAGAAGTTTTAGAAATACATTTGTAAGGTATGCTGTGTTCTTGTACGAAAATTCCGGAAGATGTCTTGTCACGTACCCTCAGTTTATTCAAGACACAAACATCCTATCGGGTTCAATGTCACATGAATCTTTGTGAATAGACTTCAAAGCAGTATGTACTCATAAAGATGTAAAGTTTTCTTTGGACATTCAAAGGAAGCAGCTACCGGTAGGCAGACTGTTGATAGATTCAATGCAAGAAACTTTGTGTTTTACAGCCACAAGATCAACATTTTGATTACGGCAAGAATATATTGCTACAATTAATCTTGTACCTTTTCTGACAGTAGATACAGACGATGTTTGTCATCCTGTGGGCTTTTTTGGCACAGGGGCTCTTGTTAACGTTTCAGGTGCATCAATATTGGCTAAATTCTGGGTAATGTTATTTGAGTAAGATAGTCTAAGCCCGTAGTATCCTGGGGAGCAGAGGAAGTTTCCACCTTGCTTGCCTCCCTTTGATTTTGGCATCTGATAACATTGCCCTTAAGTCATGGGGACACCTGTTGACTTGTAGGTACGCTGTACCAAGTAGGAGTTCATTATTTATGACGAAAATAGCTTCTAGCATTATAACAATATATTGTGCATTTTGGCAGTCATTTTTCAAATTAATTTTTTTAGAGTTAATTATTATGGCAATTGTGAGATAAAAAGATGTTTTCAAAAAACCATGGCTTGCTGTGGGATGATTTTTGCTTTAAGTTTTGTCGTAACTTTGTTTTCATAATTATTTTCGAATTGTGAAAATTGGGCAGTTATTTTTCTTGTTAGAAACATATTAGTAAAGCACTGCAAATTATATTGCATCTCTCAAGCACTTGATTTTGGTTTAAGACATGGGAGAAAATTGGAGTAATCCTGCTGGCCCACTCATTAGGTTTCCTCACTTTCTCTCCTAATCACTAAATACCCACAAATAATGACAAAAGAAGTACAAACAAGGTTTTTTCATTTACGTAAGTCTGTCTGAATAACTTCAGGTTTAAAAAACATGCTGCGTTTCTCAGATCTTAAATGAATATGGTGAAAAGAGTCTGTTGCAAAATTTGAGAAAATCCTGGTAATATGTATCTCTGCATAAAAATTACTTTTCATTGACGTAAGAAAAAGCGTGCTTCAGCCATCAGTGAGGTTTAAAAAAGATGGAACTATAAAAGAAACATGGGATACTGTTACTTTTACAATGTTATAAAATTTTTATTTGATGTCCTTCAAAAGGAGAGAATTGATATATTGTCCTATAGTAATTTTCAATTCAGCAAAATAAAAATAGATACATGCATGTGTATTAGAGAACATATGCCTTAATTTGATTTTTCTAAATGCATGCATTTACTTGTAAATGTCAGTATTCAGAAATATTACTTATTTGATTTTATATGTATACCATTTTATAATAATACTTAAACAACATGAAAAGCAAGGACATCGAGATTGATCTGGTAGAATTAATGAATTTTTAAGTGCCAGCTCCAGTATTCTGTACTATCTTTTTTCCATGCAGTTTTAAAATAGCTGAGTAGATTTTGCTATTGACATTTAAAAATGCGTTGTGGCTATGAAAACTAAATTAAGATACATCAAGGCAAATTTTGACTCGATCTATAATTATCACCTGGTCAAATAAAGTTCACCGAAATCTATATTTTTTCATCAGCAATTTTACTACAAAAACCAATTGTCACTTTTTTGAGAATTTATATGAGGTTCATATTTCATTGCATGTCTCTTAAAATTGTCTATTTACCTTATAGGTTTTAACTATGGACACCCTTGATTATTTATCAGGTCTCATAAGTAGATTTTTCTTCTGATTACAGGTAAAGTTGATTACTCCAACCAATTGCTGGTGATCAGTGATGAGTGGGAACTGGATCCTCGCCTCCTCAAATTCAGCAGTCCCATTGGTCAGGGGGCTTTTGGGAAAGTGGTGACTGGTTACTATGAGAACCAAAGAGTGGCCATCAAACTAATCAGAGGCGAGTTTGATTTGGTTTTAATTTATAGTTATATGTGCTTGTACTTTGATAATTTTAAAGGTGTTCTGGTGAGCAAAATTTGCCCTTTTATATTTCAAACAGTTGTTTTGAATCACTTGAGAAAGCAGGTGTCCCGACTTGGAAACCAGATAGGGACGTCCTGATAATTTTGAAATAAATGACACAGACTACACAAGTTTAATGATCTCTTCTAAGATTGTAAACTGTGAGGTGAACTTGTAACCTCCAAGAAAAGGTTTAGTGCTTTAGTATCATTTATTTATTTTCTTGATTTTTTCATGTAGAAATTTTAAGATAACACCAAAAGAATGAAAGGTTAAAATTTCCTTCACCCAAAATTGTGTAAACCAGTAATATTCTCTATTCATTTAAATGACTTTTGCATTTTGTCTTTAATCTTTACCTTAAGACTTTACTGGTATTTTATTCATCAAACAGGTTTGAATGAACGTGTTACAATTTTAATCCATTCCAAGATGTTAATTGGCATTTAACTTGATTCTGGCAATGCTATGTTTAACATACATGTGTAAACTGCATAGTTTTTGCCAATGAAATATTAATAATGATACAGTTTTTACCTGTGTAATAGAAGAATTGTATGTTTTGCACAAATAACCCTCGCTCCTACTTTCCAAAGAAAGAAGGAGTTAAGCAATAGTAATAATCAAATATTTTTGTTTTAAGGATCTGCCATCTTTATATGATTTAATTTAAATGAATGAACTTTTCACAGATAGTGCACCTTTATCCTATAAGGAAGATCTTTTGGCTGAAATCAACCTGATGAAAAAGATTGGTTCCCATCCTAACATTGTATCCATGTCCGGAGCCTGCACCCTATCCGAACCTATTGCGCTTGTTATGGAATATGTCCCATATGGAAATCTGCAAAACTTTCTCAAGTAAGTTAACGTTGCATGATGAAGGATCTTTGATTTTTCAAATCATTTTTTAAAAAGTCATATTTATTCTCTAAAAATTATTGCAATTTTTTTAATTTAAGGTATTTTAATTCAAAATACAGGTATCCTTCACTCCATTGTATTTTATTTAATTTTTTTACTTTCCACAATGGTTGGAATTCCTCAAAATCTACTACGTAAACACAGCCAGTTTCATTCAGTAAAAACAGGATATTTGATTACCGTAAACATACTGGTATTTACATGCAGTGAGCCAACAATTAAATCTTTCAGGACTCAATCTACAATATTTAATTACCGGTATTGGTATGAATGATTGTCTAACAGTTACGAGTGGCAGGAAAATCACAATGTTAAAGCTTTTGGTGGTTTCATATAATTCACAGTGTGTCTGCACTGAAAAAAAAAAAGATTGAACAAGATAGCAATGATTGTAGGCATGATTGTGAAATAATTACTTGTTTGATGATGAAGCTGTTAATTTGACATCTTTTTTCAGACTGTATATCTCTCGGGGAGTTTAGCTTAGTACTTTGTTCCTACTCTCTTGCTAATTTAAAAGTGTCACGTGAGATCTTGAGGCATTCTAAAAAAGAGATGCTGTCTTTGAAACTGTCTTTGATGAGTTGGGCCTGGAAGGGGGTCTATCCAAAGTCAAAGACAGCGCTTCATTGGATGGTATCAAAGTATTGATTCTCAAAGGCAGCAACTTTAAATTTGTTTCATTAAGCAAAAAAAATAAAAACTTAAGAAACTGTGCATTGGCAATAATAGGTCTACCCAGGGAGCTTCTTTAATATAGTTCAGAGTGAACTCAGATATCAGACTTAGCTGCTGTGATTGATCAGGTAATGGTAACACTAGTTGAATCAGGCAGTTTTAATTAACCCAGACAGACAGTGGTAATCCAAGCTATCTGTAGTGCAGTACTGTTAAATAATGGAAAAAGGGGCACTTGCAGTAATGGAGAGTTGATGCATGTCATAAAGTGCTTATCCTTGCCAGGCAGATTACCCCACTTTCATTTTGGAAAATCTCGACTTGGAGTTTAGGAGCAGAACTGTATCCCCTACTGTTTGACTGCTCAGCAGAACCAGCCATGGGGAGAACCCTGTCTTGATGCACAATTCTGATATCAAAATAATTTTTAGCAGATACTTCACAGAATACATCAGTTGATTACATCCTAATCACCCCCGTTATTATGCCGGGATTTTATATGGCTCTGTGCAGTTGGAGCCTGTTTTGTATTTGCACTTGAGGCTATTATCGCCCAGCGGGCCAGGGTACCAACACATGACCCTATCATCGATAAAGCTAACCTCCCCCTGCAATGCTGGGTGCATTTCTGATGGCCATCTGATTTCCTCAAGGTTATTTATTTTTTCTTGTTGTCTTATCTTTTGGAAAACTTTCTTCATTCACACTTGCTTTTATTGAATTAAGCTCCCAGGGCACACTGTTTTTTGGGGTTATCTTGTTAAACATGAACTACTGCAAATCACTCTTATTAGGGACCTTTCACAGATGTTATAGTGGTTTTAGAGGTCATAATAGTATGCATGTTTTACAAGTATGCATTTATGTCTGCAAGAAAGAATTACTTGGGAATGCCGCAAGTATTTCTTGCACATGAATAAAGTTGGTTGACAGTAACATGAATGTCCAACATGGAAAACCCATCAATTTACCTATAACTTTATTCACTGAAGAGAGCTGAACTAACAGTTGATCAGTTTGAAATATTTATTTGTAAGAAAACGTACTACTACATGTAATATATAAATTTTCATCACTCCGACAAAATGTTTCATTGTGCATGCAATAGTCATACTGAAGAGATACTCCTGTATTATGATTCCAAGAGAAGTTGACCCTATCCTCTCATGTGCAAAATGAAAGATTTATATCCCATAACTTCAACATCATTGATAAAAGTAAAATTCAGTAAATTATGAAATGGACCAGAGGATTTTTTGCAGGATGCATTTTGTAAATGAAAAAGTAAACCATTGGCAACAAATGTAAACAGAGACATCCCTCCAGCTGATGCTGGGAGTAAAACCCTCCAGAGACTGACCTTGCATTGTCCTTCACTTGCATTACAAGGACAAAACTGGCATCACTATATCATTGTACAGATTGTCAGATATTTAGATCCATTTGAAAGGATTATCTCCATTGTAAAAAAAAGTACAGGAATTAACTGCATGCTCCTGACAGCATGAAGCTAAGCTTATCTTAAATGGAAGAGGTCTGATTTGTTTCCGTTTCAGTTTTTAAAACTTTCAGCCTCACAATGTTTTGCCATTTATTATTCACTATATACTGTAAAACTTAGATTTATACATATCAATACCAAGGTTAATGTCATACATGTATTCACTCTAGTTTTGACCATGCAATTCTTAATGCATGTATGGAGGAATGTGAAGTAGAAAATGTGTTTGCGATTATAACGATTATAAGGACAGCTGTCAGAGTGTACCTTGGAATGACAAGCTTTATTAGAGTTTCCCTCTCTGGGCGCAGGTTTGACCTTTAAACAAAAAACTCTATTTTCCAATAGAAAGCAAGAAACCATTGTCTGTCATGACTGGAACCCTACCAATATCAACATGCCTTCCAAATATTCTTGTTCATGTAATTGTTTGATAATGTCAGAGTGCACGAAAATTATCCTCGGACATGGATTCAAGCTAAGGTTATGAGTACTTCTGAGTAAATGGCTGCAGACTGGAGAAGATTGGAATTATTAACAGTCTTTTAACAGAACATGTCTTGATTGGGTCTGTTAATCTTTGTGGTCGGCAGATGTACAGACTTTTGGCACTACCTCGTGTTTTGCCTATATCACCTAGTTGTAGGTAGCCATGGCCAATTATATTTCTGTCATAACCTTCCGTACAATTTTTTTGTTTTCACTGCTGATTATTTTTCTGTTATCTTTATAGCTACAGTTCATGGGAGTCCCTAATTTCACGCATAGTTAGAAATTACGCATTGTCTGTAAGGTTCTTGTTTTATAATCAATGTGGTTCCAGAATGATTTTCCCTCATTTGACTTTCAACAATTGGCAGTGTATTTGTGGGGAATGAATCGTGCTATTTTTTTTTTTACTAATTGTTTCAAAATATGATTGAAAGTAATTTTTTTTTTCTAGAAGATAACTAAAAGCAAAAATGTTAGAGTAATTGTTCTTGAAGGTTCAACAAATAATTAAGCCTGTGTAGAACATTTGGCTCAGACCCTAACTTTTCTGCACTTTAATGACTGTGTGCAGCCATCTTTGCTCATGGTTGAGGTGATTTGAACTGCTATTTGATGACAAGCTACCAGGTACCCTCAACTTCTTCAAAGTTCTGCACTTGAACTGGAGCTCACTAACATTTGGTTAAGTCATCAGTCTGGAAGCGCTGGAGCAATTGGCCAAGGTACATTTGTCATTCAAGATGTACAACAAGAACAAACAAATCTAAAGTTTCTAATGCCTCAAATTGACTGTGATGAGTTTCAGGTGTGAGGTTGATTGTATTTTGTGGGTACAGATGTTTTTTGCATAAAATACTCATTACATGTACTCTAAAAATGCACAAGATTAAAATACCTTAAAAATTATTTGCAAATAAAGAGTAGTGATATCTTGACATTTTAGCTATTCTAAATATTCATCCAAAAAAAGAATTTGAACAAACCACACATCTACTTCATAAATACTTTCATTTTTCAAGTTGATAAAAACCACTTCCAAAATATTTCAAAATGAAAAGTAAGAGAATGCATGCAATTGACATCAATTAATCCTTTTTGCAACAATGTTGTTGAACCAGCATTTTTGCTGTTGCTCTATGATGGATGTTTAGCGCTCAAGTGCCAATAGACGAAGAGATACACAGCTCTTCCTGTAGCCATTTCTTCCTAGTCTTCATCAGCTGTCAATCGGACAGTCAGCCCATGGTAATCAAAAATTAACAAGACTCATAAATCACTCAGCCAATGGCTGATCTCTCGTACCTTGCTCTCAGCACAGGCTGCTGGAAGGTGCGAGACTCGCCTCTCTGATGTCTGACGACTGGCACGTGACTCTGCCAGCCAAGACGGGAGATGACAACACGGGTGCTGAATCTGATTAGAGTCCGTCTGAGCAATAAACCTCCAAAAAATTATTCTGCAGGGTAAAAAACTGCCTTTGATTTAATAATGCATGCTGCCATTCTTTCGTTAGAAGTGGCATGTGGTCATTAGAAAGGAACAATCACTTGCTTCTTTGGTAGATTCCAAATAAAGCTTCGTTTTCTTTACAGGCTTTATATTTGAGCAAAGAATGGTACATTTAGATGTAAATTTAAGCTACCCTTATACTAGCAGAGATTTCCAATAGGAAAGGAACCAAACCAATCTTTTCCATTTTAATTATTATTGAGTCACTGTCAGTTGTATAAGCACAGTTTTCAAAAGTTTACAAGAGAATTGAATTAGGTTACTTGGGATATTTTGAAAGAATAAGACTTGGGTTGTTACAAATTTTAATCCAATCATTACAGTCGGTAGTTTTTTTAATTCTGCTATTTGTTGCTATCTGACGGTGATGATTTGGTGCATAAAATTCTGTAACCAGTTGCTCTTGGTTTTTTTTTTCCAGTTTTGGCTCAGAATATACCAGATGTGAAAACTTTCTTTATATTGAATTATTTTTGATATCTGATGATATTTATAAAAATAGTAATCTAAATTAAGAATGCATTGTTTTACCTCTTGACTTCAGTCATATGGCTGATGGAATGTTGTCAGACATACTGAAAAGAAATGGGTGAAGCATGTTCATATTTCATGGTAGTAAACTTCCTTTTTTTTAATGTTTCAGAAAATGTCGTTTGGAAGGAGATTTCCTGAAGAGAATTGGCCGTCCAAGCGAGGTTGTGTACTCGTTGATGGATGAAAATGGTGGCATAGACAGCGGTGTGATAACCCCTGCTGACATGCTGTCATTCGCTAGACAAGTTGCCATGGCAATGGTCAGTTGACCTTACTGCATGTTATATATACATGTACATATGAAACCTGAGATTGACATACATCTCCTTGCCTTGTTTATTACACTTGTTTTAGCCTTGAAAACCTTAAAATGGGATTTTTTTTAAAAATCACCCTGTAGATTATGATTGATAAAACACTGGTGCTGATCCTGTTTTAATTGACATAAAATGTACAATTTGTATCAGGAAGCGGCTCCCTAATCACTGCTGAGCCCATCAATGTATTCAGTTTATCTTTTCCCAATATTGAAGGTTAATCTTTTTTCACTAAATGGCCTACTTTTCTGTACTACTATGGTTTTTTATGAACTCCTTAGAGTTCTCCCAGTGTTTTATCAGGGACAGGTTTCCATTTTGAACCCAGACAGCAATATCCCAAAGCATCAGCAACACTGTAGAGTGGTACCAAAGGGACTTGAGGCGCATTTCCCTTTTTATCAGTAACTGAAATGTTTTGTTGCCAAATCTTGTCTTCTTTTTCTCTAGACTTGTTTTGTTTGTGTTATGGAAAGGTTTTTGTAGTATACATTCAATCAAAGCTTCAGATAAAATCAGAGCAATCAAAATACCAGAGTAAATCTTTTAACAATTCACCCACATTTCAGGATCAATGCTGGAAGTTAGCTGTTCAAACATGTCTCCTCTAGCCAAGTTATGCCAACTGCGGATGCATTATTTCCTAGATATTTAGACTATTTTATGTTCATGGAATTTTATCCAAAATTGATCTTGCTTTGGAATACTTTTTTGTTTGATTTTTATTGGATTCTTAAGTATAAGGAGGGGGATAAACTTAAAATATAGCTCAGATCCTCAACTCACATAAAAATTATATAGAAAAAGTTCAGTGAGCGAATGCATGCAAATATATTCAGCAAAACATATTGTTATATTTATGTATTTACATAAATATATATTAATTTTCATGTGAACATTAACTTATAATACTCAGTATGTGAAATAGATTTGAGAAAATTTCTTCCTTAGAATAAATTGTAATTTTAAAGATTTGAGAAAATTTCTTCCATAGAATAAATTGTAATTTTAACGATAAAGTCCTTAGTGATTTCTTATTGCGTTATAATAAATTTTGTTAGTGTTCCAAAACTAATATGTTTCTCTTCAAACTGTTTTATTTTCTTTATGAATCAGTGAATGGGCTTACATCAATCAACTTTCTCCATCTCTTTTAGGAGTATCTGGCGGCTAAGAAATATGTTCACCGTGACTTAGCGGCCAGGAATGTGTTGTTAGGGTACAACAAAGTGGTGAAAGTTTGTGACTTTGGCTTGTCTCGAGACATCTACAATGACAACCAGTACCACAAAATCACCAGCGGCAAGCTGCCACTGAAATGGATGGCCATAGAGTCACTAAGGGACCGTATTTTCACCACCCAGAGTGATGTCTGGTCCTTCGGTATTCTTATGTGGGAGATCATCACCATGGGTAAGGGGCCAGACTGGTTCAGGTTTTAATTAAGCCAGCAAAGCACTAATTAAACCTAGAGCAAGTCTTGTAGAACCCTTTGTAATTAAATGTCTGCAGAGAACAACAAAGTTCAAAAATATCAAAAAGAATCTTTTCCAAGAATGAAAACAAAATGAAAAAATATGTGAAACATGGCTAAATTGCATACTGTTTACTTAGTTGCAAGCACACATTATTTGAGGGTCATAGATATTTCAGATTTATTTAATCATTTGACAGTTCTAGTATCAATTGAATGAAATATACTGTGCTTTCACCATTTCTTGTTGAGCACCAATTTTCATTGATCTAGTTGTTAATTAATCATATTCCCAATTATTTAACAATGTAACGTAATTAAGAAATATGCCTACAACTTATGTTGTTAGAGCTGAAGTCTCTGTATATATGTATTCTATAAACAATTTTGCAAAATCCACAAAAATTGATGCCAATTTATATTAATGAAACCATAGTATATTTTAAACCATTGAGTGCACCTGCACTGTTGCAGATGCACATGTAGTCCTTATCAAACTGATATATACCGCTCTGATTTCTCCAGGTGGCTCTCCGTACCCAAACATTGCTTTAGCTGATCTTTACTATGTTCTGGCCAATGGATACAGAATGGAAAAACCCAGTAATTGTTCATCAGAGTTGTAAGTATAATCAAAATGTACACACAAAACATTTCATTACATCACTGAAATTATCAGAAACAGATGCTCAGGGTCATTCCTCATTATCAATGTCAAATCTTGTGATGTGTACAGTTCGAGCAGTGCACTCTGGGTAAAGTGGCACTGTACTGGCCTAGTATCAGCTAAGCATGTGTTTTTATCTTCATTTTCATTTAAAGCTAATTGGATTAGGGTGTTGTTTTTTATCATTCTGACTTTACAATATTTCCATACTAAGCCTATAGAAACTTCAGATCTCAGCTGTTTACCTAAGCAGATATGGCCCTGTAGACCACTCCAAAATTAACTTAATTTGATTTTACTGAGGAAACTTTTGGCAGACAGACTGACAATGCTCTGGAATAGGAGCCTCCTCTGCATGAGGAAATGTGATAAAATTTCTCAGCAGGTGTGGATCGGAATAAAAATAAAAACCTGCTCCTCTCAAATCCCACGTAAATCCTTCAGTAAAATTGCGCAGCTCTTCAGATGCATTGTTTTCCGCTTTTCTGTAGATTAAGAAATTTCTAGACAAAGCACCTGAACTACTCAGCCTAAAACTGTCACCTCTCCGTCTTTACTTCAAGAGTTATGGACAAACTGACTTTATGTCCTTCATTTTTTGGCTGTTGCTGTTAACATTTCGGTTTACTTTTATTTTCATTGTCAAGGTCATCCCGTGTCTCATCGCATCTTTATCACTTTTACATGTAAGATCTAACAAGTTCTCATGATACGTAGTTTTTGGTCCATTTGCATCAGATCTCTTGCCAAGTTTGATTTTTTGACAAGTTATCATATTGTAACATAATTTTGGCGTAAGTAATGTGTAGTGAAATATGGGGTCAAAGACATTTCTGATTAACAAGATATGGGAGGTAAGAGAGAAAAAAAACAAAACAAACACTGCCAGAGAACTGTGAAGAGTTCATATAATTCAGCTTTTTTTCATTAGTACACAATCTCAGACATTACATTTACTTTGAATAACTGATTTTAATGATTTCCACAATGTGAGTTGAGAAAATAACATCTTTGTTTCTGACTCATTCTGCCAGACAACCATGTACAAGCCCATTTGTTCATGAAATTGTCATTAAATGGTGTTGAACAAAAAGAAAATGCACAATGCATTTTAAAGATGATGCGGAAGTGACCCCACCCAAGTATAAATCTAATTTCAGATGGGTTTTTTTTCAAAGATATTCCCTGGTTTACATCTTTTAGTTTTTATCAGTTGGATTTTGGTTTTTTAAACCTGCACACAATTTGTTTGTGTGTATAATATATATGCCAGTGTGTCGAGATTCAAACCACAGGAAATTCTATATAGCTTCTTCTTTCAAATTTGTTTTACCGGTATATATATTTTATGAAAAAGATATGGCCTCCCATGGAGAATATTAGCTTTTGTACCCTTAAAATATGTCTGTTATTTAGAACACTGTATATACATATATCTTAAAAACTAGCTACATATCAATAATCTGCAACCGTTAGATCAAATTTTTATTTTTTTGATATTGATATACTGTTGTAATGATATGTTTGAATTAACTTGATTTCTCAACTTGAGGTGAATTTAAGAATTTCAAAAGGTCTTTTTATCTTGTGTTGTCTTATTTTACCCAAAAAATAATGTCTGCACTTTCATTATCAGTCTTTGAATGAAATTCCAGAGGTTTTTCTTTATTTTTCTTACAAAGATTTAGATATGCACAGTATACGGTGGTGTTTGTTTAGTTAAGTTTTTCTAGATTTGACGCAAAGCAATCCATCAAGAGAGCTATGTTAGATTTTAACACAGAATTTCAACTGCCTATCTCAGAAATGTGTCAGATTTTGTAAGAATCAAAACCAAAGGGAAAACAAAGATTGAAAATGTTCATCAATTTTGATTTTTGGAGTGGGTTTTTTTTCTACCTTCAGTAATTTTTGAAATTCTTTGTTTTAGGTACACCATTATGCGCCAGTGTTGGATTGAGATTCCTACTGACCGCCCCAATTTCACAGACTTGAGAGTTCAGATAGAACAACTACTGTCCAGAGACAGAAACTATTTAGATCTAGACAACATAGATGCTCCTTTGTCAACATCTGAGAGTAGTAGTTCCCCGAAATCTGATGACTCGGACACTATGTCCCTGATTAACTCCAAACCATTAGTACACAGAGTGATTCCTGGGCAGTCGTCATGGAAACAGGAAACCAGTTCACCGGGAACCAGTCGATCTGTGCCTCAAAAAACAGTTACCATAGCTACAGACCCTGTGACTGTAGTGTGTATTGAGAATTCAGATCAGTGGAGCTCATCATAATCTTTGAATAACATTGTTTTCATTATTACCTAATGATGAAGAATACATTAAGACAATATAGCCAGTCTTGGCATAAAATTGCACAATAGGGAATACATGTGAAATACTGATGAGTCCTAAACATGTGAAATCTTTTGACTGTTGCAGATTTGCATAAAGTGACCCATGCTCAATATTGTGCAGTGAATGTAGAAGACTGTGATAGCACAGACAATGAATGTGCTGTGCGAGCACTATATTCTGTGCACAGGCTTCAAGCCAGTGCCATTTGTGCAGTGAGATTAAATACTGATGAGGTGTGCTGTGATTCATGATTTCAATGAACAATTCGTTGTCTAATTTTGTTGATTGACAATGTAGATCTGTAAATGTTTATATATTTATATTTTACGGTAGAAATATTTATTATGAAGCTGGGGAGTGTTCCCCACTTGATGTTTCAGATTTTACATGACAATAGGGCCAGTATGTGTTACAAAATGCATTGTCTCCATCCCTCACAGATTTTTCCTACATTGTATGTATATGCGTATCATAAACTCCAATACACTGCATTTTCATATATTAATTGACTGTTATCAACAGCATATTAGATGGGATACTAATTTGATTTTAACATGTATAAAGAAACCTTCTCAATACTAGTATGTATTGTCAGATAAGGATGCCAATCAAATGATTTGAGTATGTTTAATTTAATATTCCCCTTTCTCATTGCTCCTTTAAAAAACCCTTGCTTGTGGTAATTCTTAAAAACCCATACCCATATTGAACCTTTTTCCCATTACACTCACAAGATATTATATGTAAAAAACATGCATATTTGTTATTTACTTAATATGATTCAAGTTTAAACTTTCATTTTTTCATTTCAGAATAGATACAAACATAATAACAGTCAGTTTGTTGGGGACGTTGAGCATAGAGGTTGTCATACATTCTAAACACCCACCCCCCTTTCCAAAAAAACCCCAAAACAAACAAAATTGTTCTGTTTTCCAAAAGGTCATCTTCCCAAATCAAGAGTTTCTGATCCCCTCCACTCTACTTAAATGTTTATGTAGAGCGGAGCAGATCAGAAACTCTTGACTTGGGAATATATGCAAAAGGTAGATACTATATAAACTGACAGTAATCATTGTTATATACTTTAAAAATCTTTTTTATTCAGTTATGTACGCATTTTAAAAACAATCAGAAAGTTTCATTAATTGAATACCCATCAATACTAATACACCCATGTTATGACATACAGGGCATACATTTAACATTTAAAAAATATATACATGTGTAATAACATTTGTACAACATACATAGCAAATATCAGAAGAAAAGTATCCCTTCACACAAGAACAATGAAAGTAACCTCAGGTGACCAATTATATATTGTTTCGTGTATTCAAATATGATCATTGTATACAAATGTACATGTATTTCTGCACTGAGTACATTGAAATAAAAAGGTTGTTTTTCCTGGAGAATTTCATTAAATTATATATTGTCTCCAGAAGGACAATGTCTTTTATGAAGTTATGTCATTTAAATAATTTAATTATCTCTTCATATCTTCATTCGTTTTCATAATGGGTCATTATTTCACACTGTCAGTAATTACACATCCTAAATTAATTGTAAATTCTTGCCTGGATTTTTTGTTCTTGCAGTGTACCTTGTAAAGTTTTACATTTGGTTCTTCATTTTGAAATATCTTTTGTTCAACAGATAAATATCCCTATAATTAAAGTTTTATTGGACCAAAATATAAAAGTGTACCTATTGCTTTGATTTTTGATGATATTTTGCGAACAAATACTAATGTTTGAAAGCAAACTCAAATAATTCAAAGCAAAAGGTTTTGGGATGGATGGCTTAGATTTTGAGATTCAGGAATCCCTTCTCACAAAAAAATTGATCAAATATGAGTTCAATTTCATCAAGTGTGTTTGTTGGAGTCCATTGTTACTATTTATATATACGAGTGTGTTCGACTGACTTTACCTGCAGTGGACGTGATTGTCTCCCCGTTCACACGTCCGTCCACCACTGTCAAGTTTGTAAATGTTTTGTTATTAATTATTGTATTTCATGCATTTCACAATAAACAAAAAAAAAGAGATGATTGCTGTAGTTTTATATATGTATATTTTTCGCATTTGGGCTTGTTTTTTTTTATCTAAAGCTGTGATCGATGCAACTAAAAAAAATTCGTTTAGAGCTGGATTTGCGACAGAAGTCGATGTGGTGCAACAACTGCACGCTTTGCAAAAAATATAACAAATTTCATTTGAGTTGCTGTTTTGTATCATATGTGATTTATCTGTATTACAAGCAAAAACCGTTTCTTAACAAAAGGTTAAATCTTGCTGTGAAGCTTCCTGTTTTTGGTCCGACATAAAGGCGTGTTTGACTTGAAATCTCTCCGGTTATCATGTCAGCTGTGCTTCTTCTATACGTTAGCAGTTATCAAGAGCATGGCTTCTTTTTAATTCATTTAATGTAATGCCATATTAATTAAACATATTTTACGAATATGTTTTATGAAAAGATACCGGAACAACCTGAGAGATTCTAATCTACAAGACAAATTGGGATACTTGAAGATAGACTCGATCATACATTGAGTTCCGTGACATTTGCGCAATGTATTTTAGCGCGATTCTTGAAACGAACATCGTCTGGACGTGGTCCTGATGAAAAGAGATAGATAAACCAAACGCAAAAAAGATTAGATTTTTCTCTTTTGATGGTCCGTAGATTAGCGAACACGCTGTTCCGCTTGAAAGTGACAGAAATATCGTCAATTTTATAAAACTTTAGAGAAGTAAAATATTCCAAATGGCACCAAGAGAACTGTCGGCTGTCAGCGAAACATTCGACTCTCTAGTTACGATAAGCTTGCGACAAGTCGCGAGATAAGCCCCAACAGTCTTAATTTCGGGTTGTCTGATCGGAGACGCTTTTGATATCTTCAAAGTTGTCATTGATGCATCTACGATGGAAAAGATTCACATGTTTTATTTTGATTATTTTATTTTCGTATTGAGTATTTCATCTCATTTTACAAGCAGTTGAAAGTTCTAAATGCATAGAATTCTTTCGATTTTAAGTTTAAAATTCACTCTCTCATCCTGAAAAACAGGAATGAAAAAAATAGCGATGCAGAGCTATCTTCGTGTACTGTGGTGAACGCTTCCTTCCATTGTTTTATCGACAGAATGAAACATTGCCATTCAAAAATAAAGATAGTGGGATGTTTTAGTTTGTACTTAGGATAGCTTAAAAGATTTACAGGCCTTGCAAAATGCCAAAAACAATTTTGATAATACATTACATTTAACTTATGTGTGTCTGTTTGGAGCATGTTACATAATTTATACAATTTATGTCAATAAAGATATTTTGTAAAACATGAGATTCCTGCCGTCTTCAAATTGATTCATCAGCCGACTTTTAACACAAGACCCACACAAACATTGAAATATCTCTTATAACGACTGAGAAATACGCTAAATCTACGCGATTACTTGCAAGATTATCGGAACCAACAGTACAAAGCGACCTGTCTATCTGCCACTTTCTTGCAACAATCTGCATGTTCAAGAAGAGGAACTTGTGTTGCCTAGGTTTTGTGGGGGTTATGGATGATATTGGGTAATGGATTTGTGATTGTATTATAGTTTTTCTAACGTTGTCTAAGCCCATCAGTGACGTAGTCGATATGGTTTCTCTGTTTGCTCTGTTTGCGCTGTGGAGATACAGTCGCTGAGATAAGGTAGCAATCGACTGGAGGTTGTCTTGTCTATTGGGCTTATCAGAATCTTTGTTCCACCCTTACCGCTCAATATTTTGACATATTTATCAACAAAATAAAAAATCAAGCCCCCTCAATCAAAACAAGAAGAGATCGTAAACGAGGCACATGACGTTGCTCGCAATGGATGTTAGGCTTCATTTAGAAAAGCGTTTGTTTTGCTTTCGGCAGTTGACCGTTTACCTTGTATCAAGCAAAGAGAATGACTCGAGGGGTAATAGCGCCTTCAAAAACTACACGTACAATCTGGCCGCCAAAACGTCATGTACACTTGTGTTGAAGTTTCGATTTACCTCTAGGATTCAGCAGCGTACGGCACCATGTCGGGTTAATCTTGGTCGTTTTGCTCCACGAGTTGTATCGCGGGATATCATTGATATCTGTAATCTATTAATACATCTGCTGAGTGAACAGTCTGCAGAATGACTGCGACAGGCGATAAATATATACTTATAAAAAGAACCAAGTATCGCGAGACTTGGCACTTTCCTTTTTTCGCCTTTTTATTAATCTCACAAACAATGAAGATTGAAATGATCGTCAAAAAAGCTTTGACAAGGAGAAGATAATGTCTATCAATGGTTACCAAAATAAAACTGGATGAAAGTCTGTTTTTGATAATTTATTGATTGTTTAATGAAAAATACACATTCAGCAAAACACATACCCAACGCAAAAGAATGCTGGAGAAAACGTACGCAGGAGAAAACTTGAAGAAAACGTACCCTAGGATTATCATAGTTAATAGTTTTAATAACTATTTTGGGAAGCAACAAAATAAATTATACAATAAACATTGTATCATTTGTTTTTTTTTTTCAAATACATAATCACGAGCATTAATTAGACAATAATTATGTTTATATATAAATATGCACAAACATCGCCTGAACATCGCCTGAGCAGTTTAATTAGTCTGCAATTAATCCATCATAAATAATATCGTTAAAAAATAGTTTTGATTGCAATATAATTTAGAGAATTTAATGATGAGTATCTCAAGAA
>WFKH01006014.1:51743625-51756507 GCA_016163765.1 Magallana hongkongensis
CCCCCCCCCCCATGGAAAAATTTTCTGGATGCACATGTACACTATTCAGCAGAGCAGTACACTAATACAATATGTTCATATATTTTTTTATATATCATTGATATGTATATACAACAAGGTCATAATTCATTTCCAAAATAAACAATGATAGAAAACTATTTGATTGGAATACTTTCTGTGACTCAAGAAGACAAAAAAATCATTAGCATTGCTAATGGTACTATATAAATGTTTATAAATTTCAATGTTGTTATAAAAGAATCCATGAAAAAAAGTTATACAAAAATTTTCATGCAGAAAATCAGGTTTTGCAGTAGCCACAAAATTATGAACTTTTGATCCGAGTTCTGTAAGGTTTTTTTTGTTGGCTATTATCAACTTCAAACAAATTTTCATATCTGAGTTTTTTTATCATTAAGATGAAAAATACTGGAAGTCATTTTCTCTCAACTTTTGGTACAGTTTCTTGAAGTTCAGAGATCTGTGATGTGAATTTTGACTAATTTGCAATAATGAGATTATTTCCAGTTGGCAGTGAAAACGTCATACAATTCACAATTCCAGTATTTCAATGCAGATTACTAAACTGCAAATTCTGTAAAATATCAATACTAAATAACATACAATTATATATCCCACATATAAATACTTGACAAATGACAAAGGGGTTTAAAATTAGGTATCTTTAATACCCAAAAAGTTTTTATTTAAAATTTTTCCAACTATTTAAATAATTCCGATTAGCACTAAAAGATAGCTGAATCCTGGTTCTTTCATCACATAATCAGTAGATGACTAGATTAAAGAAAGACAACTAGGAAATACAAATGGAATGTGGTTACAAGGCACTCCAGGAATTGACAGGTATATTGTACAAATAAATGCAGATATGAGAATGTTAGAATAACAGACAAATACATCTTAAGTATACAGTATCCAGAGGTTACTGTGTGTCTGGTTATTTTGTGGTTTGCTGCAAAACTTGGCTTCCATGGTGGTCCACTATTGGTCAATCATTTAAATAAACTGGGCAAAAAATTATATACATGTACATGTAAGTTATAACTGGCTTCATTTGAATCGAATTAAAAAAAAATACTAATAAGGTTCTTATATGTCTATGGAAAGAGGTATAGCCTTTCTTATTATTAGCCTACTCCTAACTTCTATTTAAAAGCAAATTTGCCAAAATTTTGCAAAAAAGAAAAGAAAACAAATTCTCATAACACTAAATGTATTGTTAGGTCTGATGTTCAACACAAATACTGTAAATAAATAATGTCTACAAAAACAGGTACATGTATGTATTAAAAAAGATTTACTTGCAATTGCAAATTAAATCTACGGCTTTTAAATACAAAATTTCCATTGAAAATAAACCCCATATCTAACAAGAATACTGTAGATTCCTAATTAAACACAAGGAATAAATAATTAATATCCACGTAAAATCGCGAGAAGCACATCTCACAAATTTTAAAATCTCGCTTTTATTTTTCGGACATATGTAAAGTACATGAAACTAAGATAAAAATATGGCATTCGCAATTTTATGTTCTTGCGATTTGATGGAAAACGGTTGAATCGCGGAATTAGGTACTCATGTAAAATAAGGAATCTACAGTACCACTAATTTTATAATCCAAAACCTTCAAATGACCATAATCTGGGACAATACAATTTTGTCCACCAACGAGGAAGATGTCTTTATTGGAAGACAGAAAAAAATTATGGACAATAATGGGAACAACAAATATTGATACAGACCAATAGACAAACAGCAAAAAACCCCATATGCATTGATCTTTGCAAGATCTTTGCAAGATATGAATTTCATCACCACACATATTTGTTGGAATGGCGACCATGGGTCTAGGAATTTGTTCTGTTGCAGTGGCATTACTTTGGTCCTAACATGTCTTTTGGTTGAACTTTGATGTCAAACTCCTCCTCAGTCAGCATCTGCAGTGACACGGCTGCCATTTTTAACGTGGTCCCTGTGGTATGGGCGTGCTTAGCTATCTTTGCCGCGCGGTCGTACCCTATGTGTGGATTCAGGGCCGTCACCAACATCAGAGACTCATTTACAAACTGATTAATCTTCTCCGTATTTGGTGTTATTCCATCCACACAGTTTTTGGAAAAGGAGACACAAGAGTCTCCGATCAGTCTAACAGACTGTAGTACATTTGTGACAATCACTGGTTTGAATACATTCAACTGAAAATGGCCGTTACTTCCACCTACTGTCACTGCAACATGGTTCCCCATCACCTGAGCTGCGACCATGGTAACGGCTTCACACTGTGTTGGATTTACCTTCCCTAAATGCCATATCATTATTCATTTAGGCTATATATTCTTAGTACTGAGTTCATGATTTACATGCACAATTTTAAGAAATTAAAAATATGGAACCAACTTTGTGAGATTTACATTTCATCATTTTAGAATACATTTACAATTACATGCTGTACCTTTTTCACAAAAATGGTAAGGCAAAATATAAAAACCAGACCTATTTAAACATTTTTAGTTTCCTTTAATTGAAAAATTATTCAAAATACATCTTTTGAACATGCCTGAACAGTAATACACAGTAATTGTTTTACCTGGCATAATACTACTTCCAGCCTCATTTTCGGGTAAAGAGAGTTCACCAATTCCACAACGAGGCCCTGACCCCAGATGTCTAATATCATTGGCTATTTTCATCAGACTACAAGCTAACACATTCAGTGATCCATGGAGTTCCACCAATGCATCATGTGCTGACAAAGCTTCAAATTTATTTGGAGCAGTCACAAATGGGTGGCCTATATTTCAGAAATAAATATCTAATTACAATTTGTTTCATTATTTAAACTAAAAGTTCATAAATGATTGTCATTTTTCAATAAAGAAATCATAACTTGAAAGTTAAATTCTACAGTTTGTAGAGGTATGAAAAATAAGATTATGTCATAATAACATGCTACTATCTACAATTGTGTTAGCATTTGCACAATTGATGAAATGTTCTCAAAGAAGTGTGAAGGAGTGTGGGTGGAATAAGACATGAATCAAAGAATGTGGGTCTTGGGTTTCTACCGATAGGAAATGACAAAAATACCAACATGCATAAATTAATCATAATATTAAGCTGTAATTGGACCAACTGAGTTGGTTAAAAATGTAAATCACCTGTTTCCTCTGCTATTTTGGCTGCCACCTTTTCTGCAAACCCAATTCTGGAGTTCAGTCCTGTGCCTACTGCCGTCCCTCCTGAAGAATATGCCAGGTAAGTTGAAATGTTTGCAATGAGAACGTTGTAAATGTCTTATCTAACTTTCAAAATAAAATTTCTCCTATCTAGAAAAAGCTGTACCTCCTGAAGAATATACCAGATATATTAAGTATATATTTACGATGCGATTGTTAATTAAAGTCTGTATATTACTTTTAAGGTGGTATGGGACACCTGTGGATATTGATGTGGATAAAAGTAAATTATAATCAAAATACTTTCACTGTTTAAGAAATTTTAAATTTTAAAATATTTGACCAAAAAATATGTTTTTCTACAATGTATTTGGAAAGGTAAAGATTATAAAGCCCCAGCTGGATTCGAACTCATGACTTACAGATTCTAATTTAACACTCTAACCCATTTCACTATGCTGTTAGGTGTCACTTATGGGAAAGAAAAAAATTATAAAATTATATTTGATATTATTGTTTATTTCTATAGGAAGTGCGCCACAATATGGAGGTGTCCCATACCACCTTAAAAAAATTCCCTTCTATTTGAAAAACGTGAATTACCATATAGCATTTTTTTTAAAGCAGGGTGCTAGCTTTCCTATTTTAGCAATTTGATGGTAGCCTGCTAGAAATTTAATTGCTAAATCTGTACCATTTAGCATAGTCCTGAACACAAGAAAGATAATTTTGATCTGTGTCAAAAAAAAATAATTTATGCCAAAATTATTGGCATACCCTTGAGCAGGCAAAATGCAAAGTTTTTCATCCACAAAAAAACTTTGCTATATGGTATTTCATAAAAATGTGGAATGGCATTTACCAGCTGCCAGTTGATATAAACGTGGCAGTGTAGCTTTCACTCTTTCTATTCCATTCTCTATCTGTTGTACAAAGGAACTAAATTCTTGACCTAAGGTCAAAGGTGTGGCATCCTGTAAACAGAAAGACAGTTAAATCTTTTGCAGTGTAAAATATAATCTAATAGAAGTACATGTATTGACGTTGAGTAGCAGAAATATAACAGTTAAGTAACAGAAAATAAATTCCTAGATGATTCTCTCTCTCTTAAAGCTTTAAGGGTTAAGCATTTGTTGCTTATAACTATGTCGTGGGTTGAATTTTATCACTTCTTTCAAAACAGATTTTGGTTAGGTCAACAAATTAACAAAGAAGAAATTTTAACATTTTCCTTAAAAAATAGATTGTATTTCAAGCAAAAGAAAGTCGCTGAAGATGCATATTAATAATGTTAACAAGCATTAGGGGCTTGGGCTCTAAAGAGTAGGCATAAAATAAATAAATTACCAAATAAATTCATGCATTTATCTGGTCACAAGATGTCAACCACCAGTATATGTCTCTACAACCTGAATAAAACATCTCTACATGTAGTGTATTCAAGGGGGTTTTACTCTCATTTTACAAATACTTTTTGACATGCCTTTTCATTATAGGGAGTTACTAATATGTGTGCCTGTGTCAATAAAGGGTAGTTTCACATTCTTTGGTTCTTACCTGTAGGTGAGTCCTGCCGATCTTGACAATGTCCTTGAACTCCTCCTTTTTAGTTTTTAATGATTTGAGTAGGACCTGTAGCCCTGGTAACAGCCTCTCCTGGACCTCAAGGACAACAGCAATGTGCATGGCCGTTGGAAAGGTGTCGTTAGAGCTCTACAATAAACAGGCCTATCAAATGTATCATTATCATGATTAACAAATTTCACAATGTAAAGAAAATATTTCAATTATTTCCGATAATTTTATTCAGTTTTTAACATATAATGTACTCATACCTGGGACATGTTGACATGGTCATTTGGGTGAACAGGGTGCTTGGAGCCCATTGTTCCTCCTGAAAGTTCAATGGCTCTATTGCTGATGACCTCATTAACATTCATGTTTGTCTGGGTCCCCGAGCCTGTCTGCCACACCACCAAAGGGAAGTGATCCCATAGCTGTCCCGCTATAATCTAAGAACAAACACTGTGAATCAATGAATGACCAAAGGGAAGTAATCCCATAGCTATCCAGCTACAAAAGTGGACTAACTGAAATAGAGAAATACAATGTAATGAACAATAAAGTGAAGTTTATACTGTTCAACCCAAAGATCTTGCAGCAAACAATCTGATACAAACACAACCAAAGGTTATCTCATAGATATAACACCAAACAGATCAATGAAGCCCTATACCTGGTATTCGCTATGGAGCTGAATATCAGAAAAGGATATTTGGAAAATGATTTTCAAGATTTCTTTGGTTTCTATGCTAACTCACCTCATCGGCTACTTTGACAATGAGGTCAGCTTTGGTTGAATCCAGGCCGTACTCTTGATTTACCCTGGCAGCACATTTCTTCAAGATCGCAAATGCCTTGATGATAGGAAGCTACAATGGTGTTAATCATGTTGATTGATATACTGGTAATTCTGTGATTTATGAAAATTTGAATTTCCATGGAGATAACCATTGTGGAATTTCATTATATAGAACAGTAAATTACTATAACAAGTAAGAAGGACAACTTTGAAGAAAATGAAGCATTTGCATCTGTTAAATAAAAAAATAAATTCTAAAATGCATTGCTATCTAATTCAAGTTACATGTAATTCAGTGAGTGTACTAAGATGTTTATGTTTTAAACAAGTTAACAAGTAGGTATGATTAGAGCTTAATTGATACCATATACCGGTAGTCTGTCCCACATGCACATGGACCCCTTACCATAATAATCTCAATTTCATATACGGAAAGGGACACATCCATTTTGTCATTCCTTTGAAGTAAGCAACAAAAACTAACCCTATAAACTTTTTAACAAAAGCAATGGCTAGTGATCTATAAGTCATGAGTTTAAGATAGGCTGGGGCTTTTACAGTTCCTATCTTTTAATAAAATTCTCAAACAATGTACATTTTGAAAATTTTATAATGGTTATTTCATTTTAAATAAATGTTCTTTTATCCATAAAAATATCCAAAGTATCCAATTCTACCTTGATAGTACACATACATGTCATTTACTTTTCATCTCTGCTAAGATTGATGCAAAGAAAATACTTCAAGATTTCTCCTCTGAAATTTGCTTCCATTAAAGACAATTAAAGGACAGGTGACACAATCACAAAATTATTGAACAACAAGATGGATTGTGGGTGTGATAAAATTTCTGCAGAGTTTCCCTGCTACTCCCATCTGTTTCACAGCTATTGTTGTACCTATGAGCAATAAGTAGATCTTTAAGGGTATTTAAATGTATGCCAGTAAAGTGTATGTCTATATCATGTAGCATTCAGGATAACCTTGTACAATTTTTTAACACCGTAACCTTTTACAATTTTTTAACACTGTAACCCTGTAACCTTTCTGGAACATGTAAAATCTTTTATAACATGATTTTTCCAAAAAACTGTTGAGGAAGCTAATCAAGATGTCACTTAATTTGTCAATGAATGAGTCAATGGTTTATTTTTTTTTTTAAATATGATTCTTGAATTGGTTTCCCTAAATCCATTCAACACATTTTCAAATAATTTCATACTGGCATTCTTTCTGATGGTCCACCAATGTTGAAGTTTATGATGGAGCGGGCAGTGTTTGCTCCATAATACTTGTCTGCAGGAACCTGGATTTCCCCAAAGCTGTCTGTCTCTGTACGAAAGGACGTCTAAAATGAACATTAATGAAATGGAATCAGAATAACATGTATCATTTCTACATGTTTATATTGATGACTATTTCCCCCTCTCTTTTTCTTATTTGACATTTTCCTTCTATTGATATCATGATGATAAACATCGACTTTCCAGCTAACGACATCTGGACATTTCTCTCTTATTTATTACATTTATGTTAGTTTTGTTTCTTGGTGTACCTGTGTATGTTCATTGGGTCTAAAATTTGCAAGAAATTAAATACTCTTGTTTTTTTTCATCATTTACGGTAGCCCTATTTTAAAACTTTTATCAATATCTATGAGGACTTTCAAATTAAAACCTTGTAATTATTTTACACTATTTTTACAACAGCACGAACTGAGAATAGCTAAATAAAACTCTCATCGACTTTTTCCCTCATTATTTTTAGCATCGTTTTTTTTTTTTAATTTGTAAACTGTTCATTCATAATAGCATGTCACTTGATAACTAACAACAGAGAAAATTCCAGTTTGTACACGTGTTGGCGAGTTGTTAGGTCGGTATTTCGATGTAATGATAAACATCACGCTCACAAATCGATACTTAGGTACCTACCATTATTATACTTTAACCTGTCTTTAGGAATTCGACTGTCCTCTGTCTAGTTTCGTTTGTCTTTGCTGCCAACGCGAGTTACAGGGGGGAGTAACTCTAATGTTTATTTATGGATTGCGATATCCAGGGAGGCAACTCAGTTTTCTCTCTCTTTGGAGGCTGAATGGTCCACAAATTACCCGTCAGATCTAGCTTAAGATTTCTATTATTATGATTTTTAAACCCTTAAACTGAAAAAAAATCATATATCAAATTTCAGATTTAAATATTTAATATTTTATACAAAGCTTTTCTTCAAAAGGAGATTAAAAAAGTCTAAAAATGGTCATGACCATCCAGCCCTCTTTAAAAAATGATTTTTTTGTTTGTAACCAAAGTAAAAAGCAAACGGATTTATACATTTATTAATCGTACAACATATTTTTCATACATAAACAATCTTTTTAAATACAATTCAGTCATTTTAAAATACGTACTACATAATCACACCAATAAAGCATTTATTTGCAATAAATAATAATTGCACTGATAAAATTATAGAATGGAAACCAGCTTAATATACAAAAACCCTTTACAATATACATACATAAGACATTGTGTAACATTGGATGGAAATTCGGTTTTAAGTCAAAGTACAGCACTATACATATCTTTTTGAGTTTTTTTTAAATTTTCATCTCACATGCAGGTCAAATGCAAATTTTCTTCACCTTTGACAAAATAAAATGCAATATTTGTTATCCATGACAACAAAATATCACAGTATATCATTTACATGCTGAGTATTAGATGGTATTACTTATAATGGTCCCTTCATCAACAATATACATAATTATTAACAATATAACGTTATAAATCTACAATCCTTATATTACAAATCAAAGCCTTCAAACAAATGTATACAGATCAAAAACATTTGAATGTCTTCCAGAAAACTTTCAAAATAACTAAGTGCATCATCACCTCTATGTAGATGTTAAACCAGCAATACTGTATACAGGGAAATATTCGCCCCCGTTTTATTTTCGCCCCTTTCGCCCTCGTTGTCAGCGGGTGAATTTAAGACTGGACGAATTCAATGTCTCAAATTATCTCTCTTTAAACACAACTGTGTCTGGGCAAATTCAAGATGGGGCGAAATTGTTTGCAGGTGAAGAAGGACGAAAATTACATTGGGCGAAAATAACCCTGTATACATTAGTTTCCAAATAATTCAGTTTTTACAGATTCACAAATAGTCTCTGAAATTATTCAAACATACACCAACTCTAAATTAATAAGAATAACACAGTCGTATATCAGTCCATGATTTCATCTATTACTCTAACTTGGGGATTTCCCAAAAAGGGGTCCTCGTCAACGCCACTTCGACCTAGTTTTGAGAATATCACAATGATTGTCAAAAACCCTATAATTCCTATTACTAAAACCACCAGGAACTTCTTCCTGATAGACATTGGATCCTTCTTTCCATGTTTCCCTTCTCTTGACCTAAAATGTAAAAATTGATACATTAATCAATATGGAACAATATGAGATAATCTAATGTAACTGTTATTTATAATAATTTTCATTAATAATTTTAATTATATAAATTTGCAAAATGCCTAAGTCATTTTATCGGTACAAGTGCCTTTTGACTGTTCTCTCTTTTATTCTGACAAAAGTATATAATAACACAGTGTACTTCAACAACTGCTCAACCTACTTTAGCCATTTTGTTAGCCATTCCATGGCCGATCGTCTTCTGTACTTGTTTTCATCATGGTCAAGGGATGTGTTAAATATGGAACTTGTGTCTTCTTTAGTAGAATCAAACAACTTTCTGGGATCTGCAACATTAAGGTACATTGTACAATGTACAAAAACTCGCAAATATATCTTACAGGGTATTCATAGTTTTTTTAAGATGATTGGATATAGTGCATAACTTTTAGGGAAGAGGTGTAAAAATAGGGAATTTTGGTAGATATTAAGTCTAAATATTAAATGTTGGGTTTCATGTCCGGAAAAATATGTGCACACTGGTCCAAAATTCTTACCACCATTTCTCTTCATATTTTGAGATCTGCCTGTTGAAATTTTATAAAAGATAATTTACTCTACTTGTTGAAAATGATTTCTGTTCACTGCATCAAACACCCATTGTTACATACCTCCAAAGGCAAGTTTTTCCTGTCCCCTCACTGAGGTTCCCTCGTCCACACTGATCACACTGTGTTGGTTGGGAGGAACGTGGGCACTGGGTCTGTTGTAGTTAGGAGTTGACATTGGAGAGTAGGGGGTCCCAGACTGGGGATTCGGTGAGGCTCCTAGGGGGTAGGGAGATGCAGCGGGTGAGTTTGAGAATCCCGAAGAATTTGGATTTGTTCCATGATCTGGAACAATTTGAGATTTCTGAGGAGTGCTATGTGTTGGTAGAATGGCTTCTGACTTTACTTGAGAGCTCTCACTGCTCTGTATTGTGGGTAGTTGTGTTTGTGGGGGAGGCAATAGAGGTTCTTGTGGTTCATCAATCTAAACAAAAATGTAACACATGTAGCAATATGATTCAACTTTAACCTGTAATCATTGTATGTACTTAATATTTGTATTACTCTACAGGGTCAAAGGATCAATCTTTTTATGTGTATATTTCACAATTTTTTTTTATCAAAACATGTATGTATGTACACATATTAGTATAATTAGCTACATCTATAAAAACTGGTACATAGAAAACAAATATAAATGATGCTTATCATTACATTCCATTCATTAACTAAAAAAATTATAGATACATGTACATGAATTAGTGACTATACATACTGTTTGATGACTTACCAGTGGTAAACCAAGACCTGCTCTGGCCCAGTTGACAGTGGACAGGAGAGTCTTTAATTTGTCGGCCACAGGGGACACCATGTTCTGTGGGGGGAAGATCCCTGCACTACAGGTAGGACAGGTGTAACCAGCGGGGGCAGTGTTAGCGGGAAACTGCTGGGCATAATGGTTCAGACAGGGCCAATGGAATATATCTGTGACAAAAAGACAATGTTAACCTGAGAAATATCAACATATAATTTATGAATTAATGCTATGTTACATAACTGAATTTTAAAAAAAATTCCATGGGAGGATTTCAATTATATCATTCTTTACACTTGTACATTTAAATATATCACAAAGTAAATGCAAACCAAGTCCAGCACATAAGCTATCACTTGACACTTATAAAGGTTTGAAATAGTGTTCACTGGGATTTTGTGCCATATTTCATTGTACTGAAATCTACATGATTATATTCATGTACTCACCATAGCAAGTCAATCTAACACAGTCTCCGTACTGCTCATCACTCAGTACATGGTTACATAGGCTACAGTTAGGGTTGTAATCACTGTCTTGTAACCACTGCAGATATGACTTGATTACACACTGAAAAACATTAACAAAACAAACTGAAAATAGAGACAATTTGAAAATGTGTTTATCAGAAATTTCATTAAGAACATTGAATTAAATATAATTAAATTTAAAAAATATATATTATCATATCAATAAACTTTCTTTATGTATGTGCCCCTGTGTGCCTCTGATTGGAGAATAAACATTCATATACATGTATACATTCATGGGACACCCCTCAAAAAAATGTGCAAGAGGAGTCTTGTACTAATTATGACCCTTGGCACTTGAAAAATACAGTTTTATATTCATAATCAGATTCCAAATATCCAATGCATAAAAGAAAGAAGCCAATGAATAAAGCTACAGTCAAACCTTGAGACCATAAAATCAATGGGTCCAAGATAAAACTTTGAGATATACAAAGATTCAAGATACGGAAGGTAAAATACACAATTAATCAGTGGTTTGGACTTCTTTGGTATAATATGCAAAATATTATGAATATCAAATGATCGAGATCCCCAGAAGTTCAACTGAATAGATATACAAAGAGAATGTGTAAGTCTTGTTGACTATTTTGTATTTCAATTACCAAACATTTAATTAGCACAGGAACCTGAAGTATAGAAACTACTATTAGTAACTATCCCAACCCTATTTCTGTTTTTAAAAATAATGACAGAAAGAAATTGTTACAAGAAACAGATTTCAAACAAATGCCAATGCAGACCAATCAAACATGTGTGATACAAATTGGCATAGCATGACTTCCTCTTTTGCTACCAATGGAAGGAATAAAGCCCAATCTGGTTGTAATATAAATTTTGTAATATAAAATCTCCTTGACCTGCTACTCACTGAATTTACACAGGAATTTGTGACAATTAGACCGGTTCGAATACCAGCGCCAGATAGCTCAGTTGGTGGAGCACCTGACTAGAGATTCAGGGGGCCTGGGTTTGAATCCCGGTCTGGTACGTCATTATTTCACCCATCCCATTACATTTGGTGCTGTGCCAACCCCTGGAACTGACAGGTTAACTCCTGACAGGGGAAAGAGTCTGAGGTGATCTTCTAGGGCAAAGTTCATTTAAAGGGGAGAAGATCATTTAAGGGGGATGAATGTGATGATCAGACCTGTTCAAATACCGGCACCAGATAGCTCAGTTAATAGAGCACTTGACTAGAGATTCAGAGGGCCTGTGATTGAATCCCGGTCTGGTCAGTCAATATTTCTCCCATCCTGTTACACCTAGAAGAGGTAACCAGACAGCCCCCTACGTGTTTACAAGTTTGAGGGTATTTTTTGCATCTTATTGTAACGGTAGAATGTCCATTTCTACAAAAAGTGTAAAATGATTATATCAATCAAAGTATTGTGTGATCAGGACTCCACACATTTCCTTAAACTTACGCCGGTAAATATGGGGTGGGTGGGTTTGGGTAGTATCTACATCGTAGTTTCTAACCATATTCGATATCTATTGAACTGTTTTCTTTTGCTGTTGTTATGATCATTGAATATATTGTGGTACTTAACCTACTTATAGCCCGTGCATGGAATGACTCCACAAACATGGAAATTGTTTCCTCAAATTCCTAATCAAATCTTGTTTAACCTGCAACGCAAAAATGATGTTTGTGATATACTATTTCAACAAATTACCTTCGCATGATTTGCCACAAGACAGTTCTCACAAACATTTACTCTATGTTCGAAACAAAATAGGTTGGTCACTTTCTTTTTGGGGCATTTACAGAGCCCCATCTTTCTGTGTTTTAGTGTTGACAATTTTCACCGGAAGTTTGAACGTGGAGGAAAAACTAAAGCACAGACTTGTATCTGTACGGAATCCGTAATTTTTTGATTTTTTTTATGTTCACTTATAATACCTGTGGTAATTTGAGATACATAAATTTTAATATAAAATTACAATTACAACACATTATCGATTTAATTTTCTTTCCAGAAACGTTTAACTGGATTTTGATAAA
>WFKH01006014.1:51779040-51795793 GCA_016163765.1 Magallana hongkongensis
CCCCCCCCCCCCCCCCCCCCCCCCCCCGATGCTACGTGCCTGATAAACCCATTGAATTTTTATTATTTAGAACAAAATGGCTTGTCCTGGATGCAAAGGTGGGGGTGTCTGCTTCAAGTGCGACAAATGTGGAGCCCTGCAGTGCAAGAACAAGTCTTGTAAGAACCACCATCCCAAGGCAGCCAGCAGCTGTGGTTCATGTGGAAAGTCCGGGGGACAGAAAACTGTTTAGAGTCTGGTCAGTAACAAACTGAAAAACAGATTTATTTTTTTTTGCAATGAACTGAAGATACCATCAAGTAATTACAGTGTATGTTAAATATATTCACGAACGATATTTTACTGAATCGGTCTGATTAACATGGTCTAAACGTGTGTCGATTCCATAAAATGCAATGTCATGTCTTAGAACTAGGTACCGGTATGTCTTTTTTTATTTTGTAGGTAACTAACAACTGAGATGGCAGCTGTGGTATTTTATGTGTAAATTCTTCTATCAAAGCAAAATAAAGTATTGTTAACTTAATTTGTCTCAGTTATATTCTTCTTATGTTCAGAAGTCTAGGACATTTAAACAAAAGTGCATTGATTAACCGTTAAAGAATCATTTTAACAAGGCCTTGGACTATTTCTTGCGTCAAAACAAGTTTAAAATAACACTGGTTTCAAGCGAAATATACACCGATTGCGTTTGTCTTAGCTCAACAGCCAGACAAATCTTGTTGATTTCAAAAAGCAATGGCTGAGTGGCCAACAATGAAATAGACAGACCTACGTCACATTATACATTTATTGCATGATTGTGAGGGAAATATGAAGATTTATTCCCCCATGGAAAGTTTTATTTCCCGAGGGCAACGCCTTCGGGAAATATGATTTTTCTGGGGGAATAAATTTTCATATTTCCCTCACAATCATGCAATAAATTGTTTATCTTACCGAACGACAGGTGATAATTCAGAATACATCGGGTTCTAATCGTTTTTCAATTCTAGTAAAGCAATAACGTAGTTAATGCTTTCAATGTCAGCTTTCCGATATGAAAAAGGATTTCAAACATTTTTTAATAGAATTAATTATTTAATTACATCGTATGTTCATCCTCGGGATTTTTCATAAGCATGGAATGAAAATTCGAAGGGGTGGGATATGATGAAAAATATGACGATGACAGGGAAATATGAAGTTTTATTGCCCTGGCACGTGATTGTCTAGAACCAATCATATGTCGCGTTATATAGAATAATCATATTGAGGTATAATAATTCTGTTTGACACAACTACCCAAAGTCCAAGCTCTTGTGAAAATGGTTCTATTTTCCAATCTATGTCGGATCTTATTCATGCCCGAATACAATCTCGGCATACTTCAGCTAAACAGTACGACATAAACATGATAGAAAGAGCGTCACTGGCTGGTACTGTCAGTGTCCTATAGGTGCAAGAACTGTTGGTACATGATAGCACGTAGCCTCAGTGTTTTGGTTTCTACTTTCAGCATATGCGAGACTTAAACAATAAAATGCTATCTTTGGTGATTCATGCGGGATATGAAGGTGGCGACATTGCAGAAAAAATGCATAACTCGCGTTAGCGGATTATGTAAATTTTTTCTGCAATGATCGCTATCTTAAGGTTCCTCGACACACCAAAATTTTATTTGATGGATCGATAGAGAATATTTTTTGAAATATGATTTTACAAAACAGAGACCAATATCGGCTTACAGTTATTTTATATGATTTTTTTTGTATTTTTTCAGTGAACTAGGAAAAACTGTTTTGTGGACAAACAGGGTATTTTAGAGCTTAAAACTTGGTGTCAATTAATGTGTAAGATAATTTTGAATAAATTCATGCCAAAGATCGTTTGGTCAAATGCTTAATTTTTTAATTAAAAAAATATTTCTGAAAATCAAAATTGTAATTCTTTTATATTTTTTTAATCTATGGATAAATTTAAAGAATAACATAAAGTCACATTAAGTACTTACTAAACAATGATATTTTACAAAGAAATTGAAATGAAAATGCGAAATTTTTGAAAAATTGCTTTTTATTAAATTTGAACCGATCCCGATTGAAAAAAAACTGATCCCGATCAGAATTATTTTAAAATTGAAATTTTACATGATATGAATTATAAAGTTAGTAAATGCCCAAACCATTTTACAGATAAACAACCTGAATTTTTTTGCAAAATTGTGATTCATTTTAACTTTTAAGTGATTTCGTTCTGGATCAGTTTCATGGATTACAATCGGGATCGGTTCGATTTTAAGATTTTCCAATTTTTCTTTAATATCACCATTTTATGGAATTCCATATACGACAGCCAACTGTCAGCTGCCAACTGCTTACTGCCAACTGCTTACTGCCAAATGCTTTCTTTACCTCTTTATTGGGTTAAGCGCATGTGCAGACATTTATTCGAGGATGGAGGGATTGATAGATTGATAGCGTTTATTTTATTTTACACATATTAAACACATAATAACAACCATCTGTCAGCCCTAAATCACTGCATTCCATATCATCTGCCAATTTACCTTAAATCACAACTAGCGAGCGAGCTTAGAGTGCCACGCCACTGCATTATCCTACTATTTATATTACCTGATCACGTGACCCGAAACCTATTCGAGTATGTATGAAAACCCATCACGCACATAATTTTAAGTACATTAACTCGTGTTTACCACTTTTAAAAGACATGAGAGATAGTGGAGTTCTTGATTTGTCTGATGCTATCCATATAGGATGTTTGAGATTTTGTTTCATTCCTGTCATCTAGAATGACCTTGAAAGAGTGATGGACACATGGGATAATCATAGAATTAGAAAACAAAACACACTTTGTCCATCGGGTCGTCCATCTTTTTTGTACAGCAACCCAGAAGTATTTGGCTGTTGCGATATGAAAAAGGATGTAGACTTAAACATTCTTGATTGTTTGAAAATATTCAGGCAACTGAAAATGATTTTAAAATGGGCTCATCTAACGAGTTTTCTGAAATTGCTTTAGAAACGATGTTGCATCTAAATTTATTGCTCCCAAGCACGTTGCACGAGGCTATGGAACTTTTTGGGAACCTTATAACGTTTTTTTAGTGTTTAATGAAGTAACAATTTCTGTAAAAATAAAATCATAAATGTTAAACACACACAACTACACTGTAGAGTTTTGATTTAATATGCTCAAACCAAGGTGGTCAAAACAGTTTTAAAAGCCATGGTTAATATTGGCGTTCATAATCTATCATTCCCAGCGCAAATTCTTTGCAGCAATTTGCGCAAGGGAATACTATAATCTAGTAAAAATATCGCGTACAAAGCAATGCAAATCAGGATTTCACATTACAACACAAACAGTGAGAAAAACTAACGTTTTAATGAACCTCTGTCAATCAAAGCATACTGTGGAATTATTAAAATTCGTGGTGGCTCAATTTTTGGTGGCACGAATTTACATCCTCGACGAAAACAAGACTTAGTTTTGAAAGAGTTACTTTTCTTACTGAAACTGAAAACTGACCCATCCAAGAATTAAATCCCCACGAATAATAAAAAATCCCACAAACCACGAAAATTGGCCCCTACGAATTTAAATGATTCCACAGTATATAATGTTTTCATATCATAATTATCACATTTCTGATATTCTGAGATATCGGCTGTTTAAATTACGTTGTATTATAAAATCACAGATTGACCGTCACAATGTAAAGAATATCTATAATAACGTTTATCGCAATGATCATGTAAGTAACGACGCTTTCCAAACGGATACCGGTATATGGTTAATTCATATTTAATGGTAAGAAAGAGATAAATATTTAACAAGAGGCCCATGGGACACATCGCTCACTTGAGCAACAATAGGCATGAATGGAATCGGAATTTCCTGGTAATATGCACATCTATACACATTGTGTTTTAAATACTTGCAAAGTGTCCACAAATTTCTAGCAGCGGTAAAAGAGGAGTTTAGCGCTTACAAACTGTTCATTACTATAATCAATATATGGCCTAAATTCAAAGTTCAAAAGAGCCAAAATTCCCAGAAAAATAAAGGAATCGGAATTTCCTGATAATATGCACATCTACAGATTGTGTCCTAAATTTCATGCAGCAGTTTACGAGGAGTTGCGCTTACAAAAAAAACAGGACTTAAAGACTGACTAACGGATACCCCTTGCAACTTCATTGCGTGGGGTATAAAAATCATCGGATCTGGACCAATTTCAAACTTGATCTGCGTATTCCTATGATGAATCCATATATCAAATTTGAGTTGAATGTGTGCAACTGTTTCCAAGATAACGAATGGAGAGTTAATAATGAAGGAATGATGAAAGGACGGAAAATTGGAATAGCGTGCCCTGGTCATTTTATAGCAAGAGGCCCACAGGCCTTGACGGTCACCTGAGTACCAAAACCCTAAGATGTCAGAGAGTCTCATGTTTGCATTTTAAGCATCATTTTGGAGTATAAACTCTAATCCGAAAGCCCTCTGACTGTTACCCCCGCTTCTATTATTTGATTTTTGCAAAAATCAATTTATAAAGGGAGCGGGAGGAGTCAGCAAGAGTCAGAGGAATCTTGGATTATCTATATCCTAGCTCCAGGGGCCAAAAGAAGATGGGGGAACAAGATAGCGCAAATGCCCATTTGGTTTAGTCGTGAAATACAATTTCAAATTTATTTTTTTTCAACTAAATATACCCGATAATGTTATAAAACAAGTTTGCAAAAGCACAATTTCTAACTATATTCAGTTTTGAATATTTTAACAAACGATAAGATAAAAAAAAAAAAATTCTAAAGTTTTGGTGGTATCGAAGTTACAACCTAAAAACCCTAGCTCTATAATGTTACCTAATGTCTGGTGCTCTGTTACAACGCACTTTGAAAAATTACGCACTTATTTTTAAAAAAAAACCCAATGCATTCTCAGCTAACTTGATAAACAGTTTCTCGATTAGTTTTTTTTTTCTTTTCTCATAAGCTTATATAGTTTGACAATTTACACATAAAGAACAACTCGGGAGATTTCAATTATCCAAATATGACCTAAACTGTATCGCTTAGCAACTGCCTTTTCCTATTTTTGTATATGCAGCAAATTTACCTCTTAACTGGTACATTGGGCTATGCCAGAAACGAAAATGATTTATATATATTGACAATGGAGATCATATATAACATATTTCAACCGGCCTCAATTGCATATGCTTATAAACAAACATGATGTGAAAAAAAAGATGCGTTAGTTATGTTTATCAAAAAACAATATGATCTTTTACGTAGAACATCAGTGCAAGAAAAAACCCCACACCTTAATGCTTATTTGAAGTTTATAATAATTTAATGTTTGTCAATGTAACTTTTTTTTTTTATAATGAAGTGATTTTTTTGATTAGAATTCAAAAAGAGGGTTTATGTTGAAACACTTACAGATTCTTTAACATACCATTGGAGAAATTATTGTTTGGCCAGCTCGTTTTTACGATATCACTGTACTTAATTTACAACAGAGCGTATATCTTTTTCAGTTCTTATATGTTTGCTCCAAATTGCTGAATATCATATGGTTTGGAAGGAAAGATGAGGGGTAGCGAACCCTCTTCCTGTAATCATTTAACTGACCCGTACCTTTAGTTAATCCCAATCCCAACCCCCGTTCTCAAAGACGGTAAATTAGATTTACAAATTATTAATTACAGATTAACAAATCATCATACTATCAACAAATTAGAAATTCAATTCCAGAATTTGTGATTTATATATACATTTTTTTCAAAATGCGTTAAGTGTCTCGATAATAAAAAATGTTGATGTACCTTCATAACGCACTTAAAAAAAAAATTTTCAAAGTACGTTAACTTGGTCCCAAATTTTTTCAAAGTGCGTTGATTTGGTCCCAAAATTAACGCACTTTGAAAAAAAATTTTTAAAGTGCGTAATTTTTTCAAAGTGCGTTGCCACAGTGCTCTAACCACAGAGCCATTTCAGTCACAACAAACTTCATTGTTAAATGCGATATGCGACTTCAACCACGAATTTACAGACAAGTGTTATTTTTCTAAAACGTTCAATTGTTACGATACAAAATGACATTTTTCAGTATAGTGGGTCATCTCTCCACGTTTTCGTTGATTGAAATCGGTTTGATTTCCTTTAAACCTTATATAAACTATGACAAAAATATGGAGCTCAGACCCACTCTATAAAAGAAAAGGCATTGAAGTTCTAAAAATGACACTATTTGGAGGTTTTGACACGCATACGCCAGTTTAAATCAAACTATTCCAAACAGTTAACCTATTTAAGGGTTATAAATCGATGTTATGGTAAATATTCATTTTTTTTTTCAATAATTTAGAAAGAAATTATGAGATTTGTTGATATTTTAATTTTATAGTATCTTATCTATCCTCATATAGGCAGTTTACAAGCCTTATTTACCCATCTTCTTGTAAACCTTTGGTAGACAGAGAACAGAAGGCCTTTAATAACCCATCGTTTATAATATTCACACTTCCATTTATAATGCACACAACATGCATACAGTTTATTGCTACAAGCATACAATGCACAGGAAATTAAAGTAAATTTCCTAAAAAAGAACACATATTTAATTTAATACGACCAAGTGACAATTTACCTTGTAGATTTCAAGATGAAGTTAAAAATGTAAAATTGTTTACAGACAACGCATGACCAACGGCAATAGGTTACCCAAGTGACTAAAGTGGCCTTAAAAAATACATATTCACCATATGGCCATATTTGTCACTCGTCTCCTTCCCACCATGGGCAGTGAATTTCACAATTTAAAATACAGCCATTATGGGCATAATAACAACACATTTATCTCCCATGGCTGTGAAAGTACAGAAGAAAATATGATAAAAGTTTAATATACATCTTCACTTTGTGGGCATATTGGCAAAGGGCCTGAACCCCTGACCTGGGGGGGGGGGGGGGGGGGGTCATGAATTTTCTAATTTAGGTAGAGGGCTTCATGGACATCAAAACCATGCATTTAGTTTTTCTTAAATACTCACTGTGATATATGGGAGTAGAAAAGGAGATTTACGAAGATTTAATTCTTTTTCACTATATGGCCATATTGGTCCCTCCTTGAGGCCTGAACACCTGATTCAGGGGCCATGAATTTTACAATTTTGGTAGAGGGTTTCATGGACATCAAAACCATGCATTTAGTTTTTCTTAAATACTCACTGTGATATATAGGAGTAGAGAAGAAGATTTTCTAAGATTAATACATGTTCACTATATGGCCACATTGGAAATGCCCTAGGGCTTGATCCCCTGACCAAGACGCCATAAATTTCACAATTTTGGTAAAGGGCTTCATTGACATCATAACTATGCATTTAGTTTTTCCCCCACATGTATGGGAGTAGAGAAGAAGATTTTGAAAATTTGGCTTTTTTTTTTTGCATATTTGGCCCTGCCCATGAGCCATGAGGCCCTGGGGTTGGTCATAAATTTCCCAATTTAGATTCCTCTTATTCTAGAGATGCTTCCAACCAAAAATGGTAACAATTGGCCTTGTAGTTTTGAAGTGTAAAATTGTTAACGGACAACACATAGCAACACAAAGGACCAATAGCAATAGGTCACGCTCAGGTGACCAAAATGGGATGTACTAAAGTCTACTTGGATCTGAAACTATAGGATTTTGTTAGATGTACACCATTCCTTAAAATGAATAAATGTACATACTATACAGGTACTGACTTGCATCATTTCCCAGCAAGGCAAGTCTGTACTTCAACTAGTGGCCCCTATTGTTCATCCATCTAAATCATTCTTATAATACCACAATAAATGTGTTTTGGATAAAACTTTTCATGAGCCAGTTGCTTATCAATGACAATAAGGAACTCTGACTGAATAAGGATTATCATACTAATAAAACTTTTCATGAGGCAGTTGCTAATCAATGGAAATTAAGGAACTTGTGACTGAATAAGGAACTCTGCAGATATTTATATAACAGTTTATTTAGGTAACAATAAATAGGTTTGCTGTAGTTATCTGTTAGGTTCCATTGTGGATGGTGCTGCAAACTGCATGGGGACACAGTCCTGTGTGCGGAGATTGACCATCACAGCGGTGGATGTCAGGGAGAACCTGGGGACACTGACCAGTAGTACCTCCTGCCCCCCACACCCTGAAATCAGTGTACTTACTCTGTACTTAATATGTTGTAATGCAGCACAATTTTGCAAGATTAATAGAGCATATAATATCTGACACAAATAATCTTTGCATGTCTTCTTTTTTTTAAATATTCAATCTTTTTAAATTCTATATTAAAATGATGGTGAAAAAGGCAAAAAAATTAAATACATTAAAAATGCAAGATATACGGTAGTTCTGCTTTACTGAACTGATATTGACAAAAATCTATTACATGTAGTATAAAAATACCAATTATTTCAAAATTTTGTTGATTCAATATACATACCCTAACAAGAAGTATCATACTGTTGTAATTCTTATCCATACAAAATGATAAAACAAATGATAATTTGGTTTCTTACCCTTGAAAACCTTTGAATCAAACTTGGTCATATTTCCAGCAAAAAGAACATGTGGACAGTCGTTGATAATGAAAGGGTCCTCCTTATAAAATGGATAACATCCTGCAAAAGAAAACAACCCACATTATGTCAAAAATTATAATTTTTGGAATAATATGAAATATCCATTCTGGTTTCTATCAGATTGACTTAGTTTTTACAATGAATAAGAATGACTTAGTTAACCGGGTTTTCCAACGGAAAAGTCTGGTTATTGAAATGGTAAAAAAACCTGGTTTGCTGTCACATTGACAGCTTTTCACTTGTTTTCACAATGAATCAGAATGACTTAGTTTTTACAATGAATCAGAATGACTTAGTTTTTACAATGAGTCAAAATGACTTTTTTTTGGCAATGAGTTTTCACAGTAATCAGAGTGATTTATTTTTACATATGTACAATGAATCAGAATGACTTAGTTTTTACCATAAAACAATTGAAATGATTTATTATTATTGAAGGATGTCAAAACAAATAGAAAATAGAAAAGAGGGCCAATGAAGATATTTTACGTGTTATTCAGGATTGATCGATCTGACATATTTCTGTATTCATTAACCTAAAAAGTAATAATACCCTGCCATGGGACAATGTTTCTTTGTTTGAAAAAATAAATGAAACATTTCATTATTAGATGTTAAGGAAAATATCTTCAAACTATGATTTACAACAACCATTAACATTATAAATGTCTATGACTCATTGATAGGTACTAACTTAATGGTGTATTATTTGAATAAAAATACATGTCAGCAGCAGTATTTTAGAAAAAGCACTACAAGATAATTCCCTCACCTAGAGTATCAGGGGCAGTTGGAGCAAGGTGACCCCACTCGAGGGTCTTCTCCAGAATGTCCAGTGGCTCCTCATTGGTGCTGTACTTGACAATGTCCTGAACTGCTTGGCCAGAAGTTCCCAGAAACCTACATGCAGATTTTCATGAAACAAAACTTTACTTAGAAATTTAACAGCAATAAGTTTAAAGAACTTTTTAAAATTGAAAGTGACCAATAGTGTGCACATTTATTGAATGGTAAAATATTAATAAAGCTATTTTTAGATGTCTATTTCTTGATGTGCATACAAGTTTATTATACCATTATTTCTGGGTGAAATAGTTTCTGTGCTATTTGGCCCTGGTCAATTGGTGTCATATAATATTTTGAACCCCGCGATCTATTGAACCCGGGTTCAAAATATTGCTGCGATATATTGACCCCCCCCTCATAAAATATTGAACCCCGGGTTCAATATATTATGGGCGCGATATATTGAACACCCCTCTGCTTTTCAATTACCATTGGAGAGGGGGTTCAAAATATTATGGCCGCGATATATTGAATCCCCCACCTACAGTACTTCCAATTCCAATGGGAGAGGGGGGTTCAAAATATCGCAGCCATAATATTTTGAACCCCTTCTCCAAAGGGAATTGGAAATAAGAGGGGGATTCAATATATCGCAGCCATAATATTTTGAACCCCCTCTCCAGTAGGAATTTGAAATAGGTAGGGGGTTCAAAATATGGCAGCCATAATATTTTGAACCCCCTCTCCAGTGGGAATTGGAAATAGGAGGGGGGTTCAATATATCGCGGCCATAATATTTTGAACCCCCTCTCCAGTGGGAATTTGAAATAGGTAGGGGGTTCAAAGTATCGCGGCCATAATATTTTGAACCCCCTCTCCAATAGCAAATGAAAAGCAGAGGGGGGTTCAAAATATCGTAGCCATAATATATTGAACCCGGGGTTCAATATTTTATAGGGGGTTCAATATTTCGCAGCGATATATTGAACCTGGGTTCATAATATCACATAATGTATTGAACCCGGGTTCAATATTTTGCGGTATCAAATATTATATGACACCGGTAGTCTTTTTTTCATATGATAAAACATCTATTAACTGACAACACAGACAATACCAAGTTTATCATTGGACAGTAACTATGTACCTCAGCTGTACCTCATGAAATAATTGCTGTCTTGAGGGACAGCTTGCTATTGTCCTCAGACATTAAATCGGTGTATAATATATCACATGAGTAATGATTCAACTCTGGCACAGATGGGAATAATATAATTTTATCTGACATACATGTACATTCACATATTCAAATACTGTTCTCAATGAGTTTTTAACTCTATCTTATGGCACCCTCAAATCAACTGAGAAACATATCTTGAAAAAAGTCTTTGACACACAATTTTCAAATTTTGCATGTTACAAAACATGAATTTTTCATAATAATGTTAAAATGCATGATAAACACTATCTTAGCACCAGGATAATGTAAATTAAACAACAAATCTTTTGTAATTTTGAATGCCTTTCACAAAGAATAACATTCATGCACACTGAACAACATTATTCAATTTGTAAGCAAACTTGATGCAATTACTGTTGAATCATCAAATTTTGTAGGGACCAATTTTCAAATAATGTCAATTTTTACAAGTTCATGGGATCATACGATAATGTCATGGATATACTTATATGATTATTGAATTAATACTCTGTTTCATCGTTTGTTGTAAATGTAAATTCGTTTGTGAGAGGTATAACCACAAAATCCAAATTGAGCAACAACAATTCTATTAATGATTCCACAGTATAGGACTATAGATTTCAAACAATAGCATATTCTGTTAGGCCTAAAAAGAATAATGGTTTGTTTCCGCTTTCATGCTGAAAAAAAAGTAGGGTCAGAAGGTCCGATATTTTTTTCATTTTTTCAAATATTTTTTTTTTCCTTTATTGCAGTATGTATTGAGCAGTATTCATACGTGCCGGTTAGATACTGACACTGCTGAATGGTATAAAATGAGAAATACTTTATATCTTTCCTGACTATTTAGCTGGCCTAAAACAAAATATGATATCATATATCAGATTCTTCCTCTGCCAGCGATGAAAGCATTAAATAATACCTACAACACATAGAAACATACAGCCATTTTAAAACAAAACGTTTGAGTTACACTGATTTGAAAAGAGTAACTGCTACAAGCGTTTTTGTGACCAAAATTTTAAGTAAAATGTTTTCCAAACCGGATAAAAACGAAAATAAACGATTTTTTTGTCAAAAATCCTTTTAAAAAATTTTGAGTCGGCGATAAAAGCTAGGGTCGGTTGGGAAAGCGGAAACAAACCATTTTTTTTCTTAGGCCTTATCATGACTTGCTTTAACTTTTTCCAAACAAAAAAGTCAAATTCCCAAGTATTCTCTACAAGAATACAAAACCCTGTGGTCCTACCTGACACCTTCTACTTTGAAGTCGTACGGATTAGTCACTGTGTGGAAAGTTGGGTAGCGGGCAGACTCTGGGAACATACATTTATGAAGTGGCTGCTGAGGCAGGGTGTAATTGGCTGGATCATATTCCCCTGGCATTAAATCCACATCCACAGAACTCTGGATACAAAGTAAATTGAAAGATGTGTATTGACCTGTTCATTATAATAATACGTGTACAACTTTCTTCTGCTTTAACAGTTCAAGTCCTATTGGCATTATACAATCCTGCATGTATTTACAGCCTACTGTCATCTATACAAAATCATCAATTACCATCTTCAATAACTTAGTTAATCTTGATACATGTACATACAAAGACCTTTATTGCTTAAATTTTACAGGATATGTGGATTGGTGTGAATATATTTAATGTACATATAATATACAGTGGGTTTGAACACAAGTTCTAGCAACTTACTAGGTTCTCACCATAATAATGTGGTCATATCTTTGATATTATTATCATTTTATATGAACAAGTGATCTTTTTCATAAAAGAACGACATCCTTGAAATGTCTTTGTAAACGTAAAGTATATTCTTACTGCTAGCTGTGTGAAGACATCATCCAGGGTTTTCACAGCATCCACACTCCCTGCTGCTGTTTTCTTGCTCAGATATTTTGCCTAGTATAAAAAGAGTTGAAATTCTACAGGCATGAGAAAAAAATCCTTTTTCTGTACTTGTAAAATATGTCTTGCGTCTTTAAAAGTCCTTTTCCATCTTAAAATGTGATATTAAAAAGATGTCTTTTTAAGTCCTTGTTTATCTTAACTTGTGAAATTATAATGACCTTGATAACCTAAATAAACAAAAATCAAAAGAGAAGAATACAAACATTGATTAATGATTACTTTCGGTTTCATGTTTTTACCTTCTGTAAGCTGTCCTTGTCTTGTGTACTAGAGCTTAACGAATTCCCTGCAACAATGACCCTACATATCTCTGCGCAGTGACTCTGTTCCTCATTATTACCCAGCATCCCTGTCACCATGTCAACGAAAAGCTGAAGGCTAAAGATCTGCTCTTCATTGCTGCCTATTTCTAGTCCTGATATTAGGACCAAATATCTAAAAAGAAAAAAAAAACGATAATTCTTTTTTCAATTAAAAAAAAACACAAAAAAGATTTATAAATAAATTGTTAATCATAAACTCTTACAATTTTAAAATTAGTTATTTTGTAAGCACTTGGGGAATACATATCATTAATATTTTCTTTGATTCCCATTTAAACTTATGCCCTAATTTATTATTTAATGTACATGAACTTTCATTAGCTACTTTTATATATATACACACATTAACTTGCTGAAAGTTTTTGGAGTAAAGAAACCTAAACAGAATCCTAGGCGAGGCTAATACTAAAAGAATACATGGAAAACTGACTTGTCTTTCTGTATAACTGGCCTTGGCACCTGGTCACTTAACATTTGAAAACAGTACTTCTCCACGTGGAACTTGCCACGGTCGTCCTCTGGTTCTTTACCATATACTGCTATTATAACACCTATTAATGATATAACATGTAAAGTTAAAAGTTAGATCCTTCTCAGTGGTGCTAAGCAGATGAGAGTCATTGACTCCCCCTGGATAGAATACCAGTCCATTGCAGGTTAACTCCCAGCATAAGCTGATACCTTATTTCAGCTGGGTGGACTAGCTGAGACAATGTAGATAAATTGCCTTGTATGAGTGCACAACACACAACTTAAAGTGACCACAGCTGTGTTTGAACCAGTGATCTTTCGGTTACTGGCCTAAAGCCTATGACCACTTGCTATATATTACATTTACACCCATTAAAAGAATAAATATAAACTATAAACATTATTATAATATACTGGAAATAACTGCAAAACAAAGTGCAATTTTTTTTTTGCAGTAACCTGTATAAAAACTCCATTTATTATATCATAGTGATTATACCTGTAACAGATGTTTGGACATCTAGATCCCCCATCAGTATAATTCTTTGAAGTTCGTCTTCTAGATAAAGTTTGTCCGATTCATCTACATACTTTGTTCTTACTGGCTGTGGCATCAAATTATGCTACAAATAAACCATTACAGTCTCTACACACACACATGTATGATTATTAATAAACCAGTACAGTCTCTACACACACATGTATGATTATTAATAAACCATTACAGTCTCTTCACACACATGTATGATTATTAATAAACCAGTACAGTCTCTACACACACATGTATGATTATTAGTCCCCTACCGGTTTCACCGCAGGAGACTATAGCTTTCCTCTGCGTCCGTCAGTCTATCTGTCTGTCTGTCCATCTGTCTGTCCCACTTCAGTTTTCCACACTTTTTTTTCTTTATGCGTTTGAGAAATAATATGAAACTTGCTGAACAGCTTCAAAATGTCAAACAACAGATCAAGTTTACACTTTTGTAGCGTCTAGTTGACATATTTTCGAGAAAATTAATTTTTTATATTCCCAATTTTTTAATGTTCGGGTTCGGTGTGTATTGAATAAACAAGGCCTAAGTATGTGGTCAGCAATAATATCGTGCGTTACCTTTATCATTACTTTTATCATTTCTAACAAACAAATAAGTTTTGTAAATTAGTGTCAAGTATTGTGTTGTAAATTTAATCTGCAGTTTTTTTTTTTATTATTACAATCGGGTTTGTTATCTGGTTGGGCTGTTTAACTGTTTGGTTTGATTCGGTGTACAGAAGACGGTAAGAAATGATATTGTGCATAACAGTGCATTGTTTTCACATACTACCAGCGAATACTTAATGGACTTGGCGAAATTACAGGAGATAAAATAGAGATTATTATTTTACCCACTTTGTATTTAATTTCGATATCAACTGTATAGTTTGTTCTTTTATCTCTTATTAAAGCATAACATCTCGTTTAAAATAGTTCTGAAATAGTTGTAAGCTTCGAAGCTTTCATAAAATAATGCAAACCAGTAGGGGACGTGTATTGCTTATGCAATACTCTCAGAATGCTTGTTTGTCATCATTTTATGATAAGAGATCTATAAAAACGTTAATCAGTAGTGCCTAACTCTTAAGAGATGTACCGTATTTTTGGGGGCATAGGCTGATATTTTTTTTCTCCGATGCACGAGCCTCGGCTTATCCCGCGGATCGGCTTATCGTAGGCTCAAAGTTGAAAATATTAAACAGTAAATACAAAATCCACTGCTTTTATCCATTGTAACAGTTTATTATGAGAGGTTGGATTTTTTTTCATCCGTTAAACCAAGCGTTCGTGTATAAACCCAAAAAACTATTGTTGCATAATAAAAAAGAAAACGAAACCGTGTAGAATGTAATATGACTGAATTTTTGTAATTTGTTCATGGCTTCATTTATGGGAATCAGTGGTCTTGGGTGTAGAATAAATCATATGCTTTGTTTTTTACAATTAATTTACTGTTAGTTGAAAAAACCAGCTGATAACGGTATTCTGGTGTTGTGTGTATACAAAGGTGTGAAACCCTTGACTTGGACACAGCCTGCGGGCACGTAGTGTACACCTCAGACCAACCGTTACACTTTATTGCATTGACTGTGTTTGTTAGCAATACAACTTCTTTGCATAACAGCAAGTCACTACTTAATTAATGGAAAAGAACATAATTTAAATATTTTCTGTGTGGTATTCTGTTTTCTCATTCATAGCGATTACGGGGGATAACTCTATTTGAATATGAAACCACGTGTTGAGCTAATTGACGCCATACCCCGTATTTACATGTAGCTTTCCAAGTATAACTTGATCAAATGATATTTAGCAATAAGGTATTAATGAAATATAAAATGTTTGGTAAAATATAATACTTAGTCTATCAGACAATACCACTGAGGTGGGTGTTGCAATAAAAATACACAATGTAAAATTACGACATGTATATACCGACGAATACGGAAGAGATCAATCATCCACAAAACACAGAGCCAGATATATTTTTGAAATTTGCTTAAAATATATAAGTTCAGTCAATTAAATAATCTTAATTACTCTTTTAACTTTCTACATTGATATTCCTGAAAGTATATACGATGACTTTCTTAATCAGCGGTCATACTTTCACCATAGTAATCATCGATTGAAAATCGGCCTATCCCTCAGATCGGCTAGTCTAAGGATTTTTCCTGAATTTTGTCTGAAAATGAGCAATTCGGCCTATGCCCCGCATCGACATATGCCCCGAAAAATACGATATGTAGAATAAATTCACACCAAATTCTGTATCCAGTTGGAATATATTAAGTACCATACATGTATCAAAATGAAATTTTACTTAAATTAATACTCATATTGGCAACATTTAAAATATATTGCATTACAATTTATGCATAATGAACAAATACAAGTAAATGTATTAATTAGTCAAATAAACATTAAACAAATAAAAAGAAAGTGAACAAGATTATGATATTTATATGTTCATTCTGAGAGGCTGAATAAATGAAAATACAAGGAGATGCACATAAAAAAACGGTAACCTAATAAAATCATCAAATAACATCAGTTATATAGCCATCTTTTGGCTAGCTAAGCATCAAACATATCTTACTTCTTCACTAATCTCCTGTAATATGCTTGGTTTCAGCTCCATGTGTTTGAACAATGTCCCAATTACAACACAAGTCTCATCACTTTTGAGTTCATGTAGTTTCCTTATCACAATATCCTTGCCTATAAAATAAAAAAATAATGAAATATATATGTGTATTAAGAGTAAAGATGATAAAAGATTTACATAACTTATTTTTTTAAACCAAATCACCAACATAATCACATAAGGTTATTTATTAAGTGGCACATTTTGGTGTCTTTGGGATTGTAA